>JAGPOW010001296.1:130319306-130352412 GCA_030014935.1 Caiman crocodilus
CCACTTTTGCTGTAGCATGCAAGCTCCCTGGGTCTGAAACAGCCCAGGCATGGTGCAGAAGAAACTACGGACAACATATACTGTAACGCTACACATAGCACCTCTGCACTAGCATAACTATGGGAAGATTTGAGCGACTTTGCACTTTCACGCACTCAAAAGGAAGACCTCAAAGGACTTTCTTGCTATAGCCGACAGCTTTCTGATACCATTGAATTTCTGGCAGGTACAGGCAGGAAGACAGAGACCCAAATCTAAAAATCCTAGCTGTAATTGTAATAATTCAGTGAAGGGCTCAATAAGAGATTCTTGCTTGAGAGCAGTTTCTCTTCTGGGTAAGGGAAGCCCATATGCCATCGGCTACACCCCCCTTTCCAGCAGTTTTTTTAAGGAGGGTCTCTCTCACTTTTTCTTTTCATACAATAGCCCAAATACAGCACCGTGTCTTACCACTACAGCGTTGGTCTGGCAGTTAAGATCTAACTAGATCTTCAACGACATTACAACTGAGCTGCCTGAAATCTAAAACCAAGTTCTTTATGGCAACGACTGGGCCTGCCTTTGTGTCTGCACAGCACCCACCACAATAGCAGCCCTGTCTCCTATTTTGGCCAAGCCCTCTGGACAAGCCTCTACATAAAAAGTTTGTGTCAACATTTTTCCTTCAAAGCTTCCATTTTGGCATGGCTTACCGATATACTAATACAAGCCCTTCATGCAACACAGGGGGCGGAGGGACATAATAGCATTGCTACCACAGAATACAAATACAAGCTGGGAGGATGCAAGTGGACATTCATTCCAAGTCTGCAGCAATACGCACATAGCAAAATTGCCTCCACTTGACCCAATCCCCTCTTCCCCTCCCTGGTCAAAGGCTCATGCACACAGAAGTGACAGCAAAACTGGGGCTGTGCACTCCCAAACAGCAGACTCCCTTTCCCCTTTGAAGCGCTCGACACGTACATTTGTCTACCCGCAAGAACTGTCAGTACAGGTTAGTCTAGGCACAGGAAACACGGGGTTTATGCACCTTCTAGATGGAGCGAGACTGTACTGGTGTTTAGAAAAGTGGCCATTCTGGACATGTGCGTATCAAGTCTAGTTGCCTGGGGATCTTCCCAGGTGAAAAGACTCACAAAAAATAATCTCAACGCCTTAGTAGTTTTATGGCTACTATGGAAGGTCGCACAGGACCTAAAACCTACAAGTGCCACTTGGTCATCCTAGAGGTGAAAAAGGACTACTCTGTGCCTCAGTGGCTACTATGTCATGGAGGGGACCTCATCTCTGCTACCCCCCTAAAGGCTGCTATGAGACTAATTTAAAGATGGGGAAGCACTTCGATACCATGGTAACAAGGGCATAAATACTTTCAATAAAGAGCAACTGCAAATCCCAAGTCATCCCCCCCATTCTCACTGATATCACCAGCGATACCTCTGCAAAGGTAAAAACTGCAAGTCTTTGATAAGCCACCCAAGGATGGCATTTTTGGATGCAATTTATGTACACCGTTGCGTGTACCACGTTACTCAGTGCAACTGAATCTTTGTTGCCTCTTGGCCTCAAAAATCCCTGAATATGATCGTTCTAACTTCATCTCCTGCAATAACAGGGAGCACAGTTATTCAATTACTGTACATTATTAAGTCCATGAGGAATAATATACAGACAAGCTCGGCTCCTATTAGGCAAAACTCTCTGAACAGAAAGAATTATTCCAGAGATGCTGCTTCAGGACAAGAAGATGAGGTAACAAACTCACCACTGTGTGTCGATTTGTTTTCTCAACTGACTCAACATTTCCAAAGCATGAAAACGTGAAACCTCCTGCAATGTTTTGTCACATGAATGGGCACATTGGAGCTCTCAGAGTCCTAAAATTATGCAAGAGTTTCAGCTTTCATTTAAAAAGTTTCTAGCCCTGGGGCTAAAGAGAAAAGCTTGAAAATCTGAGCCCTTTTTGTCAGCTCTTGGAACCTTTTTGGTTTAAAGCACCATGAATTTCAAATGCTATGGGGAAGACATACTTGCGCTGCTTTGGTTAGAAGCCTACACTTGAAAGCACTTCAGCATGGGCCAAGTAGTTTTTCGTGTCTAAATATCAACTAGTCCCGTTCCTTTCCCATTGCAATTCCAATCAGTGGGGACCACAACTGAGCATGTCCTGGCCTATCAGGTATAGCCCCAAACTAAGGCATACTGAGAGATGCTGCCTTAAGGTCTTGTGGGTGGCAATGTCTCAGTTGTGCGACAGGGTACGGGACAATAAAACCACGTTCTTAGACTAGCGAGATGGATGAGGCACCAGGATTTAGAGCAGGGCTCTCTAGGTGGAGTGCTAGGTAAATGCAGATGGAGAAGCTCTCTCACGAAAGGGCTGGAAAGCTAGAGCTGGGGATACACTGCTTAAGCCCATGAAGAATGGTCTGGGAGGTGGCACAGGGACAGACAAGGATCCAAGGAGCCTGAGAAACAAAAGCTGTAGCGCAAGGTAAAAGTATTAATGAATGGATTAATGAGCAAACCTCATGTCAGGACTGGTGAGATGAGGGATGACAGAAGGATTGTTGCATGTTTGGATTCAGAGGCCAAAGTCACCAGACCAGCCGGGAAAAAATGAGACATGAATTATCACAGTGGCAGGAGACTGCAGAGCTGAAGGAGGGAAAAAAAGAGAGACAGATACATAACCTGATGTTGAAAAGATACAGAGAAACTGCTGCAGGGCCCCACTGTATGAATGCGGGACAGACAGTGAAAGAGCCCCTCAGGGAAGGAAGAGTACAGCTGTGCCCCAGTGCATACCTACACCCAGCGGGAGTTGGCAATAGCATTTGGAAACGATCAAAATGGGACGTAAGCCATCGTGTATCTCAATTCCACAGGCCAATACCGCAGTGCCTCCTACTCCACATGCCTTGGATAGATCAAAGGACCCAGCCAGCAAGCCTTAGTGGGTTAACTTTTCACACCGGTCATTTGGTAAGAATTCATTTTTATACAAAAGTATAAACAGTACGTGCCCAGAAAACTCAACAGAGATGAGAAGGGAACTGGGGTCATGCTCTCTAAACCCAGAGCAACAGGGTCCCTGTTCTGAAGAGCTCACAATCTAAAGAGACAAGACACTGGGAGCAGGAGAAAAAGATTTTAGATGGGCAATGGAGGCAGTCACGAAAGACCATAAAAGAGCAGGATCTATACCAAGTTCTCCTGAAACCCAGCCCACAGCACCAGCCTTCTCATAAGCAGGGGTCCTGGTTTTCTCCAATTAAAAAAAAAAAAAAAAATGTGGATTTGGGGTTACTTTTTTTAATCCAAAAATTGGGGACTTTTTTAAAAACCAGGATCCCTGCTCATAAGACAGCCAGATGATTTCAAATTGTGCACAAGTGGCTTTCTGATAACTTCATGAACAGGAAGATGAAAAAGAAACGTTCATTTGTCAAAACCTACAGAGGTAAAACGCCCAACGCTCGAGCTGCAACTTCTTGCCTTCACAAACTGCAGACTGCAGCCCGAGGCCAGCTGGGCACTCCCACCCGCTCCTAAAACCACTATGCTATTTAAACCAGACTCTTGGGCTGTTTGTTTTCTAATGGATACTGTTTAACTATTTGAACACGGTCTAGTCGTGTGGGTCCATCCAGCTGCAAAGAGCCTCAAAACTGATGAAAAGCAGTTGCCATAACAGCATTCTCCTAGTGACACTCCAGGGACTGAAGCTGGCGCTCACGCTCGGGACAGCTGGAAACTCTTACATAAATATGCCGTGAGAAAGTATTTTTCAGTTTCTGGGCTCCCAATACAAGGCCATTCCAGAAATTGCTGGGGGATAAAGTTATTCTGTCATGGGATACATTTGACTGCGAAGGCTGCATTTTTGGGACTCTCAGCAAGGAGACACATTGCTTAAATTACACTGTTGCTTAAATATGATTAGAGTAAAGAAACATTCACATCCAGAATTCACATCCCTGCAGGAGGAACATCTCCATTCAGACTATTACCCATGTTGACATTAAAACAACCCTGGTAGTTCCTGAGTGGGAGGGAAGGTCTATCCAATGGCACTGAAAACCCCCAAAGGAAACTGGTTCCCACCAAAGCAAATACAACAAACCTTCTTAAATCATTTCATGGCTATTTACTTACTGCACCTTTCAGGGGAAAATATAGTTCTTCTAAACCGGAGACAATAATGTTCCTAAATGATTCAGGGAGTTATAATTCAGGGAATTATTCAACACAAAGGTTAAGGTAAAGAGTTAGAACAGGAACCCGAGGGAGGAAGGCTAGGGGGGTGGACAGAGTTGTGGCCTTGTAAATATTGGCTGTTGCGCTAAAACCTGTGTGTGTGTAAGAGAGTGTGAGCACGTGTTACATGTACATACACCACTGTCATTAATAACAGTCTTCCAAGGACAGCTCTGCTAACATCTCCCCAACTCCTCCCTGCAAAGCCCAAGCTAGTCTCTAAAGCCTTTCCCCAAGGTCTACTTTGAGATTTTCACAAGATCTTCTTTTTTATTATTTCTAAACTGCCTAAGCTCTAACTGTTTTCCCTCAGGTTCAGAAACTTCAGGCTGAAGAATTATTATATCCAAAAATGTAGTAAAAACCCAGAGCCCTGACATTTCCTGAGACAGACATGCTGTTGAGTTTTCCAATAGACCTGAATGCAAAATATCAGTGCCTCTATCTGCCCCAAAGCACAGAGATGGTAGGTGACAGCAGCACTGGGACAAAGCCCTCTTTCTCCCGTTGCCTTCACAGTAAGGATCAGAGCTCAAACAAGTGCTCAATGAAACCCAACCTTACCTCAGTTCTTCAAGAATAAATTCAGCTCAAATCCTTAAACAATGCTGTTTCTCCATGGGGTTTCAGCACTGATAAATCCATAACATTGAACTTTTACCATTCAGAAAAACCTAACAGGCCACGGGACTGGTAATGGGATATAGAGCTTCTTAGTTTTAAAGCACAGGTTTGAATCCAGCCCCGGTCTGGAGTGACCAGAAATCATTTTGTGGCTTTTTGCAGGTCTGCTTCACATGGGTTAGCAGTCTCACTCCAGCTTCTAAGAGGGCAGTGGTCCTCAACCATAAAACCTCCGCTGTCACTGGCAGGAATTTAAAGCCACTGTAGAGGGGTCAGGGTTCGATTGCTCTCCTGGACACACATCTAAGACAACTGGGGGAGAAGCCTGCCCCAGTCCTGGCGATGCTGGGATCACTATCTGGATAATCATGCATCTCAGACTGCCAATCGAAGTCTGTGGAAGTTTAGACCTTCAACAAACATTCAGCATCCCACCTTTTACGTCCTATATGAACACGAAGGCATTTCATTCTGGCTGCTTCCTCACTGGTCTCGAGTCAGAATGAAGGATGGTAAAAAAAGCAGCAGCTGCTAAAAGCACTGTACCTGGTCCTGGGAGGTCTGGTTATTCTAACTGCAATGCCTAGCAGACTGCAATCTCCTCCAGATGTACCAACACAATTTGAAAACCTAAGCAGCCAAAAGATTACTTACCTCAAAGCTCACAAGGTTTCTATTAAAAGCTTCATTACCAAAAAAAAAAAAAAAAAATCAGACGCATCCAAGATCAAAACCTCTTTTCACCCAGCTTGGATGTATTTTTCTGCTGAGAAAAATAAACTTTTACTGATAAATACCACATGAAGATTACACATTAAAATATTCATATTTACAGAAATAACTAGGATTCAGCTTCAACTGTTTCCTTCCAGTCATCTGCCCACATCAGTCTCCAATGGGAAAGAGTCCAAAAAAAAAACCCACCCCATTGCCGTCTGTCATCTAAGCATCTGAATTATGGGAAAAGAGAAATTAAGTTCAGCCTGGTATGCTTTCCTGAATAAATGGTTAAAATAAAAACTAGGAAAGCCATCTCATGCTCCCCCCTCCCCACACAACCACCCAAAAAAGCCCTTTGTGTCCTGGATCCGCCGAGTGTAAAATACACAGTCCTTAAGAAATGTAAGTAGATGTGGCCGGTGAAAAAAAAATCAAGCAGAAGACAAAGCCCCTACTTTATGCTTTTGCCCACGGCCCACCCTGAGTTTCTGCATTCAAGCAAAAATGTGCTGTTCTCTTCATCACTCTGAGTCTTGAGGAGCAGAAAGTGATTTGCACCTTGGATGCAAAAGGGCCTCACAACGCGTTGTACTCCACGCATTTCGATGGGTCTGTTGGGAAGTGTTTCTGGCAAATGGTCATGAGCCTCTTCAACCCCTAGAAAGTTAATAAAATAAGGACATTTCTGTCAGAAGTCTGCAGCCACCAAACAAACGATGATTTGATGGTTGCTTCTGATTGCTGAGTGGAAGTGAGAGAAATTACTATAATGATTTTTAAGTTAAGCAAGTTTCAAAAGGTCCATGCTTTTGTACAAGCAGTATAAAGAATGAGTAGCTGAATGCTTCTCAAGTGGGAAAGGAGTATGAGAGAACCTTCAAAATTAGACCATCTCCCTTTATAGGAAAACATCACATCTATTATACTAGAAACTGTCCTTGGAAAAACAGTGGGCCCCCCATCACAGGAGACACACCATCAGGTTAAAAATGATTTTAAATGGCTGATTATTAAAAGGGAAGGAAATTTATAACGTGTCCTGTTCATCATAGATATTCTATATTACATTAAAACCAGTTGTAAAATGAAAAGCTGCATCAGTCATCTCATGGGTCTCCTGCATGGGCCTGGTGCCAAAAAGTCTAGGTTTGAAAACTAAAAAAACCTTACAAAAATGAGCATCAGGCTTCCAGTGAAGAGTTGCACTTTTCTCATCACTTTAATTAGAGCGCTAGCACTCAGGGCATTGTCACACATGCAAGCATCGCAGCACCAGGCACTTTGAAAAGCGCCTGGCGCCATGACACTGGCAGTTGTACAAGCGACAAAATGCGCATCAGTGCTGAGAAAGTGGCAGCAGCACGCTTTTGAACTAAAACACATTTGGAGGCGCTTTAATTCAAGAGCACACCACCACCATTTTCTACACTCAGTTCACATGCAGAGCAGATCGCATGCGGACAGATAAATCAAGTCCGAGGCAGCCTGGCCAGAACCAAGTGCAGGGTGGCAGCGCCTGCACCGGGCATGAGCACCACAAGCGCCTCCGGCTTCTGCTGCTGCTGGCAGGGGCTGCACACCATTGGGGGGGCTGTTATTATGCAATTCCCTCTATATTATACAAACAAATCATGACAAAATATTTTTTGTAATAAAATTAAAAATGTTATAGTAGTTGCTTGACTTTTAGTGTATGATTTGTTTGGTTTTTTTGTGGTTCTAAGATGCACCCCTCACTCCCAAAAGGAGTATTTCTGGGGGGCAAGGGGAAGGACTTTCTTTGGCAAAGGTCAAGAGTCAAGCACAGACTTCCAGTCCCAAGATGGCAACCACGGGGTGGGGCAACTGTCAAGAGGCATGGCTACACATGCAGCCCTCAAAAGCTCACCAAACCTCATTAAGCAGCCCTCTAGCCAAAATAATTGCCCGCCTCTGTTGTAGAGGGAGCTCCTGGAACAGCGTGCCCCCACCGGTGCTGGGACACTGTGATCCAGCCATGGCACGAGCTGACAGGAGTGGCATGTACTTGCTGTCACTCCATCCAGGAAGAGCACACACCAACTGCTGAAACTTCCTTAGCCTGCTGAAGGGTTTTTGAACCCGAAAGCTTGCTTAATAAATATTCTCCAACTATTTGGGCTGGTCTAATAAAAGATATCAAATTCACCCAAGGAACCTTGTCTGCCTATGTCCTTAGACCAACACGGCTACAACCTAAACCCATGTACTTGCTGTAACCTTCTGTCACCCCTGCTGCTTTAGTTTGAAACATAACATCTCTTGCTGGAAGGAGGCATGAGCTGGCCCAAGTAGCCCAGAGACTGGATGACTTTGGCTTTCTTTGTGGTTAAGTGATGAATCTAGAAAATGTACTAGGCATCGCCCATTAAGGATGCTGTAACTCTGGACTTCTAGCAAAGGGCTATGTGCACGGGCAAGGACAAGAGTTATTGTTGCTCTTGCTATAATCCTTTAACTAAAATGAAGTGTTTCTTTGGGGGCAAAAGGGCAGAGAAGAAGATGGGTGGCTGTGAAAGACAGCCACACCCGCCATGAGAAAGGGAAGTACAGGCTTGAGGGATGGGCAGGTGGCTCCCCTGGGTGTGAGGCATGGTAATGGGAGTAGGTAAGGATGGAAGGGAATATGGAAAGAAAATATTTTATTGTATGGAGGCACTGACTGGGAGTTGAGAGAGCTCTCCTTGGTCAGAGTGGGAGCGGTGGGGTGAAGGGGTTGGAAGTCCAAGGGTTGTTTTATTGTACTTTCCGATTTTAATCTTTCATTCTGTTTTTAAGTTATTTTGTCTGTCACTGTAACCCTCCCTGAGCCTTTTTGGGGAAGGGCAGCATATAAATCAAATAAATAAATAAATAAATATGCTCCTAATATTGTTGGCCTGAACAATGCTAATATTTCACAACCCAAATTCAAACAATGCTGGTTACAGAAGGCTCTGGGTGTTTACAGCAGAGAGAAGGAACACACATGCTTGCGGCTAGCTCGACATGTGGCCGTATGGTTAACTATGTGTTTGAGTGGCTCAGATCTGAGCCTCCTACCCGCAGCGAGACAAAGGAAGACTGCATACAGTTATGCGGAGACTCCTTACTAGGAGATTTTCGGCTGGTGAGCCCTTCAGTTTAGCAAACACAGGTTGGCAGGATGGTAATTACCTAAAGACATTTGATTTGAGGTATTTGAGAAGAGACCCAGAAGCATGGCTCTTTACAGTTTCAAACAGTCTCCAAGAAAAAAATAAGAAATAAGAACAATTCTTACACCTCATTCTTTTAAACACTTATATAAGTTTGGGACATTTTTATAAAGTGGTCTCCCTCTGGAACTGCAATGGTGAGTACATGCAAAATGTCCCTTTAAGGGTCACCACATCTGGCTAGCTGCGGAAGTACAGGGCCAAGCTGGAAACACCTTACTTTGCTGTTAAGTCAATTCAACAAGAGGCCCATAAACTCTGTGCAAGACGTGATGGTAAGGCAATGGGTTAGGAAATGATGGAACCCAGGAGAACGAAACATGTGTTTGTAGTTATTTCAGCCCTGATACAGGACTGTGGTAATAAGATCGATTTAACTATCTCTAAACCAGAGCAGAAGAGTACTCATAGGTCCAGGAAGCATTGGCTATTAAACTGATACTATCCTGGGTCCCAGCCAGAAGGCAATGGCCCATATCTAGCACTTCTTTTAACCACATCATTCGTGCTTACAAAGCTGCACTATTCTAATTTTGAAAGTCAAGTGTCTGGATTCCAGAGCCTAACACTCAGCACCTTACCTGAATGTATTTCCTCTGAGTCTCATCATTCAGGACATGGGCCACATGCTTTGAGAAAATCTTTTCACGGCCAGTTCGGGCATGGATGCCAACCATGGTGACTCCAATGGGCCAAGGTGCATTCCCAATGGCCATCTGAAGGTAGGCGTCATTTGCCTGAAAAAACAAGAATTATAAATACTTAGGAAAGCAAAAGATGATATCAGAAAGTAAGGGGCTCCCAGAGTTCACTTCACATAATGATCAACACCAGGGCTGTCCCTAGGGAGGGGAGAATCGGGGCCACTGTCCCAGGCCCTGCGCTTTAGGGGGGCCCCACAGCGACTCTGCACCACTGCCACCAGCTTTGGATCCAGCCACTCGCTACCCACTCGCCCCAGCTACCTTCTTTGTGTCTGGGGCACACGAGATCAGGGGCTGCTCAACACACACATAACCAAGCTCCCTCCCTGAAATGAAGAAACATTTATTGAAGTCTATTTTACAGTCTAAATGATCTTGCATTTGACTCCTGAAGTCAGTGACAAACATGAATTTAATGCTTTGATTATATACCGGAGGGAAGGAGAATCCCAGGTAACAAAATGTAACACTGACCAGAAAATCAAGTTTCTGGAGATCAGTTTGACCATAGGCCCCTTTAATGCTAACTTTCTGCTAACAAACTGCCTTATTTTTAGAAGTTCTCTGGACACTTTGGGGGAAAATAAGGAAAAAAAAGAGGGGGAGGAAGAATGACTGGGCCAGAAGCCCACTTCCAAAGCAAATGAATGGGGGCCTCAAGACAGCTTCCACATGGCTGAGACTGCCCTCACACACGCATGGAGCCTAGACAGTGTTTGAAGAAATAAGCCAGCTGTGTGAAGTTGTCTTCCAACAAAAAGACAGACAGCTCCTTTGCCGCTCTCTACAAGGGTGGGCTGCATTTAAACTCAACACCTATGGGCAGGTTATCAGCCATGATGACTGAACCTGGTTCTAAAAGCAGGAGCCTTTACTGACCAAGTTATAAGACCCTGGACTTTGAGCTCAAAACTCCAGGTACTAGGGGGAACGGAGCTGTACTTGCTTCACGTTCCAAGATATGATGGTAGCACCACTTACTGGTGGTGCACTCAACACTTTCCACAATTAAGTTATCATTTTGGTTATTTATAAGTGCTGAACTTCAGCAATTCCAGCTGAAGTCTTCTTACCTTTGGCTGAACTGTTTTTCAAGTTCCAGCCAAAACAACTAATGAAGGAGAAAAAAAAATAGATGGGAGCAAACACTGTATCCGTTCAGAAAAGATTCTCAAACTCTGACACCAAGGAGCTCCAGCACCTCCCAACTTTTCAGCAGAGACCTGAAATGGGAGGGAGGCCCATCCTGGTGTTAGGGATGTGCCTTTTGCCAGTCCCCTGGAAACGTACCCAAACGTTGCCAAGATAGAAGTCTGTGCAAAAATTCACAGTTCCTGAATACTCAGCCAAGACTGGTCTCCAAAAAGCTCATCTACATGAGTAAGCCACAAGCCAGGTCTGTGGAGACTGTATTGAACTTGTCCTATTATCTCACCCACCCCAGGCATCTACGAGTCATGCCATGGGGTGGAAGAACAGGGTAAAGAGATTCCCTTCCATGATGTCCATCTTGCCCCATGCCTCCTGGGACCCTGGCAGCATGGAGAAGATGTGAAAGCACTGGAAAGCAGAAAGGTCAGGAAAGGACCGGGAGAAACGCGGGGCAGGGCAGGAGGTCAGGATCCAGAACCACTACAGCATCCAGCCTTCCAGGGCCTGAAGTCTCCCCTCTCTGCTGTCAGCAAACAGCTGTAAAACTACAGGTAAAGTACAAGCTGAAGTGACTGGTCCACAGCCTGCTACTGCTACCAATTACTCCACTGCCTGATGGGCTGCCCAGACACTGAGGATTTTTTTTTTTTTTTTTTTAATTTTAAGGAAAATTTTGCGTGTCCCACATCAAATCAGCCAAATCAATTACAAATCTGTGAAACATCCAAGAACCAAATGTGGCCCTATTACGAGCAAACATCCTCCACCCCCACATGGGGCTTCAGATGCTTCCAAATCCTTTGGCCAGCATCCTACATGTAGGCCCAAGCCCAGAAGCTTGGGGCTAGGATGCCCCTGAGTTTGGCTTGGCCTCAGCCTGCTGGAAAGGACACAGGCAACTGCAGGAAGTGAGAAGCAAAACCCTGCTCTGCTTGAAGGCTGGGTATGGACAGTACACTTTAAAGACACCTGTAGCTACTCACAACACATGGAGATATTTCAAGAAACACTAAATATACAATTACTGAAAGTGGTGAGTGGGCTGGGGGGCGGGTTTGGAATTGCCTGTGATCATAAAGCAGTCAGTCATTAAAGGGTTCATTTTGGTTTACAGGAGACAAATTTTGTCATTTCCCAGCTTACAGGAGCTCCATGTTACCAACGCAACTATCTTTCACCATTTCCTGGAGATTTCAAGAGTACAGCACTAAAAATATACATCTCGTTGCATATAACAGAAAGCACACCACTTATCAGCAACTGAAGAAGGTAAAATCTTGTCAGGAATTAAGATAGGGAACTGGGTAGAAAAGCAGAAGGGATGGAAGCATCTTCAAAAGTGTCAGGTCCACAAGCCTCAGAAAACCTTCCAAGTGCATATTCAAAGGTGCCAAGCCAATCTAAGTATATAATCAAGCACCTGCAGAACAGACAGGCACAGCTGATCCACCCACATTTGCCACATGCCAGTTGCTTTCTTAGGGAAACATTTAGAATATACAGATTGTAATTCAGAAACGTGTTAGCCTGACTTCAAACTGGCTTGAATTAAACTTGCCTTAGGGCACACTACGTTCCAAAACAACAAAATCAGGCTTGCTCGCTAGGCAGATTATTCCAAGTCCTCACAAGTCTTGGGGGAAAAAAAAATTGGAGGGGGAATTACAAGGCTCAGTTTCCCTTGCCACCCACTCATGCTCGCCTAGAAACAATTTCAGCATTCGAGCTATTTCTGAAGGTGGTTATAGTATGCTTCATGTGAAATGTATAACTGTCATTGTTTTGGGGCACCAAATAATTCCAGTTGCCCCCTCTAGGCACATTTTTTACCCCAAAAATGTCAAAAATATATCTTCAATCTTGCCAATTCTGATTATGCACCTGCAGCCCGTGAAACTCAGACTGTAAAGAAGGCAGGATTTATCCCTCTTCAGTAGCCATATCCAAATCCAAGACTTTCCAGGCAGCTCTCTTGCTGAGAAACAAATATCAATCCAAAACCTGGAAGCCCGCCATTCAATTCCAGGAACTATACAGTGAATTCCCCACCTCCCTCTACCTGGTGTCTACCCAGAGGCTGATGTCAATTTTGTCTGAACAGATGTTATGTCTAACCCTAACTATGTTCCCTCTGAGGACCTAAAGCGTTCACACTATATACTCAATCTAATTAATACAAGATAGTTTCAACACTTTGGAGACTTTTAAACAAACATACCTTCACATACTCCCGCTGCAACATGAATTTAATAATATCTGTTATGGATTCTTTGATGTCTGCAGGAAGAGTCTGGAAGAGAAGAAACATCAGCTTTACTTAAGAATTGCACATAGCTCCTGAAAGTCCTACCACCATAGAAGAGCTCAGCACCCACAGATCTCAAAGCATGCTAAAGAAAATAGATGCATCCAAATAAAAGTATTGCGCACACAGGATGACTTAGGCCTGGGGAGCTTAAGCGATGTGCCCAAGGTCCCCATAAGTTAGCAGCAGGCTGGAAGCAAACCCGATTCTTTACCACCTCACCAGTCCAATGGACTTACGATGCATAAAATGACAATTGTGCAGGCAATGGACAGTTATTTGAAGTAAATACAACTCAGTGATTAGGGAACAGAAAGGAGAACCAGGAAGTCTATTGGGTTTTGTCTCAATTGTGTGATTGGACAAGCCTGAGCAAATCTTGAGCTCCCTAATTCCTTTTCCCCCATGTGCACAAAGGAGGTAACATTTTCTTAGATGAGAAACACCATGTAACTACTGAATATTCTGTAAGTCTTGCTGAATAGCAGCATTTTAAAAATGTTTCACCCTTTTCCGTAGTTTTCTAAAGAGGGGTCGGAGGTAAGATTCTGTCTGCTTTTGAGTGGCACTGCTCAGTTTCCCCTGCACACCACGTTTGACATAATCCTCCCTGGCGTTCAGCTCCTTGGCCCAAACTCCGAGAAGGAACTGCAAAGGGAAGAAATAAATTGATGAGACACTGCCACCTTGTGGCTAGGCTCACAAAGTGCATGCATAATAGTAAAAAGCGAGGAAAATGTCTGGACAAAACTCAAAAAGATGGTTTTCAGGTGGGAACTGAATTAAAACATGGCATACAAGGATCGTAAAGTTGTGCCAGGCATAGGGGATGGCACAGAAGAAGGTACCATGAAGCAGAAGGAGGCAGCTTGGGAAATGCTGAGATGGACGTCACTGCTGAAACTAACAGGCAAGCCAAGACAAAGAAACAAAAGCAGAGACATTGGTGGGAGACACAGGAAAAGTTTCAGCATTATTTCAGCTAACTACCACACAACACTCCTTTCAGATCAGAGCCCAAAAAACATTCTTGCACTGCATATGAGTTTCCAGGTCTCTCTCTAGACTTGAGCTGCAGTGCACTTGCACATGATCCAAGGTAAATGGGTACCTGGGCATTTAAGATGAGGAACAAAAGGTGGCCAAACACAAATACTAATCACATCACAATAGGTGCCACTAGCCGCAGAGCTGACAGGCCTGACAAACCTTCCAGGTTCAGACACAGCATGACAGACTGATTTGTACAGAGCTGTCACAGCTTGCTTAAACTCTCTTAATCCAGCCTAACTTAAGTGTCACAGGAAAAGATTTACCAAAAATGTGTTAAATAAACCTGAAAAATCAGAACCAGTTTTCAAAAATGTTATGCATCTACCATTTCCCCACTCTTTCCAGTAGCAGGTGTTGAGCCCTTCTGAAAAATCTAGCTACCTAAATAGAGACTGGCTAAATAGGGTCTTGATGTCTTTAAAAAAAAAAAAAAAAAAAAATCTATCCCTACAGATCCCAAGGCAGAACAGCCAGAATCTCTTGTTTTTAATTATTATTATTATATTCAAACAAATCATGCTCCTTGCTACCACTGAAACAGAATCAACCCACCAAATTAAATCTCTTTACCTTTAAGAATTTGGTTATGATGTCCATGTCTTTATGGTCATCCCCTTTTCCTAAGGACTCTCCCAAAGCCTGAAAGAAGAGAAAAGCTGTCAGTACATTTCCCTTCCACATCTTCCAGTTACTTGTTTCTGCCAAAAAACAGCCAATAACACTGCACAGGTTTCTGATATTCATGAATCTACTGCCTGTGGGCAATAAAGAACCAGCTGCAGATTTCTTAAATCTGACTTATCTGGGATTTCTAACATAAAAGTACTCTCGCCTACTAAATAACAGGCATAACAGGAAAAGATGCTGAGCCCACAACTCCTGGACATGGATGGTTATAAATTGTACCCTGTATTTTAAAACCTCTAACAATCAGTTCAGAGTGATTTTATTAATGTTATGCCATGCTTCATGCTATTTAAATTCTCTGTTCAGAGTTTCACATTTCTGTTTACTTGGATGGGGAACCTTTCTATAGTCAGCTCCAAGATCACCCTCTAAGGGCGTGTCCACACATGGAGGCACACGCGCTTGCAGCAGCTCAAACAGAAGTGGCACAAATTTGAGCCAGGGATTTTTGCCTCAGCGCATGTGCCTGGACATGTACTTTGGTGTAGGGAAAGTTGCACCACTTGGGGCACAATGACTCTGCTCAGCTCCACCTGGATCTGTTGCACCTGTGCTGGCCCCAGCACTTTAAAAACCTGCCCTGTGCCAGCCCCAACAGTATAAAAGCCTGCCTGGTGAGCAGATCAGGGCTGCTTGTCCTCAGGAGCTTGAGGTCTAGCCACTTGGTATCTAGGGACACTACCCCTTGTGCCAACTGGACGGCTGAAGCAGCCCTAACCTGGAATGACCCCTGCCCCCTCTTCCCACTGCAGCAGTCTGGCAGTGAGGGATGCTGCCTAGCTGTGACCTGCTGCCACCTGCGACAGCATCCACCCCCTTGGACCTGTGGCCCCATGGCTGCGCCCCTGCCAGACCCCTGGCTCTGCCATTTGGGCAGCTATCACCCAGAAGATGTGCTCCTTGTGGTGGCCCACTTTGAATTGTCCAAGTGTGTCCTCTTGGCCCCAAGTCGCCAACAGGTCAGCCACCTTGTCTGCCCCTTCAGCTGGGTCCCTAGTGCTGGCCTTGGACAGGGTCATCTGTCCAGGTCTTGCCACTTGTCTCACCAGGAGAGATCCTGGTGTTC
The DNA here is from genome assembly GCA_030014935.1 of Caiman crocodilus. NCBI lineage: Eukaryota > Metazoa > Chordata > Crocodylia > Alligatoridae > Caiman > Caiman crocodilus. The sequence goes on from JAGPOW010001296.1 coordinate 130,335,096, forward strand.
CCTGTTTAAAATTTGCGAATTCTCTGATAAGAAACCCAAATTCTCTTATTCAAACACCCAAAATAGCATTCTTCTGTTATTAAAATGAAATGCCACTATATACAGAGAGATCCATTGGGCAATGTTTTATTGATACATTTACAAGTCTAAAGCAATTTGGAAGTCTACCAGTGCCTCTATCATCGTAATAAAATACATTCTAAATATCTATACACTTTGGCATTCACTTCTGGGTTTTTTTGTCATAAAGAAGTCAGAGCTGACCCTACCCCCTTCACTCACCAGGATGTGCGTTGCTGAGCAGCACCGATATGCCAGTGCCCTGCCCCTGCCTCTCAGTCCACAGACTGCCCCCCATCCCAGTACTCTCACTTCTTACCCACAGGGCCAGGTACGTGGGTAAGGGTTTTATGGGGGTGGCTGGGGCCAGGCAAGGAGGCAGGCAGGGGGGCTGGGGCCAGGCGGGGGACCCACCCATCCTGAGCTGTCCCCCCGCATGGTCCCCTGCACTCCCAGCAGTCCCCCCACCCCTCGTTACCTGGAACAGAGCCCAGGTCCAGATTGCTGCAGCCTGCACCACTATTTGCCCTGCATGGGCAGGCAGCGTGCTTCAGCCCCTCGGCAAGGACCATCCATAGAGATGCTCTAGCTGGCTACCAGGGCATCTCTGTGGAGGACCTGAGCCTCTGGTTGCCTCAGGGAATGATCCAGGACCGTGTCCTGCCCTGCTTTTTTCCCCCGGGGTATTTTTTGATACCCCAGGGGTATCAAAAAAGACCTTGAGACCTCCAGGTATCAAACGTTAACCCTGTGCTGCAAATAAGCAGCACAGGGAACATTTTTTTGTTTCCGAAGTGCCTCTTACAGCATCTCAAACTGGTTTGGGATGCTGCAAGAGGCATTTGCCTGGACACACCCTAATACTGCAGCAGTCTTCTGACACGTACACACTACAAATGCTACTTTTATACTTCTTATAAAGACCCAGTCTTTGTAAGGTCCATCTACATAAGGAAATAGATCATCTCTGTCTCGACAGGATTTCTGCATGAATTGCTTGCAAAGAGCCTTAAACATACTGCTAGTGTTTGCAGCCTGTTTCTGCCCATCCTTCGATGAGGTGGCTTGAGTAGATACCTTATCTAAACCCAGCTACGAAGTTTCCGTATGACACTGGACACCCTAAGAGAAAGAGAGTTAGATTAGCATATTATATACCTCCAATTCTTCAATAGTAGTGTTTTCTTCGTGGACTTTCAGATCATTCTGTGAGTCATCTTCTCCTGCTTCTTGACCACCTACAATCTCATTCAGGTATTGTTGATCAATCTTATCCAAGGCCGCCTTCAGGTCATTTCTCAATCCCTAAGAGAGAAAGGAGAAATAGTTACTACAGAATCATAATCATACTGCTTTGCATAAAGACAGGAAACTTTTTACTTTTGTCCAGTAAGGGCTGAATTCTGAGGACTTGCATAACTTCTTAACTTCAAGAAGGGGGACTGTAGAGTCAAAGTCAATTCAAAGGGCAAAGCTTCTGGACACATGAATTGAGATTACTCATCTACTTAAAATTAAGCGGATAAGCGAGAGTCCACTGAACTGAAACTTAAAACCACAGCAACTAGCACCCTTTCTGCCATTTTCAGCTAAAAAGCTATAGAGATTGAATTAGCTCCCAGTGCAGTCAGCATAGTACCTTAATAGTAATTCTAATGCAAGAAATGTATTTCTGCTGGGCTTCGTCAAGTCTTTCCATCTGCCCTGAACTAATAAAGCAACCATGTTTTCTTTATTTAAAACAGCTCAAAACATCCATCCTGTTTTCCTTTAGCACGTGTAAACATTGTTCTTTTTTTTAAACAAAATTGAATGTTTTATTTAAAATTGCAGTTAAAGAGAGTTTAACTTCACCTAGTTTCAAGTGTGCATGAAAAAAAATTAAGTAATATTACATATGGTTACAATCTGATACTAAATTTTTATAATCAAAAGAAAGTAGCTTGTCAATAAGCACAAATTTCTCTAAGAAATGGAACTACTGTGACAGGCTTTTAAATTATACAGAAAGCTAGAATTCAATCTGCCACTCCTAACCCCAAGACAAGTTTATGCACTTCTATCATTTCAAAAGAAGTAGGTATGTATTTTCAGAGTAATCTTTTTTGACTCTCAAGAATGATTCAGCTGCTTTCATCAGTTTTGGATATTTGACCCACACTAACTATTAAACCCTCTGAAATATACCTCAACTACAAGGGGCTGAAATGCATGCTAAAAGTCTGAATTATGTTATTTCCTGTCCTTAGGCCTGATTCCACTTCCAGTGATGCTAATAACATTTTTACCAGACCCTGGTAGAGTCAGGCCTCAGCTCGCCAAAACTATCAACTCTTTAATCTTGTTTATCCTACTTTAGGCCAGCAAACAGAAGAGAAAAGACACAGAAGCTATGCAAAAGAAACAGGTTTAGAACTGCCCATCTCCCATGGTTTTTAGAGCACTTGGGAGAGTTGGACTGGCTTGAAACGATTTTCCAATAATATTGTTTATAATAAATAGAAAGGAATAAAATCCAGCTTTCTTGTTTTGTTGTGTAGAGTGCAAGCACAGGGGGGTGGGGAGATGAACAGAATCATGTCTTCTTACTTAGATGATATCTAATACCCAGTTAACAAGTTTGTTATAAAAAAATGCCAGATTAGGAGTCATTTTTGGTTGAAAAACGGGGAAAATGACCCACAGCCATTAAAAAGTTGGACAGCTCTAGTATAGGAAGAGTAAAAGGCACACTTGGAAAATCTACATATGGAGAATGAAAGGTATTTTCCATTGTTTTATACATTTTTTAAATGACAATCCACAGATATAGTAAACACTAGGACAAAACTAATTACATACATACGGTCTTACTGTTACATATTCATTTGCCAGTGTTACCTTGTTAACTTCAGGCGCAAGAATTTCTATCTTCCTCAAACGCTGGAATGCATCATAATCTGTTTCTCCAAATAATCTGATAGGTTCACCTCTCTCTCTCAATCTCCTAATCACCTGCAAGGAGTCAAAGTGTTCTCTAATGCAAACTAGTAGGAGGCAAAATAAAATGCAGGACAGTTTATTTACATAATCTATAATAAGCAAATGACGCGGCAGTGATAGAGTCGAAATAGCATCAGCAAAATGTTCCAGACACTTTCTGATCTAAATAGGACATTCCCACAGTATTTCAGTTAAGGGTCATTTCAATTGAAATAATTCCAATCCAAATTTTCTTTAAAATCTCAGGCACCTCTGCTGTGGCTTAATTTCCTCTTACCTACTTTTTTGAAGCAGGGGAGATGAATGCTGTTTCAAAAACAAGTCAGTATCTGTTTTCAGAGTGATCTTTTTTTGACTCTCAGGGATGATTCAACCGGTTTTGTTAGCTCTTGATATTTGACCTCCACTAACTACCCCCTGCCTATGGTGTGCAAGATGTTCCTATTTCTATTTTTGTGCTTTCTACTTGAATGTGAGGGTTTGACGTGGTGATTTTAGGCATCTTTGGTGAAACAGTTGCCAGAAGACACAAGGGGCTCAACCCAACGGCCAGGGAAACCATTTCCAGTCGTATGTTCCTGCAACATTTTCACATGATGGCAGCCTTTTCAAAGCACCAAAGTGACCCAAAAGTCAGGGGGATTGCACTCTGAATAAAACTTGAAATTCTAAATTACTCTGGATTTTTACAAGATCCTAATGGATGGAAATGGATGACATTTTCTAAGTGTCAAGATACTTACCCACTGTCTGAGGCAAGAAAAACATTTGTGCATGAATTTAAGTATAGGCTGAGTAAATTGGGTGTCGAGGTTAAAAGCTGGCATGACCTGGTTGGAAGACAGACTTACAAAAGCTCCTCTTCCAAGGACCTTAGGGCCCTTGCAAATATTAAGTCTCAGCATACAAATACAGCATTCATTTATCCCAAAAACAGGCAAAACTGGGGAAAAAAAATTAGACAATATACCAATCCTGGTCAGAGCTAAGAACAGAATAAGATCTCCAGATTGGACACTGCCACCATTTCAGTGCAATGGACTAACTAAACAAGAAGCAGCAGAAGAGTTAAGAGTTTTCCATATAGCTATACACTTGGGTGAACCCTTAACTTGCAGTCATTGCAAAATCAAAAATGAATATAGCACATCCATGCTGCTGACACTTAAAAACCTCCAAGGGGAAGTTATGGTACTTCCACAAGCAGACCTATGAGACACAAGAACAAGGCATCCCAGCCTATGCTGGAGATGTGGTATGCAGCTTTGAAACTAAAAGCTAGTAGTTCATCTTTCTTTTTTTTTTTTTCTTAATGGAGTACTGCAAAGCATAAGGGCTCTGGGCTCTGCTTGTTAGTTCTGCCAGTCTGTTGAGGGTGTCCTAATCGTGAACTGTCATACTTCCAAGTTGGAGATGTTAGTAAATTTAAACTTCATTCTCAGCATCCTGATTTCAGCTTCAGGAAAAGGCTTTTGTTTCACTAACTAAAATGCTTTCATAAGGACTTGTCCCCTTAAAACGTTGAGAAAGCAAAGCAGTAACTGCAGCTTTATGTCCCTTCCAAGAATCTAAGAATTTTAAAATTGGCCCTGGCCCAGTGTCACAGGCAAACAAGCTGAAAATTCAGAATCTGGGGGGGGAGGAGGGGGAAGGGAATGCAGCTCCCTATCCCATTATCCAAGATTCACAGTTTTAGATTAATTTCAGAGGGTAATCAAATTCTAGAAGTGAATGCATTCAGCAATTTAATGTAAACCATCAGAAAAAGGGATTCTTTCCATCTGAATGACCTCAGACAACTAGCTGCCTAGCACTCTCATTTTGCAAAATCAGAAATCGACAATCTTGGCAAGTGACGTACAGAAGGCAGAGTAGGTTTGCACCTTGCAGACTAGCCAAAGAAGATAGATTATAAGTATACAGCATAAGCTTTTGTAAGCCAAAATTCACTTCATCGGATGCTGCAAAAGGCCAGGGAGAAAGCAGAGTATCGCATCCTTCCACGGCATCTGATGGAGTTTCAGCTCATAAAAGCTTATGCTATAAACTAACCAAAATAGAGATATATAGAAGGTGCAAACCTACCCTGCTTTCTACTTGACTTCAGACTAACAAGGCTAATGATGTCTCTCAGGTGACAAACACAACCTATATGGTAAATGTAAATACTGCAAATAAACACTTTGCAGGACAACAGAGACAACCTGGCAAAAAAGGCTCTGGAGCACTAGAAAGTATCTCTAATGGAAAAATTCAGATCAGTTTCTTGTAAACCCAGACTGGTTAGTTGGCGATATCTGATTTTACCTCTTGTCTGGAAAGAGTCATGGGTAACTTTTCTTCCGCCAGCTCTAGCTCCAATACTGGGTTGGATGAAGTCAATGGTTTCTCTTCCTCTTCAGTCTGCTGTACCTACATGGTAACAATATTTATTACAGCAAGCTGAGGCAAATAAACCTATAGATTTAAAAGCATTAGGCTGGAAACTCTGGAGCAAAGATTGCTTCCCATAGTGCAACTACATAGAACAATCAGTCCTGTCTAAGCACAGATCTCCAAGTGCCACCTCAATTCTAGAAACAATACCACAACTAAAATTGTATGTCAGTGTATGCATTCACAGAGGAAAGAATAATCTTATTACAAATACCAGGGTTTTCTAAATACTGTTAAGGAATGGGGAAAACAATAGATCAGGAAGGCAATACAAAGACATTCAGCTTATATGGGGAATGCTTCTTGCAGAAGAATTTGACAAAAAGATTACAGTTCATTGCAAAAAACATACCAACTCCATGCCCTCATTATAAGAGTAGCATGACAGTAACAGTTCCCCTCAATTGGGAAGGAAAGTCTCCAAATAAAGTGGAACATCTTCCTGATACAGCTTGATGTTTTCATAGCACAAGAACTTTTCTTTTGCCCAAAGTTAAAGATATGCTTGTAAGTGCATCTCCCTTTATAAGCCCATGTGTAACACTTTGCCAGGGAGGGTTACTGAAAACAAAGAAGAATTGGGTGAACAGGTTGATGCTGGCAGTTCTAAGTCAAACAGGAAAATAATTCACACAAGAAAGTGAGCAGCATAAAAATTTGCTAGACTCCTTATTAGTTTTTAAAAGTAAGTAATTCAATTTCATTCTATAGAGTGTTACATTATACGCACTGTCAAGGAATGTAACAAAAGATTCAGTTTCTATTTCTAAAACACAAGCTTGGTGGACAGCTTAAATCAGAAAAGCAGTTTTAACATTCTCCTAGGTCAATATCCCAGTCCGTAATCAAGGGCTCTCTGTCTGGACATAAGGATATATCCACATAGCTCCAGCTACTGGACCAGGCAAAAATCTGTTTTTCATGCTACATTAAAATATACAGGGATTAAACTTGAATTGATATATCCATCCACTTCAGTGGGAGTTCAGAGCAAGCAAGGAAGAGAGGCTCAAGTCAGTGACTGACATCTAAATAGAGAAACATTACACTTACTGAAAATAAGACTGTCATCATTTCAAGGGACAAAAGAAACCTACCTACTAAAGGTAAGAGAGGAAGTAGGTTAGACGAGAAACACCTCCCCTTCAATGTCAGAATTTATTTCAACCTTCTAATCACTTTTTAAAACAATAAAATAAGACAGCAGCTCTGAGGAAAGATTTGAGCCATTCTGTCAGCTGAAGTCAAAGTTACAAGCAGGATCTCTGCCATGGTTATTTGTGCTTCAGTGCTCTCTCTTTACAAGCAAGAGAAATAATACGTATTATTAAGGCAGTCTAAGCAAAGCAAAAGCGCCTCTTTTTAAAAAAAAATACCAGCCAGCTTCCTGCCTTTCATTTTATTAATCAAAGCTCAAATGCAGAAATCTGGGAGGCTCTAAAGAAGCACTAATTCATCTAAGAAGCTCACATAAAAATCTCTCCTGAGATCACATTTTAATTCAACAGGATTCCTATAGCAAGAGATATTTTGTCCCTATGTAGCTTTTTTATCTAAATTCACATCCAACTTTCTGTACCTCAGCAAAAAGCCTGAAATGTACTAAACTGAATTCAATTCAACCAGAAAGGTTAAACATTAATACACAGATACCAAAAACCTAAAAGAAACCTCATTTACCCTTTGATAAGTATGGGTCCTTTTTACTCCAAGTGACAGAAATTATGCTAGAAACACCAGACTAACACAATTTTTAAGTTTCTTCAAACTACTAAAAAAATAGGGGTGCATCAATGGAGATTTTGGGGGCTGATACCAATGGCTGATTTTTAACAAGCTGTATGGGCTAATACCGATCCAATTGCTGATATGCAGCCCAGCAGCATGGAGAACAGCATCCAACTGGTAAGCCTGTTGAGGGGAAGGGGAAGGGGAGGCTGATCCAGGCCCCTCGCGGTGAGGCAGGGAGTGGGGCAGGAGCTACACAGTCGGGGCAAGACATGGGATAGAGCCATGGCTCATCTGGGGTGGGGCATGGAGAGGGAGGGCAGCTCCTGACACTGCATGCAGGGAAGGCATAGGGGTCATATGCCCCCCAGATCTGTGAGCAGGACAAGGGCAGCCCCAGGGTCTTCCTGGCAGGAGGCTAGGCCAAGGCTGCACCTGGGGTGAGTGGTGGCAGTGCTGGGAGGAGAGTTATGACAAATTTGTAGCCCACCCCACAGCCCCCCTCTTATCACTGCCATTGCCCGCTCCCAAGCATAGCCCCAACCCAACCCCCTGGCCAGGAAGAGCCTGGCATTGCCCTGGCCCCAGCCTGCAGCCCACCCTCACCCTGCTTACAGATCCGGGGGAACACACCCCCCATACCCACCTGGGGTACGTGCAGAGGCAGAAGCCACCCCCACCTCTCCAGATGAGCCATGGCTCCGTCCCAGACCTGCCCCAGCTGTGCAACACCAGTCCCACTACCTCTCTCATCAAAGGGGCCTCAGTCTGCTCCCCCCCACGCCCCTTCGTTCCCCCACAACAGACTTACCATCCAGACACTGCCCTCCATGCTGCCAGGCTGCGCTCCTGGCCACCTGCATGCTGTACTGAGGCTGTGTACATGCATGTGGCATTTATCAGCAACATTATCAGCCACATCAACCAAGAAAAGCCAATTGCTGATGTCAATTTTCCTTTTATCGCTACCAATACAATATGGGACCAATGTCTCGGTGCACCTCTACTAAAAAAACCTATCTGAATATTAAATCTCTGCTCTGAAAAATCACAACTGAATTCTCAGAACACTTTCCAACAGACATACACTGGGTGTCTTCATAGGAAGTATTTCTATTTTGATACATAAAAAGATCTAACTGCCTTACAAACACATCTTATCAAATTTTTGGATTGGCTAATTAACAGAGTAAAATTCAACTGAAAGTATGGCTTTTTCTGACTACTGAACTTTAAACAAACCATTAAAGGTCTTCCTTTTAATTTCAGATCAAGTACTTCTGTATACACAAAAACACATCCACCTCTGAAACCAAACAATACTCCAGCAGCTCCCAACTACTTCCCTGATGCTGCCGAGGTAGAAAAAAAGCCTTCCAGATCTCTCATTTGTTTGAAAATGCAAAATCCAGAGTTTCACACTGTTTTCTAGTATTTTTGTATGAAAGAAAATAAACGCTGTGCTGCACTTCGTCAAGCACTGGATCTTTAGAGGCCAAGCAAAACAATTATCAATGCTGATACTAAACATGTTGGCAAGTTTTGTTTTGTTTTTTTTAACAAGCACCCATTTTGTGCTGATTCCTCTGAAATATTTTGACCGGAAGACCTTGAACATGTTCTTTGTTCTTTCTTTTTTTAAAAAAAAGGAGGTGGCTATGTCAGATCCAGTGTTCGTGCCTAAAAGCACAATTTAAAAAAAGAAAAAAAGAACAAGCTTTAATCCCAAGCCATTTCATGCTTTCCACAAAAAGCCAAACCAGAACACAAACTTAAGTAGCTAGCTATCATGCATATCTTTTCCTGCATTAAAGATGTTTTTGGAAACGCATACCTCTCCAGAAGGCTTCTCACTTACAGGCTAATGTATAACATTGACAAATTGAACAAAGAACAACAGTTATCATTAACGATGCTTGCAATGTTGATATTAAAATCTAGACTACAAAGTGAACATCCAAATCACTGGAAGAATGATCCCAGTACCTTGTAGCCACATCTCTGCAAGTATGCCTCTTCCTCCTTCTTAACTAGCTCGCTGCGCTTGAAGTGCTTTTTGTTTTCCTAGAAGGGAAGAAACCTGTTAATACTTTACACAATTTGATTTCAATGTCTATCCACCTGGACCTCAAAGCCTGCATCTTTCCTTAGGTCTGCTTGCAGGGAGAGGAAAACATTTCAAAGGGCCCCTCGATGCACACCAGTTACAAGTTCAAGGTAATGCTGCAACACATTTCTTCCAAACTGGTTGGTTAGTAAATACTGCATTTACCTGAATCTAAGATGACTTCAATTTGAAGATGACCCCCCCCTAATAATTAGATGCTACAATGGCAAATGTAAGCATTTATTATAAGAGGTGGCATGGCAGGGTTGGACAGCAAGAGAGACAAGGCCAGTCAGTGGCTGTGGCTCTGACTTTGATGCCGAATGTGAGCCTGGGCTGTGGCCAGAGCAACTGCCTGCTCTCTCCTCACCTCATACTCAAATTCATAAAATCATAGAAAATTAGGTTTAGAAGGGACCTTAGGAGGTTACATCTAGTCCAATCCCCTGCTCAAAACAGGACCATCCTCAACTAGGTCATCTCAGCTAAAGCTTTGTCTAGCTGGGTTTTGAAAACCCCCAAAGATGGAGCTTCCATCACCTCTCAGGGTAGCCTGTTCCAGTGTTTTACTACCCTCCTAGTGAGAAAATTCTTCCCAATATCTAACCTAAACTTCCCTTGCTGCAACTTGAGACCATTGCTCCTTGTTCTGTCATCTGCCACCACTAAGAACAGCCTAACTCCATCCTCTTTGTAACCCCCCCCACCTTCAGGGAGTTGAAGGCTACTATTAAATCCCCCCTCAGTCTTCCCTTCTGCTGACTAAAGACCATTTCCCCCCTCGTAATCATGGTCCCAAGCCCCTGAACCATTTTCACTGCACTGGGGGCCAATTTGTCCACGTCCTTCCTGCATTGGGGGCCCAAAACTGGACCTAAGAAGGAGAGAGACTAATTCGAGACTAAGGGCTTCCTCTCCTCTGCCACGTTGAGAGGAGAGGGGAGCTCATCTTGGATGCGCACACTGGTGGCAAATACCACGCGGGCACCGATCACTCCGAGCCTCCAGGTGCTTTGAACCAGCAGCTCTGGATCAGCATCACCAGGTCTTAAATATGAAATTACCGTATTGGAAGCTCAAAATGATCATCGTAATGGTCATTGCTGAAAAAATGCCATACACTGAACAAAATAAGCAAATAAGCATGCTAATAAGCATACAAATAAGTCTCATCGACTTTCTAGTGCTCTCTGTAAGCTGCAAGCGAGAACTGGGTCAAAGTTAAAGCATTTTTTCCTATTTCAAGACCAGCAGCCCTGGAAAAGGGCTAAAGCCAACCCACAAGCCATGCAGGACTCCCCAAGAGCAAATGACACTAAGACATGGGGAGAAGTAGGCACACCAGAAGGGAGAGACAGGCTACAACTAGACCTGGACAGGTTACGGGGTGGGCGGATAAGAACAGGATGGGTTTCAATACTGTCAAGTGCAGGGTGCTGCACCTGGGGAGGAAGAAGCAGCAGCACACCTATGGGCTAGGGAACTCCCTTCTCATCAGTGCAGAGGCAGAAAAGGATCTTACGAGTCATTACTGATTCCAAGATGACCATGGGCCGCCAATGTGGAGACGCAGGCAGTAAGACCAACTGTACCTTGTCGTGCATCCACAGATGCATCACAAGCAGAGCACCAAGGAGGTGATCCTCCCCCTTTATGCGGCACTGGTCAGGCCACAGTTGTAGTACTGCGTCCAGTTTTGGGTGCCACACTTCAGGAGGGATGTGGCCAACATCAAGAGGGTCCAGAGGAGGCCATCTGCATGATCAGGAGGCAGCAGGGCAGACCCTACAATGAGAGACTACAAGACCTGCACTGTTCAGCCTTCGCAGGAGAAGGCTGAGGGGGGACCTGGTAGACATCTATAAACTTGCCAAGGAGGACCAGGAAGCTATGGGAGAGTCCCAGCTCCCCCAGGCACTACGGGAGTAACTAGGAATAATGGCCACACGTTGACCAAAAGTAGATTCAGGCTAGACATCGGGAGGCGCTACTTCACAGTCAGGGGGCTGGGACCTGGAACCAACTTCCAAGGGAAGTGGTGCTGGCTCCTATCCTGGGGGTCTTCAAATGGGGCTAACCAACCAACTAGCCAGGGTCGTTTGACCCCAGTACTGTTTCCCGCCATGGCAGGGGGTCGAACTTGATGATCTGCTCAGGTCCCTTCCGACCCTACCATGAAACTAACTGTGAAACGATGACTTGGGTTTTGTACTTGCTGCAGTTATTTATTGTCTCAAGAAACGATCATCCCTGGAGACCACCTTTAGCACTACTGGTGGTACATGGGACCAGCGTGGTAATTACGGTACAACTACGGTAATTACGGTACCCCCGACAGCACCGCTCCAGACTCGTTTCCAGGGAGGGGCGCGGGACCCCGCGGTGTGACGTAGAACCCGCTCCAGGGGGGGGGCCGCCAGCCTCACCCCGACCAGCTCTTTCTCCTCCAGCAGCCGCCGCTTGCGGGTGATCTCGGCCCGCAGGATGTCCATGGCCCCAGTGTCGCACAGCCACCGCCGGAAGACACGCAGAAAAACAACGCGCGTCACTTCCGGGCAAGCAGTGCCACCCTAGGACGGGAGGAGGGAAGTGGTGACTGCCCCTGAGCGCGAGCCCTGCAGCGCCCCCTGGCGGCCCCCGCGGTGTTGCACCGCCCGCGCCACCCACGGGTGTACGCATGCGCCAGTCCCTGGTAGTGCCCCGCGGTGGGGCATTAGCACCTCCATGGCAATGCAGCTTGGCTGCAGGCTCCATCAGCACCTTCCGTCCATGCAATGGGGGTGCGGCAGAGTGCAGCCCCCCGCTCCCTCTCCTGGGCCCACAACCTTTTGGGGCTGGAAGCCAAGGGTCATTGCAAGCCCAGTCATGGGCTGGACCAACAGGGCAAACCAGCCACGCCAGGACTCTGGCAAACTGGTGTGGCCACCTTGGCACCAAGGAAATCACCCCCCTCCAGCTGTGTCCCCTTTGGGGCAACACGGCATGCTCCACGGGCCTGTCTTTCAGGACAGCACTGGTGTTCCCAGAACAGCCTCATCTTCACAATCCTGAATTCACTCATGAAACCCTTTTGATCCCCTGATCAGCAAGCATGTCATGATGTTTGACTTGCTGTGGGAAAAAGAATCAACCCCCTCCCCAAATTCCTGAAGTGCTTTAAAACACTGATCCCAGCCCTGCTGTTTCCAACACCCCATCTCTACTGGGCACCTCAATGCTTTTTAGTCAAGTCTTCAGGTTCGGACACGCTGTGAAAATAACATTTGTTCCTCTGGTGGATAGTTTTCTCCTACCTACAGACAAATTGAGTTCATCCACAATCATCCCATCTTACCTCCTTATCCTGATTCAAGAACAAATTCTATACTGTCCATCCTGGTTGGACTGGGTGACCGCCTTTGCTCGGCACTTACTTTGTCAACAGTCAATTGATCTTCCACCATCCAAGTGTTTTCTAAGCCTTAATAACCTGCAATATGCCAAAGCACTTCCTCACATTTTTACTCACCTGCTCCTGGAAATGAGACAGGAAGCTGTCCTGAGAGCACCCCCAGCTGTTGCTTTCAAACATGCCAGTGGCACAACTCTCAAAGAGCAGCAGCAGGGGTGCCCCATGGGATAGCCTCACTACGGCATTTTCTGCTTTGGTGAAAGTGGAGCTGAAAGGGGTAAGGCAGGGCTGCGATTCTTAGAGGTGCTCTCAGGAGACAAGACATGCCCCTGGTCTCTTCTCAGGACCCAAATAGCTCCCTCTCCTCATAAATGCAATGCTGGTTTTTCCATCTCAGCTCATTCAGGAATCCTTCCCAATTTCTATGTTTATTTTCTGGTTAAGAACATGTCATGTGTGTCATTTTTGTAGCGTGCAGCTCTCCTCATACTTCCAAAGGATAGCTTCATAGCTGACTTCCCCTGCTGGAGTTTAGCTGAAAACTTTTCAAAAATATCAGCTGCCTTCATAGCTGACTTCCCCTTGCCAAGTTTGGCTGAAAACTTTTTAAAAATATCAGCTGCCTCCGAATCAGGTGTTGTTAGACATGAAGCTACTTTCTGACAGCCTGCCACTGGGTAAGGCTGCTCCAGTTGTCCTCTCCAGTTGACTCCTCTGGTGGGACTTTTAAATACTCCATATTATCACACAGGACATTGTCTTGGTTTCATCGGACAGATGCCAGTTTCATTTAGCAACTTAGTTCTCAATGATCATGGTTAACAGGAACCTCTGCAGAACAGAACAGCCAGACCCAACTGGCTCAAGACACAGTAAAGATACAGTTTTCTGCAAAGGAGAGCTCAGATAGGTCCCGCTGCCATCTTACTGCTTGTTTTATTTCTTTGTCAGAGGCTGGGAGTAAGAGCAAAAACCATAAACAACAAAATAAAAGAAAATGTTTTCCAGTGTAATAAAATGATCAAGTGTAGACTGTTCCCGGCTTCTATCTGGCCTACAAAGACCATAGGGCCAGATCCAAAATTGGATGTAGGTGCCTACAGAGGAGCTTAGGCACATAAGTCCAAATGAGCAATCCACAAAACATATGTCCGACAACTCAGGTGCCTGAAACCCAAAGATGCTTATGTTTTCAGTGCTTAACTCTGGGGTCAGCAATCTTTTGTCAGCAGCTAAACGCTCCAAAGGTGGGTCGCCACCCGTTTCCTTTGCTGACACATCCCTCCATTGCTTCTGACTCACTTGCTGCTCCTACTGCTTTCATCATTGCTGGATTGCTACTTACACCCCACCTTTGTGGGCCAGATAAAATTATTTTGCAAGACAGATCCAGTCTGTGAGCTGTAAGTCACCAACTCCGACTTTAGTTAGATCAGCTCCTAAAATTCTGCTACTGCATATGCCTGGAACTGCTGCCATCTTGTCTGGGCTGAGCATGTGAGTGCCTAGATCCCTGTTGTTTCCAACACCCCACTAACAACAGCCGTTCCTGCACCTAATTGCCCAGAGGGGACAAATTAAGTTGTCATATTCAGACCACCCATAATATATACCAAGAGAAATTAGATGAGCACAAATCACTGCACCAAGGGTTTCTCTGACTCAAACCCACACCTAATGGCAGTCACCTTGTATATAAGAATCTATTGGTTATAGCAGTTGCCCAGGAGGTGGGAGACCTGAGTTTAATTCCCACCACAGCCAGAGAAATTCAGAAGCAGTTCTTATGTTTCCTATTATCCTAGGCTATAGGCTAAGCTCAGGTTGAACACACACTCTGCCCCTCTTGTAGAAAGTGGGGCACTCAGGAGAAAGGAATGCAACATTAATGGGGTAGGAATGAAGGTAAGCAAATCATGACTTCATAGCCTTGTGACAGGGACACTTCCCTTCAGAGGTGTTATCTTGGGTTCTGGGCCTTGCTCCAATGCAACTCATGCATGTTATCCAATGACTCCTTAATGCAAAATACACAACCAGTCCCTACAGCTATATTGCTGGTTCTTAATACTCTGAGAATAAATGAGAAAGCAAGGAGATCCTAATAAAATGACAGTCAGAATATGTTATCTTACCACACAGGGACTTGAACAGTAAGGCCTTACACTAAGCAAGCTGAAAATATGTCCTCAAGAGAAGAGGTTGACTATGCTTTACTTGTCTATTTTGCCTGCCAGCAGAATATAATCCTGATATTTCAAAAGGGCTGACAAAAAGCAAAGGCAAATTCACAAAATCCAGTTATAACAACAGAAATCCTGACTTCTCAAATCAAGGCAGATATTTTCAAGAAGGCTTCTGGAAAATGATATGCAATTATGGCAAATGAAACACACTTGGTCCACAAAGAGCAAGTACCTCCCTGGCTGTGATATGTGGATGATGATGCTATGTTCATGAAGAGTTCACTGGACTGACAATGTAGCTTATCCACTGGTGGAGGTAATGATATGAATAACTACAGATGTTGTGGATTGGACAAAACATCACTAAGTAAGCAGGTGAAACTGCCATCCTTTATTTAAGATAGCTGTAAGAAAGTGCTTGTTAGTCCTCTATAAAATAGTAGGGATATGCAAACCACAACATATGTCACTGCCCAAAGCAAAGGTACATAGGGGATCCCTCAGGAATACCCAGTCAGAGGGGTTTTGCTGGAAATGATTTCAAGTTGGGTATTAGAGTAGGAAAAGACAAATAGCAGAAGCCTCACAGAAGGGGACAAAAGGAGCAGAAATGCAGGCACAGCCATTGAAGTAGTGATACCACAGCCATAAGAGAAGAGTATTTGGGTCAGTGACTGGCTAAGAGAGGCTTAGGTTTGTAAATAAGGAAAGTATCTCCTGATGTTGGATTCTTCCTGTGTTTAGGGAAACAGGACTTTTTGTGTTATAAACAATCCCAGTTACAAAGAAATACCCAACTCTATTACCAGTTTTTCTTGCTGCTTGGAACAAACTCCAAGAGCCTGATTTCTGGCTAGCCATTCAAGTTGAAACATGGCAATATATACTAAAGTAGTATTGCAACTAAACCTGAGGATAAACAACTGTCACAGACAATGCGAAGTTGGTTGCCAATAATGCAGCAGGCTTAGTATCACATGAAGCAATCAGATTGTAACAGAAGGAACCAAGAGCTACTTACACTCGTTGCTATGGGCCTACATGGAATTGAGCATGCAAGGATGCCACTAAGAATATCATCCTAAGAGATATACTTGAAACTGTTTACAAAAAATCACAAAATTAATTAAAAACTGCTCAAGTGAAAAGCTTTATTTCAGGACGTAAAATACAAAGTAGTAAGTACATCATCAGGTATCCATTACATCCGTCCAACAGAAAGCAGAAGTGTAGGCTTCAGTTTCTGAGAACTACCTTTCATTCTGTGCAATTTGGGAGGTTGCAAACAATGTATTAAGAAACTGAAATGGGAGCTGCTTTGGCAGTGTAGCAATTCAAATGGCAAGCTATAACTTCCTCTTTTGTATTGAATAAGGCTGAAGAGTACTAGACATGGTAGAATCCATCCAAAACTCTGCAAGCATAGGGCATTTCAACAAGAGGAGGCCAATCTCCCATAAACTGCACTTTGTTCTATAAGGTTCACCCAAAATCTTGATACAGCCTCAAATCTCATAGAAATGAAAGTGCTCGATTCCAATTCTTCCACAATTGATTACTCATCTACAGAAAATTATGTAATTGGATATCAGAACAATCACTGAGATCAGTCCAGCTTTTAAGTGTAATTTCACTGCTCTCTTTAGAGGTAAAAGTTGAGACAATCACAGTTCCACCAGTGTTTTGATTCCACATGAATACAAGGAGAACACTGCTGATTCACAGCTTATAGGTGTTACATGCACAGTTTGAAACTTTATCAGATTTGCAAATTGGTTTACTCATATTTGAAAAAAATGGTCATTTAATGAGATCAGTATGTACCCCAACAAATTTGCCCATTTCTAACAAAATGAGCTTCTCTTCAGTGTTTCTTTTGTTTATTAAAGTAATACTTACATTTTGGTGGGTATTAGATTGCCCAAACCCCCAAATTTTTACACTCTGTTTACATCTGTTTATTCACACGGTGCTTCAGTTTATCACTGGGGAGGGTGGGGGGAGAGGGCATCAAACCCTCTCTCATGTACCTACAGTAGTTTATTGCAGAGTCTGGTATTATCATCCAGGAGTTATGATTATGCAAAATTTCTCTTTATAAGAACATGTATTCAAGGTAATCATTAACTGTTTTGACTGAAATTTCCCATACTCTAGATTTGCTTTAGGTTATTTTTTTAAAGTTTCAGCTAAAATTATCCAGTCATTTCAAGAACAGGATTAGGCAAATGCATTGTTTTAGTATCATAGTATCATAGTATCTAGAGTCAGAAAGGACCTGGGCAGATCATCTAGTCCGACCCCCTGCCTTGGCAGGAAAGAGCACCGGGGGTCAGAGGACCCCGGCAAGGTGCTCATCTAACTTCCTCTTAAAAATCCCCAGGCTAGGAGCCTGTACCACTTCACCTGGAAGCTGGTTCCAGGCCC
>JAGPOW010001296.1:130371475-130408222 GCA_030014935.1 Caiman crocodilus
TCCTGTGACCCCAGCACTTGTTCCTGCCATTGGCAGGGGGTCAGACTAGATGGCCTGCTCTAGGCCCCTTCTGACCCTAGTTACTATGAAACTATGGAGTTTGAAAGCTGGGGTTTGGCATGCGAGTGGTCCTTACCAAGGGGTACAGAGGTTGTTCTGGTGAGGAGTTCCTTTTCTTCTGGGTTAGTGTTTGCAAATCATGGAACCAACACAAGAGAGTATTGTTGGATCATTTGCTGTCAGCTAAGGGCATGTCTATATTAGGGCTGTGCAAAACTTCAGTAGGTGATTCTGTTCGGAGGAGATTTGACCTGATTCAGGGACCAAATCTCTGAATCCATATCAAATTGGGAGACCAAGTAAAAGCCCTGAATCAATTCGGATGCTTCAAATCAATTCGGAAAAGATTTGGCTGATTTGGAGATTCAGCCATAGACTAAACAGGCAGCTGTCAGCTGCCTCCAGCAAATAAGTCTGTTGAGGGAAGGGGAGACAGAAGGGACGTGGCGGAGGGAGGGATTGGGGCCGGGACAAGCTGCTCAGCTGGGTGGGGGGGGTACATTACTCAGGGAAGGGGGTGTGGGATGCGGGTATGGCAGGACTGGGAGCGGGGGCTCTGCCAAGTCGGGGCGGAGGGGTGGGATGCAGGTGTGACTCGCTTCAGGTGGAAGGGAGCAAGTGGCAGCGGGGCATAGCCCCCACTCCCAGCACTGCTGCACCCACATCCCGTGCCAGCTGTGCAACAACAGAGCCCCCCAAGTGCTGATGTAGGTGCGGCAGTGCTGGGAGCCCCCCGCTCCCAGCGCTGCTTCATCTACATGCCCTGCTGCTGCCTGGAGTGAGCCACGCCTGCATCGCCCCCACCCTCCCTCCACACTGGCCAGGCAGGTGGCAGCTGAGCAGAGCCCCTGTGGCTCCCCCTGCCAGGGCAGAGGCAGGCGCAGCCAAAGGAGCTGTGGAAGAAGTCCAGTGCTTCACAAACAGGTCCAGGGAAGTGATTCTCCCCTTCTGTGCAGCACTGGTCAGACCACAGCTGGAGTACTGTGTCCAGTTCTGGACACCACAGTTCAAGAGGGATGCAGACAACCTGGAGAGGGTCCAGAGAAGAGCCACTCGCTTGATAAGAGGCCTGCAGGGAAGAACCTACAAGGGAACGACAAGGAACAATGGCCATAAGCTACTAGGGAGAAGGTTTAGGCTGGATATTAAGAGAAAGTTTTTTCATGGTCAGGGTTGCCAGGATCTGGAATGGGTTTCCAAGGGAGGTGGTGCTCGCCCCATCCTTGGGAGTCTTCAAGAGGAGGAGACTGGACAGGCACCTGGCTGGCATCACATGACCCCAGGGTTGGTGACTCTTTTCTTGCCTGCCAGAGGCAGGGGGTCAGACTAGATGGCCCACCAAGGTCCCTTCTGACTAGGAATCTATGAATCTGGCTGCCTTACCCTGCCCCAGCCTCCCAGCGCTTTTAAGGGAAAAAAAAAACCCCGCACTCACCAGCTCTAGTAGTGGTGATTGGGGGCCACTGAGGGCTCATGGCAGAGCCCCCCCAGTACAGCATGGGGCAGTGAGGATTTCCCACCCCCCAACCCTCACCCCGCTTGGTACCTGCATGGCAGCTGCCCCATGGCACAGGTGGAGCGCGGCTCAGCAGGGTGCTGCACAGTGTCTGGGAGCTAGGGCAGCTCCAGCATCGCTCAGCCCCAGTGACCCCAGGGGGGCTTCTCCCATGGGTCCCCCCACCCAGGAAGAGGCAGGTACAGCCAGAGGAGCTGCAGCAGAACCTGCAGCTTCCTGGCTATGCCAACCTCTCCCGGGCCAATCCGAATCACTGAATCTCTCCAAATCAGTATTGAATCTTCCAAAGCTGATTTGGCCAAATCAGTTCAGGACCGGGATCCGAATCTCCAAATTGAATCACTGTCCTTTGAATCATCTGAATCAAATACTTCCAGATTTGCAGACCTAGTCTTCCTGGGACAGTGAAGTGCTGTGCAGGCATACTCAAATGAGCACTAAGTGAAGTATTTTGGGTTGCCTTTACATAGTGTTCAGCCTGGGTGAGTTTACCCAGATAATTCTGGGCTGCTCTGTGGATATCCCTGTATGATGCTGCATTATATATGTACTGAAGACACACTCTAAGCAAGGATGCCCTGCACTTACAGAAGTCTTTCATTATGAGCCTCTCATACCCCAGTTCCTTGAAGTGCCCTGAATCCATCCTCCATATTCTTCCAATACAGAAGCTGGGTTCAGGTGCCCTCAATACAGGCAGGCAACATAGTCTCTTATGTTCTAGATTTATAACCTGTTTGCTCTGTTACAACTTTTTGTAACCCTGTAAGTTTTGAAGCCACAGAAAGTTGTTAGTTTTAATTTAGGTATTTAAAAAAATTGAAAATTAAATATATAATCTGTGCTAAGCAGGTTTTAGGTTATTTTAGCAATACCAAAACAAAGGATGAAGATGCAACCTTAGCTGTGCCCTCTTGTGTATCTTTGTCTACTTATTTATATTGTGGGAGTACATAAGAACCCCAAAGCTCATATTGTTTCTTAAATACTATTATGATATTTTTGAACAAACCTGGGCAGTTTGTAGTTCTCTGCATTTTTCCAATAGAAAATCTATTAGGCTTATCTCAATAAAATCACAACATGACCTATATTTATACAATATATTACACGCAGATAACGCATAAGAAGGAAAAAAAAAAGTAGTGAAAACATGCTCTCCTAACTAGGAGTTCAGAACTGAGTGAATGAATTATCAGAATTGTTTAACATAAGTTATTTATAAATGCATCTGGTACTTAATACAACAAAACCCATAGCAGCACCTAAAACATGCAAGCATTTACTACCAATAAGAGAATTTGGTTTTAATAAATTTAAGTTGCTTTTGTTTGAACTATTTTAATGACTGTGGTGCTGCGAATTCTGTACAGGAATGCTTGCTCATTAAGGAAACCATTTAACATTATTTGAGAGGGACTGCATCTAATGCTCTGAAAAAACCATATCTGAACTTCAGTAAGGCAGCTTGAGGTCAGGCCATGTGAAAGTTACAAATTAGTTATACTTGCATAAGATAGTCTAGCAAGAAATAATACAAATAATGTTCTGTTGACGCATTTCTGCTATGAATATATCTCTGACAATCAGCTTCTAACATCTAAAAATAGGGCCCGATTTTGCTGCCTTCCTTCATGTTGAATAGTACTTTATACAGAAAGGAACTTTTGGTTTCAGTGAAATCAGAGTGACTGCTTGTAGAATAAGGCACTAATTCACATCAGTGAAGGTAACACAATATGGTATATAACTTACTATTTGGAGGCACTTCTAATTCCACAGTTCCCCTCTGCTGTGTCTACCAAGAAAATTATGGAAATATATATATAGCCTAAACTGGAGTGTGAAACACGTGGAGGAGAGGGTCACAATCTCTGTTTAATTATAGTGAATGGTTTTTGAGTTTATCCCCTTAGTCCACAGTGCATCTCTCCCCACTGTTGACTGGGAATTTTCCCAGAGATCAACAGGGTATTTTATATTGTAAGTTTTTATTTATTTTGGTATCTTATTGAGGACTCGATGAGAGAGCCTGCCTCTCGAGGCCCCACTACCTCTATCCTTGCTTTCTCTACACCCTGTCTTCCTTTCTGAGGTTTCCCCCCTTCTTCATCTTTCTTTTTTTTTTTTTGGTTCTTCTGTTTGCCTCCCTGCAGCAGCTCCCAGTTCACAGCCCCTTGGCCTTTACTCCCAATTGCTACCTGATTTTTATTCACTAGTAGGATGAACAGTAGAACCGTTAACATTAGTAATTAAGTGTTAGCAGCAGTCTGAAAAGCCAGTACTCGTATCAGACAAATGTGGGTAGGGAGTTTACACTACTGAGGCATTACTTCAGGACAGTGGGTGAGACATTATCACCAGTTACACTTTATCAGCATATCTTGGCAGATGCCATAGCCAACAACTTACATTTGTCAATGGAAGCTGGGATTCTCCAAATCCTGCATAAGTCAAGGGAGCCACAACACATGTATTTATCCTGACTGTAGCCTATAGACCTTAGGCTTGAGAACTTTTTAAAAACGGAAAGGCTCCTGCAGTGAGATTCAGTCCGCAGGCAGCAATGTGCTGTTTAGTGCTAGCTGCAGTCATTGAAGAAACTCTGGATTGTGGTGACTGAAATGCATAGAAGTATGTAAAGATGCAAGGAAAAAAAATACAAGATGTTACATGTGCATATTAAAGATGTAGTAATACTGTATAGTAGTAGTATTTGACCATCTTATTAAAGACTGCATTGAAAGTTATGTGTACTAGGAAGCAGAGTTAGGTTTAACTTCCCTATTTCCTGTTTTGAGGATTTGTCAACTTTTAAGGCGCAGCAAACTACCAAAGTAATAGAAACTATCCTAGCCAGTCACCAGGGCTGGGCAAGATAGCAGTCACTGCAGCCAGTTGTGGGAAATGCCTGAGGCCCTTAACATTCACTTAGTTCCGGTTTGTCTCCCCTCCCTCTCCTCCCGTAGCATTTAATGAACATGTATACTAAATTCAGAAATTGTAATTAAGGCATATTGTTTATCCACACAGTTGGGCACTCAAATACTTTGATGATATAAGCCAGTGGTGGTCAGCCTTTTTGGCTGGAGGGTCAGGTAGGCACTGCCTGATCCTGCTGTGGGCCAGACGTGGCAGGGCCCCTTCTGGCCATGTAAAGGGAAAAGGGGGACAGTCTAACCCTAATCCAGCCATGTGGAAGAAGGGGGCTTGGGCTGGCCACAGCTTGGCTCTGCAGGGGGAGCTGGTATAGCCTGTCCTTGTAGAAGAAAGGGGGCATAGCTTGGCCCTGACCTGGCAGGGTAGAGGGGAAGGGTCATGGCTTGGCCTGAACCAGCCGCGCAGGGTGAGGGGGCATGGCCTGGTCCCTGTGGGGGACAGGAGTTGTGCCCAACCCCAGCCTGACTGAGTGGAGGGAAGAGGGTATGACCGGGCCCGGCAGTGGGGAGAGGAGAGCACAGCCCAGCCCCAACCCAGCCATGCAGAGGGAAGGCGGTGTGGCCCAGCTCTGCCCCACCCTGTGGAGCTTAGGATTTTGGCAGCAGGAAGGGATGGCAGCACTGCTACTGCTCCTCCACCTCCGAATTTCCCAACCTATGAGAATCCCATGGGCCAGATTCCAAGGCTCTACAGGCCATATTTGGCTCGCAGGGTGGAGGTTAAGGCTCCTGATAAAGGCATATTAATTAGAGGTGCACCAATACATCAGTCCTTATCGTATCAGCACCAATAAAAGGAAAATTGACATTATTGGCCATCGACTTTTTTTGGCTGAGATGGCCAATAATGTTGCTGATAAATGCCGCATGCATGCAGCCAGCCCAGCAGATCGGAGAGCAGCATCTGGCTGGTAAGTCTATTGTGGTGGAAGGGGCATGAGGGGTGTAGATTCAGGCTCCTACAGGGAGGGAGGGAGTGGGGCTGGCACTGCCCCACCAAGGTAGGGCAGGATGTGGAACAGAGCCATGAGCAAATTACTGGGGGGGCATGGGGAGGGGGCTCCCACAGCTCCCCCAGGGGAGTCATGGGGGGCATGTGCCCTCCAGATCTGTGTGTGGGGTGAGGGCAGGCTGATGCTGCGGGCTGGGGCTGGGAGCAGCACCAGGTTCTTCCTGGCAGATAGGGCTGAGCTGTGGCTGCGCTTGGGGCAGGTGGTGATGGCGGCACTGGAAGTGGGGGTGATGGGAGGAGCTACAGCCACCCCAAAATTCTCTGTATCCCCCCCAGTGCCACTGCCCCTGTCTCTGTATCCCCCCCGCCCCCCAGTGCCACTGCCCAAGCTTAGACCCGGCCCAACCCCTCCATCAGGAAGAGCCCAGCACTGCCCCTGGTCCCAGCCCACCCTCGCCCCATGCACAGATCCAAGAGGCATGTGCCCTCCCATGCCTCCCCAGGGATGTGTGCAGTGGCAGGAGCCAGCCCTCCCCACCCCGCCGACGAGCTGCTCGCGACTCTGTCCTGTGCCCCACCCTGGCTGGGTAGCATCAGCCCCAGCCCCACACTCTCCTTCACCACGATGGCCTGGACCTGCGCCCCCCTCCATGCCCCTTCCTCCCCCCAGCAGACTTACCAGCCAGACTCTGTTCTCCAAGCTGCCAGGCTGCATATCAGCAATCGGATTGGTATCGGCCAGTATGGCTAGATAATAATCAGCCGTCGATATCGGCCCAAAAAATCTTTATTGGTACTAATATTAATATTTCTGCTTATTTCGATTGTGGAAGTGAACAGGAGCCAAAACATGGACCAGAGCTTCCTTTTGTTATGCATCATACAAACTTATAATAAAAAACATGGTTTGTGTCCCAGAGTTTACTATTTAAGTACCTAGGTAGAAGCAAGCCAGTGGTGTAAGGAGGACTCTCAACCTCCATGGAAGCCAGGAATTGAGAACGCTTGCCAACTTTCTAAATTGGCTCCTAAAAGCATAAAATGAGAAGGGATAAGTTTTCTAGGTGTTTCTAATGCTTCTTCCAGCATACATTTATATTTCATATTACATTTCATATGAAGAAGTTCATGAGTGTGACATCTTACACAAAACACCCTGCCTTCTCTTTATTGCTATAGTAGAAATAGTGCTTTAGTGTCCTTCTAGCAGACTAGCAAATCCTACGCAGATTAGAGAGCTTTCTTGCAAGCTACCTTCCAGTGAGTTGGAGCCAATTGGAACAACCTCAACTGAAGGTAGAGTTGGCCCAGGGTCAAATGATTCAGTAGATCAGGTAGCTGGCCTTTCACTGGTTATATGTCCAGCAGGTACAAATCTGGCCTCCTTTATTGTGGGCCCTAGGCAGTGTGCTCCAAGAGGTTGGATCTGACCCATATTATGTTTTTGTTTGGGTTTTTTTAAAGCAATATTAATGTTAACGACCTTGGTTCGGTAAGGTATCTAAGACACACAGATAAACTCACTGAAATCCATGAGACTGACTGCCTCTTTGAAGCCTGGCTCATGCTCCCATACCTTGCTGAATTGGAGCTATTGTTCATTTCTTTACACCAGCTCTTTTGTACAGTTACCTCTATAAAAAATGTTTTTTATTGTGGGGGGAGGGGGTTAGGATGTAAATTGAAATATTTTTCAAAGAAAAGATTATACTGAGTAGCCCTGCCTTGAATATAGTATAAAAGGAGGGTTGATTCTATCAGTGTCTGATCTTCATTATCCTTCTTGCTTAAGATGTTTGATTTTTCTATTACCAGTAAAAAATAGAAGCTGCTTATTTCAGAAGTGGTTATGAACATTTCCTTATTACCAGTGAAATGTAATGCATGCTTTAACGAGCAAAATAGCTACTATCTGCCCAAAACATATATATTCATTGTGCAATCAGCAGTTTCATACATAAAATTAATACCTAAATGGTGCCAAGAGCATTAAAGTATGTAATCGTTATTATTTAAATGTGCTGAATGTATTTGAAACAGTTACATTTTTCTTGTACATATTTTCTTTTTGCTTTCATAATTTGCGTTTGAAGGCTTCCAGCAGTTAGGTTCCACAAGGCTGCAGAGATATTAGCTGCTTTCTAAAATTTTACTTCTGTGTATGCTATTATTGTTAAATTCTAGGGACTAAAGAACTGATGTTGCTTCCATTAAAGTCAATGGGAGTTATGTTATTGATTTTGGGGGGGAGAGGAGGGTCTGCCCCTGAGCAGATGTCCTGCTGATATGTTTAGGGTCTGATCTTGCTTGCTGTACTGAGACAAAATTCCCATTTATGTCAGAGCTGAAGTAGGTTTGGTGTCTTAAAAGGACAGTTTATTTGAGGCTGCAGGAGCCATTGTTATTTCCTTCAGGAAAAGAAATGCATTTCTTAAACGTAAGAGCTTTAGAAGCAGCATTAGGCAAGCCAGCAGGTCTCTTAACCCAGAGCTATCTCAGCCATTTCTGTATTAACGCATGGCACAGGAGATGATAACTGCCACTCAGCCATGTCTTTTACTTATTTATTTATTTTACTCCAGCAGCTAGAAACTCTTATTGGCATCTAAAATCACTAATCTCTCCCCATTACCGTTTTTGCTAATTTACAGTGATAACTGTGGCTCTGTTTTCATTAGGAGATGAAAGCCGGGAAATTAAAAAACAAATTACAGGGATGAGAAGATTACTGAATGACAGCGCTGGAAGAATCTATCAGCGCGTTGGCAAAGAAGGAGAAAAACTGAAGGAAGAACCCCAGGATTTAGACTTAGCCTGGGCCCAGCGCCTGAACCCCCCTGCAGAGTCCCAGGCGAGCCTCCATCCTTCTCAGAGTGGTGCATGGAATGAATTATCACCCCAAACCAGCCATTTTTCAGGGCAGTATGGAACTCGGTCTAAAACCTTCCAAAATCAAACGAGAACCGTGGGATCCAATGGTACGATCACAGTTAGATACTCCACGTGGCATTATTTTTTACTCTAGTAAATATCTACCTTTGTTCAGATAATTATAGTAATATTGCATTAAAATTACTTATCGTTCACAGTTTACAAAATGACTGTATAGTTATCACTTTGAAAACCTGGGAGTGTGGGCATGGAGCGTTCTGCTCCTGCATTTCCGAGCCTTTAAAGTGGTCTCCTAATGACAGGGCATAATTGATAATATTCTGTTATATAGGTTTTATTTCTGTATTGATTAAATCGGGTCCTGCCATTGTTACTGAATTTATAGCTAGGTAAGGGCCTGATTCTGCCACTCCGTGTCATGCTTGGTAGAACAGTAGAACCAATGGGACTGCTTGCAGAGCAAGATCCTTCTTGGTGTAAGGATGCAGAATCTGGCTATTAATCAGCTTACGGTATAAAGTTCCAGTTTAACCTTAGGTGTTTTTTTTACATGGGACTATTCAAAATAAGATATGATGGAATTCAGCAATGGTTAACACGTATTAAAACATGTAGCCCATCACCTTCCAGTGTAGTATTGTTCCTTACACTAGATGCTCAGTGCTTTTAAGCGTGTTTTCTTCCTAGTGCTATAGATGACCCAAGCAGTGGAGCTTTCACTTCCTTTCTTGGGAGACTCTTCCACAGTCTGTTCAATCTCTCTCAGAAAGCTTCCCTTCTCATTCAACCTGAATCTTGAAAAAGGTGCCTCAGTTGTGGGGGTTTTGTGTATCAGCATTGTAAACATGAGCTTACATCCAAAAGAATTACCAGATATCTCTGGAGCCAACTGCAATTTATTATTAATTGCCGTACAGTGATGTCTGCTGTGTCCTTATTTAAAGATGCACAAGAGTTGCATCTGTTACAAATGATGAAAAATGATTCTCTGAGCTATACAAGAGGAATTACTCTCCACACCGAAAAACTGACAGTCTTCAGCTTCAGTCTTTGCAGGGCTTACTCTATCCCTATATAGGCAATGATTGGCACCAAATAAACTAGAAGCCCCAGAGGCTGATTTGGCAGCGGGTCTTATTTTCTAGCTCTCCTAGTTCAGTTTGTTTTAATATATTAAAGTGTGACAGATGTTGTTAACTCTGAAGTGACTTATGGCTTGTCTACACTATGGAGCCTCTGCTACTGTAGTTATGATTGCATAGCTATGTTGGAGCCATTGCCTTGTGAAGACATGCTATGTCTTGACAAGATGGGCTTTTCTTCAACCATAATAATGCAACCTCCCTGAATGACAAACAAAATGGACAAAAGCGCCTTCTATCAACATAGCTCTGTGCACACCAGGGGTTTTGCCAGCAAAGCTGCATCAGCCAAAGGAATATGATCTTTATGCCCCCCTAGCCAGTGTACTTATGCGTAGACCTGGTCTTGGTGCTCATAAGCCTCATAGAAAGAGTATGTTTAAAAGAGGGATTTGAATGGATGGAGGATGAACATGCAGTGCATGAGATGAGCATGTATAGAAGAGAGTATGGAAAAAGGGGCAGAAAAGGAGAGGAGGAGGAGATGAAGAAAAAAGAAACACAAAAATTATTGCAAAGGAAGGAAGGGAATATAAAGTTTGCAATTGCAAAATAAGGACCTGACTGCATCCCCAAAATCCATAGACCTTTGCTCAGATCTGACTTCGACTTACCAATGCTGCAAGCCAGGCAGATCGGCACACGAACGTCTATGCTTGTTGAGTGCCCTATTCATTTCAGTAGAACCTGTGGACAGGGAACTGATGTAGCATCCCCCATCCAGCATGTACATAAGTAGTTCCCCGGAGGTCAGTGGGGCATTATCAATATTTGTGTTTTTTATCTCGGTGTTCTTTAGAGAATGTGAAAGCGGTGTCCCATTGGAATAGGTTTTTGGCTCTGCTGAGATTAATTTCAGTGGATTGCACTTGCATGCTTTTCAAGAATAAATTTGTTGTTGTAGAAATCTAACACCAATGTGATTTACTATCAGCAGGTCCATTTGCAGGAAGAACTGTCCTGGAGTACCTGCTGATCATGCAAAGAGAGCAACCAAACGATGTATTTGTGTCTTCTCTATCAGTCATACAAGCCAGTATCAAATTCACATGTTGGCTTGCCTCCAAACTAGAGGAAGATGGCTCTTTAAAGACTCCTCCATAAAACTAAAAAGTTGCTTCTCTTTTTAAAATTAAAAATTGATTTATACTAAGTTGAAAAAGGTTTCTTTTGTCCTCTAAAAATGATAAAGATAGTGCCTAGAACAATGACTGAGAACATTCTCCATGATGTTTCTGACAACAGTGTAGCCAATCAGAAGAGGGAGGATGGAAGTAAAATAAAAAATCTTTATGAATATGTATGAAGTCAGTAGAACCCTGCTTTGATTTGAAATATTGGTGGTCTCTTTTCTCATTTACAGTACATACGGTAGATTTACATGGGTAATTTCTATCAATGCTAATGGGGATTATAATGTAAATCCCTCATGCCTCAATGGGAAAATAGACCCTTTGGTTTTCAGTCAGGGACCTCAATGCCTGCATGCCTTCATTAGGAATGCATTGTATTGTAACAGGGAAGATGAACAGGTATTTACTGACAGAATTTGCTTTGTCAAAGTTTTTATATGCCATTCACCAGAACGTAGAATCTGAAACAAATCTCTTTCAAATATACTTATTTATTATTTGTTAAGCCCCAGCAACAACCTGGAAGCTGTACAAGAGACAAAATAAAGCCAGGCCTGTCCCGAAGAGCTTATTATTCAAAGAAGACAGACCAAGAGTAGGCAAACAGCATTGAGGAAGCCCAGAGGGAGGGGTGAAAGGGATTTTTCATTGTTTTCTTTAATTGTAGTGATTCATATAACTGTCTCCTATTTTTGTTGGCATCCAAGACAGCTGTTTGTCTCACTAAAGGGCAGATAGCTGTGCTATTGCCACTGAATTTTTCTTACAAAGCCCATGAACAGTTGGTAGTTGCCTTGAACCTAATCTACTGTAGAGAGGTCTAGTCTAAATGAATGCTCAGGTGAAGGGTATTGGCAGAACTAAGTTCAGGGACTCTGAGTAATCTGCCTCAAGCCGACAAATAAACATCTTCTCCAAGCATTGTTTGTACAGCTCTAACAGCGTGCTAAGCACTTTATGGACCACTGCAAACATAAAGGATGGTTTCTATGCCCATTCCCCTAAAACAACGCTCAGTCTGAATAGGCAGCAGACAAAGGATGTGACCAAGTTGGGCAAAATCATCCTGAGTCACTAACCTGTTCTTGTTTTAATCTGCGACTGCCAGTGTGTTACAAAGCAAATGGAGCTGGTGCAGTAGTTTTTCTTCTTAGTTCTCAGAAAGCCTGAAACCAGAGCTCTCAAAGATGGGACCTACCCTATTTACCTCAATGCAGTGTTAACAGCAGATCCATAATTATATTAATTTTAAATGTCAGGTTCTTTATATGTAAAACAGTCAAAAGATATCACGAAGAAGGTCTGAGCGCTCCTCTGCAAGCAACCTCTTTGCTTCACAAGTGAGTGGCTTCTGGAAGGATTGTGACCACTTTTTTCTCAAATCTGGTCCCTGGGGACCATTGCCCAAGTCATAAGTGGGGCTTGATGCCTGATGGACCATATCAAGAAGGGAGTTACATGGATCTGGAGACGCAGCGAGATCTGGGAAGCTCTTCCTATTGACACAACCTCAGGATGTGGTACAAGCCAGAACTAGAAAGATGTTAACATAGCAGAGATGGAGTAAAAGGTGTCAGGGAAGAAGCATAAAAATGATTGAGGATGTTGGAAACTAAGAAAGAAAACTGAGTGAATTATATGTGCTTTGGCTAAGCAGCCATAAAAGCCGACATAGGTGTCTGCTTGTCTGACTAGAGAACATAAGTGATGGTGCTCCCCGGAAGCCAGTCTACCTATGACACCAAAATGAGATGACTTGTATTTAGTTGTGGAGAGCTTAAGAATGACTGTCCCTTTCTTTGCTTTGTTGAGCTGCAAAATAGCTGCTGATTTAAATCCTCATCGTAGTCTTCAGCGTTAACTGCTATTCAGACAAGTACCACCACAGCAGGTTATATTCAGTTTATCTTTGGAAGGTTTCTTTTGCAGTTTTGAGGAACTGAAAGATGATTCTTTTAAAACAAACCTTAGATTCAGCTGCACAGGGTCCAGCCACAAGAGATCTGGACCTGCCCTCTGAGCTAAGCTGCTGGGTAAGAGACATAAGGACTGTGGAAGCTAAGATAGTACTAGGGATGGTGCAACAAGAAGCAACTAGGAGTAATGGGATTAAACTGCAGAAAGGAAAATTAGCATGACCCATCAGTAAGGCGTTCTGGCCGGTAGTCTATTGGGCTGTTCCCTAATCCCCACAGAGGAGTTGTGAAAATCCCATCTAGGACTTGGCAGTAGAGAACATGCCACAGAAAATGACTGTGCTCTGGTAGAGCAGACTCTCCCAGCTCTCTTGTTGATGATTCTTTTCCTCTGTTGGATCCTGTGCGTCTGTGAACTGAGGATCTTATTTTCACTCTCAGTTCTTCACTTCGTAAAGCAACATGTGTAGCATTCAAGCAATTTTAGAAATCGGAGGCCCTCATTTAAGGCTTAATATAAACCTTTATTATACAGACAGCTACCCATTCTTTGTAAGACTGTTCTAGGAGACGGGTTTTTTGTGCATGATAAAGTGAGTATGTTTATAATGAGGTTTGGTGCTATTGTTATCTGAGATGAACTAACCTGACAATAGAGAGCCCTGCTGTGAGAGTACATTGTATTCCCACTTCCATGCAGTCTTCACCAGCCCATGTAACATCGTGTTCCCAACAGCATGTCAGCATTTACACTGGTAATTGGATAAAACCCAATGGCCCCCTCCTCTCAAAAATGAATGTATTGAAAATTATTGGTTTGCTTTCTTTGGATTCAATTTTTTGATGGTGCATATTGCTGTCTTCAAAATCCTGTCAAGATTTTTTTTTTATTGTATCCTTCTTTTATTTTCTTTCTTTCTCAGGGGAAATTCCAGGGGTGAATTCATCAGTAGGACCAAACTGCTGTACTTGTAACTGTCAGTCAACCTTGCAGGCCATTCTCCAGGAACTCAAGACCATGAGGAAGTTAATGCAGATTCAAGCAGGTACAATGATCAATCTCTTGCACACTAAGTGTTAAATCAAGCCTAATGTCTTTAGGCAATGCTTTCATCTGGAAGAGTGATCCAATGCTTACTGGACAAGACTGGGACTTGGAACACCAGTTTTCAGTTCCCTGTTCCTTAGGCAGGTTACTTGGGATGAAATTTTCAGAAGTTGCTTTGGCAGAAGGCAGGGTAACAGAAACAGGGATGCATAAGCTTTCATAAGCAACAGGTTGCTTCATCAGACACTATGAAAGAACATGCAGAGAGCAGGCTGTACAACAGGAGTGATTTAATTACAAAAGACTGGGAAGGAAAGAAAGACAGTCATGCTGAGAGTTTGCACCTGGTCAGAAAGGAGCTATCTTAACATACCTGAGCAAGTTCCTTGTGTAGATTGATTGCAGTCCGTTTGATTGGGCTTGGTTGTTGTGGGAAAATTTGACTCCCAGCACCTAATGTGTCTCAGTTTCCCACGTACAACAGGGATTGGAGCACCTCTCTATTTTGCAGGTGTAATGTGAATTGAAATACATTAAGGATATTGAGGTGCTCAGATATGTGATAATAGGGGCCATGTAAATCCTTAACTTGGCCAATTTAATAGATCATTAATCCATCCCATTCTGTATTTTCATGCTGTGTTCATTCAAAGTAGGATTTCTCTGCTATCTAACTTGTTTTCACCCAACTCCTTTTATCCTGGAACTTAGCAACCTCAGCAACAAATTTGAGACTTGTACAGTGCTATCTGTCCAAAGAACTGTGTTTTGAAAACTGGGTATTCGTATTTCCATTTTACTTGTGGGAAAAGAGAAGCACAGAGAGAGTGTCATTTGACTCGGATCAGCACAAAATGGAAATCCTGAAGTTCCTTCGCTGGACAGCAGCTCCCAACTGGAATTGTGGGGGAGAATAAGAAATCCTAGAAATCCTCAAAACAGGGCTGGAAGGGATCTCATATGATCATCTAGTCCAGCCCCCTGCTCAAGGCAGCATGGCCCTGACTAAACTGTCAAAGCCAAATGTCTGTCCAGCTTGCTCTTGAAAGTGTCCAGGAATGGAGATTCTACAACGTCTTTAGGGGCATTTCTATACATACCTTTTCTTTTGGCAACACACTGCCGCTTCTGGACAGACTCGACTAATAGAGTCTGCTCTGCACGTGAGCTGATGCTCACTGTGCTGCACCATATGCAGTTGTATAAGTGGAAAATGTGCATCAGCATGTAGGAAATGGCAGCCATGTGCTTTTGAACAAAAGCATCTTCGAAACGTTTTAGTTCAAAAGCACACCGCCACCATTTTCTCAGCACTGACATGGATTTTGCTGCTTTTACAATTGTAAATGTGTCAGCGCCAGGCACTTGCATGTGTAAAAATGCCCTTAGTGCCCTGTTCCAGTGCTTAATGACGATCACCTTAATTGACCTATGGTAGAAGTGGAAAGGGTAGCAAGGGTGTTTATGTTTCATGTTATACATGAAATAATAATATGATCTAAAGGAACACCCATACAAGCACTGTAAGATTAATCAATATGACTAAAGATGTTGCAAAAGAACTGTAAAACCTGATTCTGCAGCCCTTACCTTGATGAGTAATCCGTCAAATGAGTTGCATTGATTTCTGTGGAATTACTTACATGAGTAAAGATGACTTGTGAATAAGTGATGCAGGTCTGAACCTCCCGCATTAAAACTTGGCATCCAGGATAGCAGATACATTTCTCTTTGCCTTCTGAATTCGAAGGATGTAAATTACTTGAAAATGAATAGGTGTCTTTTTATAAAGCCTTGGGAAATAGTTTTTGTGGGGTGTATGAAGACCAGATGGGAAGGAAGAACCTGTTTGGCATTTTTGTTAAAAATTAGCACCCCACATACAAACATATACATGAAAGCATAATGCTACTTAAGCACCTTTCTAGTAAAAAAAACAAACTGGAAATTGCAGCCCTTTATGTTCTTGCCAGAAATGAAACATCATCGAAATCTGTTAAGTAAGTAACACTACAATGTGTTACTTCTTTTGAAGAAGCCTTGTAAATAAGAGCAGTTTGTTGTTTATTCAGTGCTGTGGAGTTTTCCATAAAACCTTCAGTCGCATGTGGGCAAAAGGAAAGTCGTTTGGTGTTTGTTTCTGGTCCTGATCCTGAAATCTGATGCCTAAGGAAGGACTCGCCCATTGATCTGATTACAGGATCGGGTCCTTAATTACCAAAGTATAGCTGGATTCTTTCACAGTGCCGTGCAAATGTTCAATATTAAAATGATATAAATAAGAAATAAAAGTCATCAGGCTTCAGATGTAGCATGTGAATTGTGTGTTTCTCTGTACAGCAGAACTTGGATCATTTGTACCCAGGTGGTTCACAGCAGGTT
Source organism: Caiman crocodilus (assembly GCA_030014935.1). NCBI lineage: Eukaryota > Metazoa > Chordata > Crocodylia > Alligatoridae > Caiman > Caiman crocodilus. The sequence goes on from JAGPOW010001296.1 coordinate 130,387,456, forward strand.
GCCCAAGTTAAGGATGAGTTGTTTGCTGTGGCATATACTTCAATGGGCAGCGCTTCTCCAATCAGCTGGAGCTCATCAATGGTCCCAGGCTGCTGATCAGAGAAACATTATCTCTGAAATAAAAGCCATAGCAAATAGCTGGAACACCTGAGCCATTTGCTGTATCTGCATATATCTCCAGCTAGCTCACAAACCCTCCTCTTTGCAGGGCATTAAGGAACCTAACCCTGCAAAGAGCCTGGGTGCCGCCGTACAAAAAAACAAAATAGGCATCAATCTCAGCTTACTGTTTTCCAGAAATATTCAATGCTATTTTCACTCCTTGATAGCCCAGAACTTTTACATGTTCTCATTCAACTAATTATCATGGTGGCTAAATTTGGTGCTAATGCAATTAGTGGTATTTTATTTATGTCAGTAAAAGATGTTCAGAGACAAAGCTGGTTTTGATCATGTGGAAAGACATACAATGTAACACAACTGCAATCATTGCTAAAGTACTTATGTCACAAACATCTCCCCCCTCCTCCTCTCTCCCTCATTGGTCATTAGGAATTCCCAGCTTTTCTATTGCATTTTTCATCATAGATTCAGTGTGTTTTACAAAGGAGTTTGATATTATCCTCATTTTAATGAAGGAATTATCCAGATTCGATTTTAAAATGTTTCTTACCACAGTTTATAGGTCTGTTTGCTATTTGTCCGGGAGCACAGCTAATCAGTAATTTAGTTTTAACCTGAATTTGTGTACGTGTCTGTGGGGCAGAGTTTATGTCCATAAATATATTCACAGCTTTTGTTTCCCTTTAGTTGGAACCCAAAATAGACAACAGCCTCCCGTTCCCCTGATCTGTGCACAGAAGGCAACCATATCAAGGAAGAGAAATAAAAAGAAAAAATTGCCCCAAAAGACTTTTGAACCAATTACTGTGAATAAGAAGTCCAGCACTGTAGAGAATGAAAAGAAACTGTCATCCAACTCTGAAAAATCCAGTCTGCACGCCGCTGAACCTGCTCTCAAACCAGAGACCCCCATTTCAGGATTTGGTATCATTCTTGAATCGCCTTCCTCAGATGTAAGTTGATATTTGAGGTGCATAAAATACCACTTATACTAGAGGAGGAATGCAGAAGCCTACCAAGGGCCGTACTTTTCCCTCTTCCCTTAAAAAACAAACAGGGATTTGGATGTGATCAGAGAGTTGTGAAAGAGGTGTACTGTTTCAAAGGCCTTATCTTCTTTTTCCTTACCCTTCCTGCAGGTGCTCTCTAAAGTTCATTGTTATTTTTAACCCTGCAAAATAACCTGGTCTCCATCTGCCATGCTGCTAGGAGCCAAGGTGGGCCTAGGAGCCCTGCGTGTATGGAATTTACCCCCTTAGCTTTTTGGACTAATCCACACCTTAGTCCTGATCCCCCAAAGACTGATTTATGTACTTAATTTTATGCCCGAATAGTCCTATTGGCTTCAATGGGATTACTTCATGCATAAACTTCCTGTGAGTAAGTCTTCTGGATTGGAGTATTTAATTTGCATCCCTGTAGTTTTCAGATAAAGGCTTTGATCCTGCTGTTCAAGTCTGCAGGGCTTCATATGAGGCAGGGGTCTGCCCAAGCAGATCTAGTTGCAGGATCAGGGCCAAAGTTAGCAGCTATTAGTATGTGTGACAAGGCCATGGAAAGGCTGCATTTGGCATGCTTTTCTTTTTCCTGCTTGTGAGTATAATGGAGTGTCTAGCTTGTGTCCATAGTAGTGGTTGATCTGCTTTGTTTAATCACCAGGTGGATGGTGATCAAAAAGTTTGCTGATGAATAAACTAATCATTTATTTCTTTAATATATATATTTTTTTTTAATTTTGCAAAGGCAGTTTCCAATTTCCTAAGTAGTGTGAGCTTGAAGAGCATAATTAGATTCTGTATCAATGAGCATAAATGAAAAGAATTCTGTAGATAATGTTGTACGTTTCTGGAAGTGCCAACTAATAATAAAAAAGAGCAGTCATGATAATTCAGTTATATAGATGCAAGCTACACCACTAATTAGATTACAGTGTCATGTCACAGAATCTGTGTAATGATATAGTAAGTAGCTGAATTCTTTTCAGGGGTTCTTCTGTTGCAGTATTCTGGGGAAAAATGTTGGATACAATAGGAACTATTTGATGCCTTGTCCCCTAAATAGTTGTTAAACTATTTGCTTGTGGCTTTTCAAATTTGGCCTCTGGTGTTTTGGGCAGTGTCAGGGGTTAAATTACAGTGAAATTTAATCCCCAATTTTTGTGGGTGTATTTTGTTCATGGCAGTTTTGTGATCAGTTCACTGTCAAAGAGTTCTTTGCAGGTGTGATTTTTGCACACATAAATTGGATAGCCTTGGTAAGGCTATCTGAGCCTTGCCAAGCCCTTCACTCTTGAAACCCACTTGTTAGTTCAATATGGTTGCAGAAAGAGAATCCCTACCGTTTTAGAGGATAAAAGGGGATTAATTTTATTTTGTAATGTAAACAATTGTTTTGTTAGTCAAAAGAAAACAGTTGAGCTTTTTAAGTAAAAATAACAGTGAAAACAATACTGCCATCCCTAAATATCTGGAACATACTAAACAAAGTCATGTCTTTTTTCAAAATTGAATGATAGCACTGTTTTATCTTTTTCTTCTCTCTTTATTCATAAGCGTGTCTGTTGCATTCATGACCAGAGGGTCTGAATGGTCAGGGAAGCTAAAAGGAAATTCCTTACAGTACAAAACTCTTCTTGGAAAACTGTAGAAGTTGTCCGTGTGTGTGTGTGCTGGTCCATATCAGTACAAACCAATGCTAGTATTCTTTCCACCCCATCTATTTGACTAATAAGTAGGGCTGTCAAACGATTAAAAAAATTGATCACGACTAGTTGTGCAATTAAGACTGGCTCTTCCCTGGAGCTCTGCCTCCTGCAGATCCTGTGGCCAGACTGCCTTTCTAGGTCAGGCCCTGGCTTTATAAGTTTTGCCTGGAGTCACCTGACCCTCCACTTCTGCCCCAAACCTGTCACTCACTGCACCTGGGGCAAATGGCCATTTTATTAAATGACCCTCTGCCCCTAGCAGTTTTCAGGGGTTGGAGCGTCAGCTGCTCCCTGGTTTCCTCTCTTCTCCAGTAATGGGGTAGGGGCTATTCCTGTGCCACGGAGGGGATTGTGGCTGAATCCTAGTACCTGCCAACCTCTGACCTGAGCTGGGTCATTACAGTTCACAGCTTCAAAAGGTTGTTGACCACTGAGCTAAGCTCCTTATTTAAATATCATGTTCTCTTGCTTCTAATTAATCTTTGTTCTTTGATATAGTATCACTGATCAGTGTAAACCTGGTAATGGCTTTGCATTTCTAATCAATACAACCTACTGAAATGTTGGGGATTAAATCTAATTTTCTGCCTATTAATTTTAGCACAACAAAAGTGTCAGAATTTGGATCTTATTTATGTTATGCTTTACATGAATAGTTTACCCACTGGTTCTTTATACCCTGATTATTATCTGCTAATAGGCGCTATGTATGCCATTTGATAAATCACATTCAAAGTTGTCCATGAAAGCTCAATTACGTACTGATTGTCTTTGATTGAAGAATAATTTGCCACTAAAAGCAAGCAGGAATAAATCAGCATTTTACCTTTGAATGATATGGCTGATGTACAAAACGATTCTCTTATTAAAAACAAAGAAAGCCTAAACTAAAGTAACATTGACTGTTTTCCAATTGATGCACAGGTGGATTTCAGAGAGAATTCACAGAAACGTTAACAGAACATGTTTATGTCCCGTGTCCGTCACTGGGATTCTACAAGCCAAAGTAGCAAAGTAATAGGTGCTACTCCACATCAGTTAGTCACACCTGGACAGTCACACACTGCTCCAATTTAAATTGTTGTAAAATTATGCCCATTTTTTTTGCACTTGAAAAAGTTTTTGACTGTCATCAGGATAGTTAATGTTAATGCATATTCAAAGGATTACACCATGACTTCAAAAGGTCTAGTAGAATAATTTTGACCACGTTGGCAAAAGTCAGAGTTTGAAAAGTTCACTGTGTGAAAATGCTTGTCAAGATAAGCTTATGTTTTGATACAGTTTAATACCTTTATGATGATACCAGTTTTGCAAAGGAATCTCCACTTTCACTTGTCTTGTACAGTATGTTTACCTAATGATGCATGTGACTTAGAAAATATTCTGCTTTCTGTGAGTCATATTGGCTTTCTGCTTAGAAAAGCCACAGAAGAAAAATTACAGTCGAACCCTACTCAGACTGACAGACCCCTCATCATTAGTGAAGTTGCAGGTGGTTACAAGCTGAGGAGGGAATTTGCGTCCATGACTTCAGGAATCTTTGAAAATGCACTCATGTTATTGCAAGTGGATATTTTTTAGTTTTAAAACCAAAGTCGCTGTTGAGGGAGTAAACATCTAAGATATAAAATATATAAGAATAAAGTATACTTTGTTCATGTATAGCTCTCAGGTGTGGTGAACAGGTACACTCCCAAAATCTCAGTACAGAGACCTTTTTTGGACACCTTTTGGAAAATTTTGGCCCTAAAAGCACTTAAAGTAAATCCAGATAAAAGGTGTTATGCAAATAAAGAATAGTGATTTCCCCCCACCACCCACCCAGCACCCCTTTTTTTTCTGTCACTGGCTTTTAGGTACATGATTTACCAATTTCTTTGTGCTAAAATAAGCTGCTAATTTAATGTTGTCTTGTTCTCAAGATGCACTCAGGATGCATGATAGAAGGGTCAGAAGGTACTAGATATGAGAAAAATTGCCGAGTCTGTTTCTTCTGCCTTTACTCACATGGACTATTTTTTCATTGCTAGTCTTGTAGCGCTTGAATGGACCTTAACCATCTCTGGTTAAGCCCTCCTGGTCTTGGGGAGGTCCATCTCTGCTATAGTGCTCCAAGAGTGTTTTGTCTCTTTAGGTACAAAATGCACTTCCCGCGTTCACAGGTTTGAATCAAGACCATGGAAGAGAGATATAAACCCCATTTAGAAAGGCCATTTGGCCATGTATATAAATGGCATTGTATAAATGGAAGGTCACCACCAGCTGTAATTAGATATTGCACAGTATTATCTCCCATTGCATTATATTTTTTTGTTGTGTGAATAGAAGTGTAGTTGGTGTTGAGTACCTATAATGGCAGGTAGCCCTGACAATGTGTATAATTATTTGATTTGCTTTTCAAAGCGCTAATTCATCAATTTACTTTCATTTCAATAGGACAGGTTGTTGTCATGACTCCTGGAAGGGACTCATAGATGTGATAATTGGGGTGACAGTGACGTCTCACTGGAAGCACATGTCCAAAATAAAATAACATATGTGAACACTATTTTAATTAAAATATCTGTCTTCTCTCGGTAGCCAGAAGTGCAGCTTGCTGAAGGCTTTGATGTCTTTATGCCCAAATCTCAGCTGGACTCTATATTGTCAAACTATACACGCTCAGGAAGCTTACTGTTCAGAAAGCTGGTCTGTGCATTTTTTGACGACAAGACTTTGGCTAACTCTTTACCCAATGGGAAGAGGAAAAGAGGACTCAATGACAATCGAAAAGGATTAGACCAAAACATCGTGGGTGCAATAAAAGGTAGATTTCTATGTTGTGTTTTAAATATGCCTGTAGTTGAGAAGTTACTTGAATCATCAGTTCCTTCGTTAAAATTTGTCTAAAATGGATAGTAAAAATGTACGTTCTTATTTTTATTTCATTTCCCTTATTTTTTAATTGGTCCCCTCAGGGCCAGATGAAACGATACACTTATGCTTAAGATCCCCAGCCATTGAGATGAGGTGATGGGATCAGAATATTGTTTCTCATTTAGAAACAAATCTTCATAACGATCTAGGAAGTGGAGAAAAGCTTGAAAACAGGACCAGACTGTGACCAATGCCAGTCTGATCAGTGGACACCCTTAAGCAAACAGTGTAGCAGGAGAAATATATTTCCCCACTGGAAAAACGCTATCTCAAGGAATTAGAGAGTCATGAGTGCAGTATATGGGCTTTACATGAGGTCTTAGATTGCCATAATTCCCCTTGCCCCCTCCCTTTTCAGGGTTGAGATGCTCTCATACGGTGCTGAGGAGGAGCTTGTCCTGTCCAATTGTCATATCTGCTCTGTGAATAGTTGTTGCATGGGTGAGTAGGGAATATCAGAGTGGAGAGTTTTATATCTAGCTCAGAGGTCTGTGTCTACTTTGTTTTTCTTCCTCTGGTGGGAGTGAGTTTCATAGTCTAGGTCTAGCTCCCACGAAATTTCTGTCACTGTGAGTTCTTCCCCTAGATCTGTTTTAAGGTCCCTGTAGAACATATCTGTTAAAGAAAGTTATGAAGAGTTTGAAACAACAGGACAGAGACCTTTGAATTGCTGCTGTGTTTTGTACTAGCTAGAGCTTTTTCAGGGTATACATTTAATTCCATGGTATTTTCATTGCTGTAATCTAACCTGGGCATTATGAATGTGTGGTTCATGTCTGGTTCTTGGTTTATATTGCTTATGGAAGCCCTGGTCTTGACCCTAATGGTAATTATGTCAGGTTTCTGTTTTCTATTTGCACATGTTAAGAGAAACAAAAAGATTATTATATAATTACCTGTTCCCTGAAAAATTAGGTACTGCCCTCTCAGAGACAGAATGTGGGACTAGAGGAACCAGTGTCTGCTTAGGTATAGCAATTCCTATGTAATGTTAATTGACCCAGTACCTCTGGTCACACCATGTTGGCTGTCTTGACCCAGTGCCATGATTAGTCTATTAATACTGAAAGGCCCATTGCTAGATAAATGTATGATCTGTCATGCAGGACGTTGAATTCTGGTCCACAGGGCCATGCATAGCAAATATATCTTTACATGATGCTTTGCATACAGAAGACCAAAGATCTTTGCATAGTGAGCTGGTCATAAACTACAGACAGTAGGAAAGTTTCAACATGAGAGTTGAATGCAGTGACGTGAACAGAATGCAATAGGGAAAGGACTGTGGGACAGTACAATTGAAATAAAAAACTTGCCCTTTATAGAAAGAAGTGTTTCCAAGCAGTTAAGCAAAAAATGACTGTGGTTTTTCAATGCAAATTGAAAAGCTTGAGTTCAAAATTCCTCAAAAATAGGGTTTAGCATAGAGATGCCAACAAACACATTTGTGTGGTGGCACTGCTAGGCACTGCTATGATACGCAAATTGTCTTTATTACATTTATAGCATAATCCCTGTCACGCTTGACAGGGGAGCCCTTTCCTAAAGGCTAATGCAACAAGATGCCAAGGATTGACGCACTGTGGGACTTTACTGAGCCTGGCTCCAATAGCACTTTTTTCCCCTCTGAAGAACCATGCTGTAAGACACTGTGGTTTCATTTATTCCGAGCAATGACTGAGCCAGTATGAAATCTCCACCAGAACAACATCATGTTGTTTGCATTATTTCATTAAGACATTCCTCTACCAAGCTCCCAGATAGTCTTCAGTGGCGCTTTTCGTTCTGTTCCATGACATGGATACAGAAACAAAGAAAAGGCTACATTCATTGACAAAATTAGCAGGAGAACTTAAAGGAGACATGTTGATTTTTGAAAATTCTCCTTCCGTCTCAAAATATTTTAGCTACCATAATAACAAGTAATATATAAGATTCCTATGACCGAGAGCGATTAGACTAGGAGAAATTATTTCTACTTAGTGTATTCAGTGGTATTTGGTATAGAGCCAGCTTCTCCATTTCTCCTTTGCAGTTATTTTCCCTGTTGTTCATGTCAATCTTCCATGCAGCAAAAAGGCTGGAGAATATTGTTTAAAAGTTAAATTATAAAATGTCAAAAATTGCTACCAGGGTTAGGGCAGGTATAGTAAGAGAAGTTGTTGCCACTTACTATCGTTGGGGTTTTTTGTTTGTGTTCTTTTCAAGCAGAACGGAAGCATGTTATTTCTGTTTCAAAATACGTTGTCATTTTCACATCTGAGCTATCACCTGAGTCATCAGCTTTTTATTTGTATTACAGTAGTGATATAGGAGTCCTAGACCGGGACCTTGCTATACTGGACAATGTATAGCCCCAAAACAAAATGATTTTGTACTGCAGAAACAAACACGTGTTGCTTAATAGCATTTAACATATTTAAAAATGAAGAAATTTGGGGAAAATATTCTCTTTCAGATCCTTTATTCTATTAATTTTTTTAAACACGTGTTTATCACTCAGGGTCCAACCACACCTAAATGGCTCTTCATACTGGTATGGTTAAAGCATAACTTCCCTAGGCCAACAGCATGCGATGAACTGATCTGGCCAGTTTTCACTTCCAGCTGCCTTTGACTTCCCAGCCTGGAAGATCAGAGACCCATTTGCAGCTGTATCAGCTGGGGGCAGTTTTTGCCACAAGTTTGCATCAAGGCTTGGAACTCTTGCCCCTCAAAGGCATATAGAAAGATGCCTTGACCACACAGCTGCCATGTTCCTGTAACGTATATTACTACATTATAATGCAGCTTATAAGTGTGTATTGTGCCCCCCCACTACACTTTATGCATTACTTGTCTTTCTATACTGTAACCTTTGTAGGTGGAGAACCATGTCAGGGTTCCAGGTTCTGACCAACATCTCTAGCCACACCAGCAGTATTAATAACAGTAATACTTTTTCTTAAGTTCTTTTTACATTTTTATCACTTGAAACACAAAAATCAACTACAGCAGTTTTGCTTTTATCTTATAGTTGCTCTTCCTTTGTATCTTCAACTTTGCAAAGTTGGAGCTGCAATAAGGATTATTTTCTCTAGTGAAACAGAAAGCATTTCTTTGTAAATGTCTCCTAAGTTTAAGTTTGTAGAAAAACTCACATTGCAAAATCTAAATTTAGACCTAACTGATGTGGACACTTGAAAGCAGCGTTTTTCCATATGTGTTTATGGAATCTGTCAGTGCCATCTTGGTTGCCAATATGATAAATGCCAACAGGGAGTTCAAGACTTCTGCAGTACTAAGATTTCTGTGTATCCCTTTTTTTTTTGCTTGCAGCCTGACAGATGGGGTCCTGAGAACAGAATGGCCATAAGGAAGCCTTCAGTTCTATATATATGCTGTACAAATATGGGAGGCAGGCATTTACAAGTGTCCACCGCATCTGGAAGCTTAACGCAAATACTTCATATGCAGAAAGATAACTGTGTATATGAACAAATGGTATGAGGTGTGCACATTATTTCTACATCTCTATCCTAGGTTTTTAATACAGTTCAGTATAGGATCTCAGCACAAATGATATTTCAGCGATAACTTTGGATTAGACTCTGGCCTTGCTTTCGTAGAATTGACCACTTGAATGTTAGTTTTTGTTGGTGCTTAGTTTTAAATCTTCCTCTTCCAGTTTTTTTCCCCACTCATCTCAATTTTGTGGCACATTTTTAAAAGATCATACCTTTTATTTTAGTCTTCACAGAAAAATACTGCACTGCTAACCATGTGGATAAACTTCCTGGGCCCAGGGACTGGGTACAGATTCTGCAGGATCAGATTAAACTGGCAAGACGGCGATTAAAAAGAGGCTCAGGTAAGCAGGAAAATGTAAGAAATCTCATGTTACTGTAAGACTGAAGTCACAGAGCTTGAGCGCACACAAAAGGTGCTGAGTACACCTTGTTCCCAGTGACTTGAACTGGAGTTGCAAGTGCTTAGGATCTTTGAAACTAGGCCTTTAAGCTTTTGGCATGTTTCTGCTGGAATGTGAAAAATGGTGTTCAATTGTGTTTTGAATGGTAACAGTGTTGGTAGATATCTTCGCTGCAGAGTTAACTCCAGTGTTGCCTGCAATCCCTCCCCACTTACCCTCTCTCCCGAGTTCAGCGTTGCTTTGTACTTAGCCTATAGCCCTAGCTGGGCCAAATTTCAGGGACTGCTTTCCCTCAGGTCCCTCCACCCACTTTGTGGTAGGTGCTGCAGTCTTCCAGCACCTCCCCACAATTGCCTCTGGTGTCCAAAAGTTCTCCCACAATTCATTGGGAGATAATCATGGAGTATTCCAGTTTACTGTAGAAAAAAGAACACTGGGATATGCCTTTAGACTTCCTAGGAACACACACAAATGAATGAAATCGCAGGGAGGATTCAGACGCTTGGGTCTGCTCGGGCCTAGGTGCCAGTTAATTAGCTAAATGCTACTGGGAAGATGTACCATTAGACTCTGATCCCTCAGTTCAGGGCATGTAGGTTCAGCACTCTGCCCATGTGCTCTCAGCCCAATTACAAATAATGGTGCATAAACTGAACGGCAGAGCTTCCAGGGGCTGGAAAATAATACCCCACTCCTGAAGTGCGTGCAGTGATTTCATAAACTTGCTACTCTCCTTTCCAAGTACAATGCTCCCTTTCCTCCTGGGGACTTTCTGCCTATGAGGGGTCTGTCACACCTCCCCTTAGCATTTTCTTGACTCTCCCTAAACTGTTTCCCACTCATTTCTCATAGCCCCTGATCCTTCTTATTGGTGGTACATCATTTGCACCACTCCGACAGGTGTCCCAAGCCCATAATCACGTTGCACTACAGCTGCCAGTCTTAGCTGGCTCCCTTGCTTGTTTGTTCTTTAATCTTCTCACTGTCCTGACCCTTACTATGATTATGTACACCGTTAAGACAACAAGGACCATAATGAAGCACTGAACCCACGAGTTCACACTAGCAATGCAGAAGATAGTGTTTCTGAGCCAAATTGGAGTTATTCTTTAATAACTACATAGCCATTTAAACAACAAATTCCACAGAGCATTCCAAAGGCCAAAAGCCTATCTGGCTAAGGGGTGTGTGATGGACCATGGGGAGCGAACAAATGGTGCCAGTTTGCTGGCCCAAGCGGCACCAAACCAGTGTTCTCAGTCCAGAGAACTGGAAGAAATACTTGCTTAGGCTTTGATATCACTCTCCAAAAGTTAGGGTCCTTTCCTATCACACAGATTGTTCAGTAGCATAAAATAATCCCTGTCTAAAAAAAGGGGGGGGGGCAGAGGGAGCTCCATAGAACCCCAGCTAACTCTGCCTGTCCAAAGGTTTTCTTGAATGGGAAGAGACCAGATCTTTGTAGCAATTCCTATCAGGTTGTTGTAGCCTTGCCAAGTGCTGAGCTCCATCCTGCCCTTTATAGAGGCTTTGAAAAGCTATGCAGCTGTTCCGGCCAGACTGGTAATGAGGTTCTGGGCTTTGAGGACATGAAGAGATGTCATGGAGCAAGAGAGTAACTTGGGAGATCTGCAGGTCACCAAATGGTGACCGTGGAGAGAAAACTCTCCTGACCCAGGGCAACTTAGGTCTTGCAGCCTCCTTCGGTTGCTTTCCTGGATGCTTGCTAAGATGGTAAATAACATCTCACAGTAAAGCTGCAATTATATTGCTGCCTTCACACCTTTGCTTCTACCAAAGGGCTTGCAGCAGCCACTCCTGTTTCTGTACTTTCCTCAGTATTGGAGAATCTAATTAGAGAAGGCTGCATCTCAGCAATAATACGCCTTCTAATAGAGAGGAATGAAACTGAGCATGGTACCGTATGTTCTCATGTATAACACGCCCCCAAATGAAACTCAAACTTTGTTTTTAGAAAGCAAAATGTAGGGAGGAAAAGAGTTGTCCAGGGTCATGGTTGACTTGCACAGAGTAAGTCATCCTGGACACACTGTACCCAGGAGGACTGACTTTGTCACACAAGGTTAAGTTCCAGACCCTTGCAAAGGGCAGAACAATACTGTTCCTTATTTACTGTTCTTTATATAAGTTCCTTTAAATAAAGTGTTGTTTCAACATAACTGGCATCATCAAGATACTACTAGTAGCTCTTTTGCTGCTTTTGACACAAGCTACACTGCTCAGCCAATAGCTATAGCTATGACAGGGTTGACACAAGGCTTATTTCAGTTTGCTGAGCAGAGACAAGTGGTGGCCATCTTAGCAGTTTCATGGCATGCACAGTGTTGCCTGATGTCCTGCTTTTTCAGTGAAGAAAACAGCTTCCCCACTTAAAACATACATCCCCAGTTTGGGGGCAGGCCTGACTGGAGGAGGGAAGAGGCAAGCGTGTTGTATGTCAGGAATTACAGCATGCATCTCTGCCCTTCCAGAGAAGTAAACCCATCCAGTCAGCATGTGGTTGGGCAACGGAAAGAAATACATAGGGACTCTACAGTCCCATTTTCTAAATAGTTCATGCTACTGATATTGCAGTAAAAAAAATCTTTATTTCGTATTGTTTCAAACTAATACATTCTTACTGAAGTTGACTTTACAAGTTGCACTTAATAATGGGGGCACCTAAAATATGAGCATCTACAGATTAAAGCTTGTTAACTTGTACTAAGTGGTCTCTGAGCGTCTGGAAGCTAACCTTCACCTGAAGTGGTGTAACTCGGGGGTACCTAGCTCATTAGGTAAAGGTTCAGTCTGCTTTATGGGGATAAAACAAGCAATTTACAGTCCTACAGCATCCCATGATGCATTGCTTCTAGCCACAGCCCTGCTCACCAACCCCCTAATGACAAGTCAGAGCTGTGCAGGCAAGGAACAGCGTTAACCCTTAGCCTGCAACTGGTCATTCAACTTTAACACCACTTAATTCCACCGATTTAGTATGGTCTAAGTGTAACATGTAACTTCACCCTGATATAGAGCACATTCATACGAGTACAACTGCTTTTGTGCTTCACGCTGTACTGTTTGTATAAAAACACACCCCAAATGACACATACTTGTTCTAAGATAAAAAAAATTGCATGAAGATCAGGCCTGGCTTTGTAAATCAAGAGGAATCACTGAATCAACAAAGGTGAAGTCACTGAAGTTGATTCAGGGAGAACTGAGAAGGGGGCTAGGTTCTCTTTGGGAAGTCCAGGCCCTGTTCCACGAGAATGGCAAAACTCCCACTGATTTCAGTAATGCTGGGATTTTTCCCCTGTGTCTAGTTGCTTTGTTCCCTATTATTTACTTCACACCAATTACGATGTCACCGTAAAACTATGTAATGATCTTTCTTGCATAATATATTACAAAAGAGAACTCAAAGCGAGGCTGTGGCATGTTACTATTTTTTTCAACTTTAAAAATGCTGCTTTCTTTTCTTGAAACTAATTCTCTATACAATTAGCATGGTGAAAGCAGTGCTTCTGACACCTGCTTGATGGGCATGGAAACTGAAATTCATAACATAAATAGTACAAGGGAGCCACAGGTGTTAGCACAAGCCTTCCCCATGCTGGAGGGGTCATCTCAAGATGCAGGTGACTGGACTTGATGAGTCAAGAAGTCTTTTTCAGTTGGATGTCCTAAGGGACAGTGCAGCTTTTTGTCTGTAACTGGGTACAAAAGGGAATAGATTCTGATAGTGGCAGAATCAATTATCATGTGAACCTCTGTTGAGATCTGGTCTAAGCACTTAGTTGAACCAATTTAACTAAAGGCATAGCTTTAAACTAATGTAGGTAAATTAATGCAACTTTCTGCATAAATGCTTTTAAATCATCGTAAGCTTGTTTTACCCGCTCTTTTGTAGTGGCCTCACTCAAATGGCTTAGAAAGCCATGGTAAGGTATAGAAAGGTATAGTTAGAATAATACAACCCTGTAATTCTTCTAGTATAAATGTACAAGAATGAGTAATAGCTGGCATAAGGTACCCTTTTAATTTTATTAGGGGTCTACTTCAATTATGGGTTTGGAGATTTCACGGAAACTGTGAAATCCATGATTGTCCATGAAATCAGTGAAAAAAGCTTAATAAAAATAAAATACTACTCCCCAGTGGGAGTCCAGAGTCCTCACTGCCTCTGTGGCCCAGCCTTTCAGCCTGCCCAGAGTGGAAGGCACCAGTTGACAGGGTGGGACAAAGGGCAGCAGAAAAGATGTTGGCTGCCCCCTTATCCCTTCAACCCACCAGGGCCCCAGCACCAGGGGGTGGGGTGCTGGAGCACATCTATGAAATGTCCATGAAATTTGCTGTTTATGCCACAACCAACCCACCAAAATTGGTGTTTAACCACAATTTATATAGACCACTAAATACTAGCCCATGTGCAGCTTAGGGACTTGTACAGATTTAACTGGAATAGAAGCATAGCTCTAAGATGAAAGATTTAAATTGGTACTTAAACTGTGTAGATTGGGTCTAAATATCAGGGAGTAGATCTGCGAAAGGACCTAAGTGTCACTACTCACCTTGGTTGCACCTAACTGTTAGGCAACCTGTCACCTCATCAACTCCACACCCCTAAGTCGAGCACAAAAGCAGCTTCCCATGTGCTGTGTGGGAAGAGTTAGGGTCCTAAGAGTAGAATCCACAAAAACTGAATACGAGGCTGTCTAAGTTAGTGAGTAGAAAATGCAGAGGAGGTGAGGTATGACTTACACCCTGTCCTTCCTGTTCCTAGCTATGAATCCTCTCCAGGAATGAGGTGATTAAGTCAGGTCTTGCAAAAGCTAGGAAGGCGTAGGTGGTGCCCTTCCTTATTTTCATACAATAGCTCAGGAATTATCTACTTTGGGATGAGGACATGTCCGGACCAGGTTGGACCTGAGCACCCCACATCCACTTCCATCTTCAAACACACTCTAAACCAAGAAGTTCACTGGAGAAGCTGACTGGAGTGTGCTCTGAGACTTCTGTCAAGCCTTTAGTCTCTATGCTTAAGAGTGGCTGCTGAAGATAAGCTTGGTGTGGCCTGACTGGCATACTTTTGGATATGGTGTATCCATAGGCATCCAAGATGTATAGCCCCTGCAGTATAAACAAGACTTCCTGGTTAGAGCACTTGTGGGATGTTAGAGGCCAGGCTTCAAATCCCTGCATTTCCAGAAGAGGCTTTAAATCACATCTGTCTCCCAAGGAAGTGCCTCTACCCACACTAGGAGTATGCACTGCATATTGCAAAGGTACCTGGGCTACATCAGGTACCCAAAGCAGTCTAGCCGCAGTAGAAAGAAGTTCTGCACAAGCTGATGCGTCCTGTTTCTCAGCAAGGAACAGGGCAAATATCCCCTCTCTGTGGTCCAATGAATGCTTATTTATTCCATAACAAAGCAGAACAGTTTAAGCAAGAGAGATGGAAGGTGTTCCCTTCTGCATAAGAATATCCTCTAGCTTAGAGCATTTGCTGGAGAAGGTCCTGTGCCACTCTGCACCTCTGTGCCAGGATGTGTGCTTCCACATGAAGCACAGATTGGCACAAAACCTGGTGTGGGTCCCAACATGGAGGCATGGGTCCATGCAGGTCCTAGCATGGAGATACTGGGCATGAGGGAGACCTGGATCCCATGCCTCTATTCTTGGACACACATGGGCTTTCTCTCCCTACAGAGATGTGCCCTAGGAGATCCCAGGGCAGGTCTCTATAAGTGGTGATTCCTGATTTCTCCACTCACAGAAAGGCACCCTGAGATTCCCTGGGATGCATCTATGAGCACAGAAAGCTGGGCCAGCGTCCCAGGGCTTGAGGAACCCAGTCCTGCAAAGGAATTCCCAGGGTCGGACCCCTGGAGCTCCTAAAGCACCTGCCCTGGGGTGGTTGGAGAAGGCAGGCAGCTCCAGGCTCCCAACACTCTCTCACCAGAGAGCCAACAGGCATCTGCCGTAACAAAGCAGCACTATTTTACACTACCTTCTGTGGCGGCCTCTGACATGGCACAACAGAGGGTAGGGATGTCTACTTGCTCACCATTTGTCCTGCCGTAATTTTTATGGCAGCGCAAATATAACATGAGATGACATCTAGCCTTACTGTCAGCTGTGCTGCGTGCCTTCTCCTAACCTTACGGTAAGTGGAAGCTAAATCTTAGTTGCCTCCTCTTATTTTATTGAGGAATGAATGACCACAGTTTGGTTTTCACTTGCTAAAGTGAAAAGGGGTAAGAGCAGAGATACAGATGGTTGCCAAGAAGCAGTGAACCAGCAGCAAGTCCCAGTTCCCTTGTACCCTCCTGCTGTTTGTTCGTACCTTTCATTCTCTGCATGCAGCTACATTTACAGCCTGAAATGCAGGCTTCCTTATCATTAGCAGAGGTTTACAGGAACAGCAGTTTGGATTTAAGGATGCAAGTCCTTCTATGGATCCAGCCCAGGGTGCCTAGGGATCCTGTTTGTTAAATGTCTTAAACTGAACTGATTTAAGGCTCAGTTAAACCAATAAAAATATCTCCACTGTAGTGGGTTTCATTGATTTAACAAAATCAGTTGGTGCAGAAATGCAACTAAAAATCTCGCCTAGATAAAGACCATCAAGGAGTTTTTTTTAGTGATTACTGAATTGGATTTGAATTGCTGCTCCACAAGGGGTAAAGCAGACCTTCAGGCAATCGTCAGCATCTTTACCAAGGCATACAAGAAAATGGGTCTGATGCTTAACATCCAGAAGACCAACATCTTCCATCAACAAGCTCTTAATGAGCAAGCCCCAGCTCCATCAGGTTCATATTTATGGTAATTCAGATTTATGGTGAGACTCTGGAGAACATTGAGTATTTCCTGTACCTCAGAAGCCGTCTCTCGCAGAAGGCTGACATAGATAAAGAAATCCAACATTGCCTGAAAAGTGCAAGTATACCTTTCAGATGCCTGAGGAAACGGGTGTTTGAAATAATACAACAGATCCAAAACCAAGCTTATGGTTTATCAAACCGTCATGATCCCCACTGTATGGATCTCCATTGTACAGAGCTGAGACGTAGACAACATACAGGAGACACCTCAAGTTTCTGGAGAAGTACGATCAATTTTGCCTGTGGAAGATCCTTTGAACCAGTGGGAAGACATGCACCCACATTAGCATCCTCTTGCAGAAAAACACCATGAGCATCGAGGTGATGATTGATCATCTGATACCAACTTTGCTGGGCTGGCCAGGTTATCCAGATGTCTGATTCCAGACTCCTGAAGCAAGTTTTATTCTCCACGCTCAGTCAAGGTGTATATTCAAGAGGAGGGCAGAGAAAGCACTTCAAGGATATCCTCAAGGCCAACTTTTAAAAAATGCAACATTGACATCGGCTTGTCTAAGACTGGCACCGAGGACTGCCCCAAATGGTGAAGAGTCCACTGCAAGGACTTCGGTACTTTGAAACCTTACAACAACAACAACAACAAGAGGCAGGAGAGCGGGAGCAGCAGAAACAGTGTTTTGCCAACCAAATCAAGGATCGCAGCCACCCACCCTGCGTGGAAACGTGCCCATTGCAGCCAAGTGTTGATCCCAGATTGGCTTGTCAGCCATCTTCAGACCCACAGATAAAGCAACCAAGGAAGACAATTTTCTTTGATTGCAAGGGATCGTCGATTGTTAATATGCGTGTGTACCTATATAATATGGCACTAGATTTTGTTAGTAACCCCTTGAGTTGTTGAGTCTACCTCCTTTCTGGCTTTTTTCAAGCCAGGGTAGACAGCTATGTCCACACAATGATAGACTATGTTCACAAGTAAGCTTCTGCAGTGAATCCTCCAAAACATTATTTAATAGTCTAATGATGTAAACCCAACTGTATTCCCCTAATCTTCTGTAGTAATCCCAGTTTCCAAAAATTCCAGCAAATGGATTGGGCGGATCTGCTTTTTGTGCTGCTTTCTTTAGTCCTTACCCTAGTGTGTATTTTCAAATTAAATATTATGATCAGTAGATCGTAGATGCTGTCCAGCTGCCACCTTATTTATCATATTTGGCTCATCTCCTAGAATGAGGTACAGAGCAGCCTCTGATGTGAAAAGCTAATCAACAACCCCCCTTTAAAAAAGAAAAACCCTGCTATCTAGAAAATCATTCCCCTGTGTTGGTTTTGAAAGGTTGTTATCCGAATCCAAATAGAATTGCACTTGTTTTGTAGCAGCTACAATATTTCTTCCTAACTAGAAATATTTTTATTACACTTTTGTTTTTTTCTCAGTTTATTTTAGATTATTGCCTTAGATCTGAGACTTGGGGTTTGGTTTTTTTTTGTTTTCATTTGTTAGATCTGAGAATAAAGCTGTCACTGCCATTAAATTTTTATTGGCCTTGTTCAGTCTTTCAAAATTTCACAAGTTGGCTGTCACAAAGGGAAGAAGGCCTGTGAGGTTAACGTTACAAACAGATGTTATAATTAAAATTAAACAGAATGATGATAGTCCTCAGCCTTAGCGATTGGTCTCAGGCCACATAATCAGGACAGCCACAAAAAAAAAACCAAACCCACGTATGCTGGGTGCTCTGGGACACAGCATCCCATTGCCAACTCTGTCTTCTCCAAAATGCGTTAGCTGAGACCACAGCTGCTGCGTGGCCAAGGAAAGAGGGAAATGAAGTTGAGGGAAAAGCAAATGCATCATATACTCCCCTATTCGAGTAGTATCAATAGCCATATCTATTGTATTGTAATCTGCTGCTCTAAATAGGAACAACTCCCCACGCTGAGGTTTCTCTATGCTACAAAGATGAATCTGGGTAGGTATCTGATTGAGATCAGCCACTGGCACATGGATCAAAAGAGAGCTAAGCTCAACAAGATATTAGCTGTTGCCATCATCTCTGTAGCCAAACTGTTCTCCTTCTAAATATTCCACTTCATTTCCCATAGTATACCTTGGGGCAGGTGCCACGGATAATTCATGCACTAAAAGTCCTTCTTTTCCTTTTCATGCCTTGAAGAAGCGAGCCCTTATTCTTGAATGGCAGCTTGTTGCTTAAGGCTAGGGTAGGGATGCAGGTACAGTCTGACTACTGCTTCAAAAGCACAAAGGGAGGAAGCTCTTCATGACAGCTGATTATGCTGTACATAACTTGAAAGCCTTTGAATGCCATGCATAATCAAGGAAAATACAGCAGTCCTATGAATTGTGCTCCAGCTTTTCAGATCCGATTGGCTTTTAGTAGTCGTGTGACAGGATGAGAGTTGTTGTATCATTGTACCATTGTTTAAAATAAACATCTCATTATAATGGAAAATACTGAGGGTGGGGAGAGAAAATCTCCTAAATCCTTGCTGGAATGTTCCTTTGCTCCCGCCCTAGTGTTGAAATTACTCCATCCTTCACCCCATCTTCTCTTTGTTTCTTAGGGTATTTTCCCCTTTCTGTTTCTGTGCATTTGAGTCCTCTTCTTTAGCCCTCTAATTTCCACAGTCCTTTCTTCATAGAGTAATTCATGCCCAAGGCAGCTGTGTCTTGCGAGAGAACAGATTCAGATTAGTGTGTTAGCAGCAGGCACAAGGTAAGATAGTGCATGGGATGGGAGGACCAGGAGCATATTGTTTCTGGGCAGCATCTCGCCTTGATTTAAGGGCAACAGAGAGAGAAGCACAAAAATGGATTCTCTACTGACGTCTCCAACTCTGTGTGCACATGTGGTTCTGTCCAAGCAGCAAAACAGAAGCTGCACATTTACCAAGTATGCCTGTTGAGAAGAAGTAAAGTGAGCTTGAACGGAAAAAGTCTGAAGGAAATGGCTGGAGGACGGTTTACAAGAGTTGCCAAACACTTTCAAAGCAGAGGATACAAAAGAGCTTCAGAATTCCCACAGTAGAAATGATTCTTGCTAGTCTTGTCATGCAAGTTGGCCCATTGAAGTCAAGACAAGTTAGATTTGGCCGACAGTCATATGGGCGCGTCATTGGAGGCAGACCATGCTTTCCTGTCTGGAATGGAATGTGGAAAGATGATGAGCTGCCTCATCGTATGGACGGTCTGGGCATCTTGTAGTTTGTGAGCTTGACCTTGGCTGGATATGCAGCCTCGACTTAGATGATCTGACACATTGTCTTTGGATTCCACTGAAATCTGCCATCTTGGGGCAATTCTGAGAAGGTCCTGATTTTAAAGAGGCAGAGAAGGGCCACCCGTATGATCAGAGACTTGCACGGCAAGCCATACAAGGAAAGGCTGAGGGACTTGGGGCTCTTCAGCCTAGAAAAGAGAAGGCTCAGAGGGGACCTGGTAGCAGCTTACCGCTATATCAGGAAACTACATCAAGGGCTCGGCAAACAACGGTTCACCAGGGCACCCTTGATGAAAACCAGGAGTAATGGCCATGAAGTCCTGGAAGACCATTTCAGGCTTAATATTAGGAAAAACTTCTTCAGTCAGGATATCCAAACTGTGGAATAAGCTTCCTCCAGAGGTGGTGCAATCACCTACCCTGGAAATCTTCAAGAGGAGACTAGATGGTCATCTTGCTGGGGTCATCAGACCCCAGTTGTCTTCCCTGCCTGGTGCAGGGAACTGGACCCAATGATCTTGCGAGGTCCCTTCCAGCCCCTTACAATCTATGTATCTATGAAAAGTAATACTTAATGACCTTGGTAACTGGAGATTCAAGTCCTTTCTTTGGCTACCATATGTGTACAGCAGTGGTACTGTCCATTTCCCTCTGCCCTCCCATCCTACAGTTGGCATTGGTTTCAGATTGGGGTGTCCATGAGTAGACCATGAAAGGGTCTGCTAATCTCAGTTGTTGGTGCAAGTATCATCACTGAGACTTCCAGCAAAGATACCACTCAGGAAATGTGCTCTTTATTTTGTTTGTAACCTGGGCACTTGTCCCCTAAAAACTGGGCTGGGTTATTATACCAGCCAGGTTTGTGACCAGGGTTTCCATGAACCTATTCATTTCACAGCTTTATCTCCTACCTGGCTCACCAAGTAGTAAAGACTTTCCATTACCGCCAGTTGAGCCTGGATTTGAACGAGTAGCCTAGAGATAAAAAGCTGCGTATCCTATTACCCATGTATTG
>JAGPOW010001296.1:130408322-130423459 GCA_030014935.1 Caiman crocodilus
TGAGTCATCCCTGCCTCCCAAATGATAGGACTATTTCTCAGCTGAACTGTTTCGACTGAGCACTATTTGTTTCTGCTCTGGAGCTCCACATTCTGACAAGAAGTGGGACAGGAGAGTCGGCTTACACACACAACAGCGAGAAATCCCTGCACTCGGGGCCCTGAGAAAGGTGATCAGCACAAGGGGCCCAATTAAAAGCATTAGCTGAATTCAGTTTCCCAGTCCACATTGCTTTGCCTACAAAGTCAGGGCCCAACCTAATGGGAATTTTCTGTTCCTTTACTATCATGATAGTCTCTAAATATAAATTAAAAGTACAATGTATGTTTATAAAAGTAAAATGTGTATATTTTAGATGCATATAATACACTGATGTATATTGGCTTATATATAAACAAAATTTATATGTACGTATAAAATAAAATAAGGGATGGCATGCAGCATAATAGCACAAAGAAGGTAATTTGAGGCTCTTCTTTGCTTCCTAATAATAAGACAGAAGGCAGAGCAGGGTGGCACTTTAGAGATGAACTGGTTCGGAGAGTCACAAGGTTTTGCAGGCAGCAGCCTACTTCCTCAGATGCTCTGAAATGGACTGTAACAAGGCTAACTATCTCTCTTGCCTCAACCAGGAAGTGTTCACTGAATCTGAAAGGCAACAAATGGAAAGTTGTTAAAAGAAACTACTTTTTTTCCTACAACACATTGTTACTGTGACACTTATTTCCAATAGATGCTAAAATCTGAGACAGGTTCAAGTAAGATTTAGGGATTATAGAGATAACAAGATCATCCATAGGTACATTAAATGGAATAAAAATACACTGCTGCTGTTTCTGGAAAAAGTTATTGACAGTAGTGAGATTTCAATCAACCCTTTTAATCTTCATGCGTTGGGACATAAACCAATAGCTAAGAGTCAGATTTAGAAATATATTTAAGTACCCAAAGATGCAGCTGAGCACCTAGTGGGATTTATGAGAGCAGTGAGTTAGGCATCTAACAAGAGTTGGTTGTTTCCTAACTCACTTAGGTGCTTTTGAAAATCCCATGAGGTGTCTGAATGCAGGTTTCAGCACCTAAATGCCTTCTTAAATCTGGTCTTTAAGGTGCCTAAAGGTATAGATAAGTGAGCATTTGAGTGAATCGTGCACCTAATAGCCATTAGATGCTTTATTCAAGGCTGGTGCTTTTGTAAATCCCCCTAACTGCTTACCCCTGTGCCTTTTAGATGTATTACGGTATTTGTAACTCTGTGTCAGAGCTGATAAATGGCATTTCTTATGTCAAATTTACAACTTGATTGTCAGCTTCCTGTATCAGCAGGACTTTCTGGGTTTTCCAGGGGAGTAGTGTATTGCCCGACGCCACTACATATATTAATACCCAAACTCCCTTCCATAAGTTTGCATTTTTATTATATGACCTTTTTCTTCAAACAGTAACTATTTAACTGGATGCTAGCAAATTGCCACTGAGGAAAGTAGATAGAAAATGCAAAATCATTTTACAATGCGCTTTTTAATCGTATTCCAATATTCAGCAAAAATAATGAGATTTCTTGCTTATATTTGTAATCAGCTGAGGCAACTGACTGTGATGAGAAACCGGACATTTCTCTACTACAAACAGGTAAAATGCATTAAAATTTTTATCAGCTTGCAATATTTTTATTTATTTATTTATGGCACAGAAGCCATTTTCAATAATCCTGGTATGGCATACACTGTGTGGTAATTGCATGCTGGGCCCAGCTATCTGAGTTTTGAATGCCCTACATACACTCAGAGGGGAAAAAAAGATAATTTTCACATTAGATATACCATGTCCCAGAATCTCACAATTTTTCTCTTTATTTCATATTCATAAAACCTCAGTTTTCAGAGTAATAGCTAAGCTAGGCAGGCCAGAGGGTGACCTGTCTGACTCCAGATAGAGACTTGTGCTCATACACAATATTTTCTGTGCATTGTCAATATGCTTGACACAATTAATTGCAAGGACAGGCATAGCAATTTGCATTGTACTATTTTTTTTTCAATTGTGCGTAGGTGTACTATCAACTAGCATATCTTGGGTTTACAAAAGGATTGCAAAGCCCTTTACCTGATATGTAAAGATTGCTTTACCCCCCCCTCCTTGAGGAAACTCAGCCTCCCCCAACTCAAAGTGTAACAGTTCTTTAATGGCAAACAGCAATGAGATACCAGGATTTGGGCTAGAAAATGAAGGTGATTTCCATATGCTGATGTGCAAGTAAGTAGGCCAAGATTTTCTCATGATTTTGAAGGTAAAACTTGAACCGTGCTGCAAGAGCCAGATTGCTAGACAGCACGGAGCCACCAGTCCCCTGAAAACATGGCCATTCTGTTCAGTTTGGGATCTCATTATTCGGGCATCCAGCATCTCTAGCTTTCTTTTTTTTTCCCTGTTAATTCTTGACTACACATGTCATGGTCAGGAGTCCTGGTTTTCTCTGTTTAAAAATCCAAAATTCTCTCCCCCACCCTCCCAGCTCTGTTGGAGCCCCTCACTCCCAACCTGCAGCCCCCTGGCCCTGACGGTGCCCTTCGCTGCTGACCAACATGTAGCCGCTGAAGTGAGGCATGGCAGCAGTGCGGAGTTGTGCCCCCCGCTGCTGCCACGGGGGCAGGGGGTGCCTGACCATGGCAGCCCAGCATTCTCTCTTGTTCTGGGTCCCACCCACTGGCCTGCAAAGGCAGGTCCTGCAGCCCTGTAGTGGGTGCAGAAATCTGTGGGGGGGTATGTGCACCTGTGGGTTGCCCCACCATAGACTTACCTGGAGGGAACCAAGGGAGCTGATCACCTCGCTGCATGGCTGCCACGTGCATGTATGTGTGTGCATATGCACATGGCGCCCCCGGCATCCGGCTCCCCCCAGCCCCAGGCAGCCCCTTGCAGGCTGGAACTGTGGCAGCCTGCAAAGAGAAACCTGCGGTTTCCCAGGTTTTTCTCCTTTAAAAGACAAAATCTGCATTTTGCTGCAGCAAACAAAAAACCCAGATCCCTGCTCATGATTTATTTACGACTTAGAATTTTACCACGATGTAACTTAATATTGCTAGAGCCAAGAAAAACGAAGGGAAATCTTGAATCATCAAATACTCAGGCTTTTGGGTTGATGGTTTTTTTCCCCTCGGGCCAATCCAATATAATGAATGTTACTGAATTAAAGGATTAATTGGAGATTATATGTAAAACAATAGTAGACCAAGTATGGGCCATTGACTGGTAACCTGGATATGACAGCTTGGCGGTACTGTGGCTGCAACTCCCCATGGTACTGCGGTGGTACCCTCACATGCTCAGTGGTCATGAGAGTGACATTTGTCCCATATCCTCTCAGCCCCTCTTACAAAAGGGACTTCATGTGTCATCGTTGCTGTAATGCTACGGGTTGGCACGCCAGCTGCCAGCGGTGGAGCTGTGTTGATTGAAATCCTGATGTTGGAGCACGTGCAGTTACTAAGGAGTAGGACCAGGGAAGCAATTGCAAGGACAGGCAGCTACAGTCTTGTTCTGGCTTTGGCCCAGTGGGGGCTGGGAACAAACTGTGACAGAAGTTGCTGTGCTGTTTTTTTGGCAAGCAGCTGAATGTGTCGTGGTGCTATCGTAATGATAGATGCAGGAAACTCTGGACTCAGAGGTCTCTTCCAAGTGACATCCTGTTTGTTGCCTTTATCAGGGATGGAAGCAATTCTGGTGATGAGGGAACCCTAATAAATGTTGGTAATGTCATGCAGTGTTATCATTGTTCTTGGATTTGTAGTCAGGCCCAGAGTTATTACATTAGTGTCTACTTCTCACTCGATGGTCTTGCTAAAAATGAATATGATGTGAGGAGATGGCACATCTGACTGGGGAGTCCTCTCCTCTTTTATATAAACCTTCTGGCCCATGTTTTTGGATGTGTGCATGCACCGTTCAACAGATGCATGCACACATTTCTCAGTTTTACTATTCATCTTGTGGTGTATATTTCACCCTGTTGCCTTTGAAAGGGTGAGGAGGTAAAAACATTTGAGACTCATTTTATTGTTCAGTTTTGAGGGAGGAAATGAACTGCCCAGATATTAAGCCAAGCATTTGATTCACACCCATTGTTATACACATACAGACACCCCTTTATAGAATGTACTGATAGCTAATATTACACCATTCTTTGGAGCAAATAATTTTTAAGTGAAATACAGGCGGTGTAATGACAGCATTTTTTATAGAAAAGAGCCAAAACACAGATGTTTTCCATCAGGGATTCTTTTAAGGCAGATGGAAAATAACTTTTACAACCGTCTTTACCTACAGATTAGATCTCTTCTTCCCATGACTGGTTTCACTCAAGAATGTAAGTGGCAGATCATTCAAGAAGAGACTTCGGTGTAATCTTGTCCCTTTTTAGATTGCAAGAGCATTAGGAAAGAATCTCTCTCCTACTACAGTGGGGTCCCTGGTACATTGGGGTCTTGGTCTCTTTTGGGATCTCTAGGAGCTCTCTTAAGACAAATAGTAAATCCAGAACAATGACAATACTAAAATGTAAGTGCTCTTTAATGTAGGAAAAAACCTTTGGCCGTATTGGTTGGGATTCCCTAAAGGGAGTTTTGCTGGAGCTGTCATGGGAAACAAAAATGGAGTGCTGCTTGGTTTCTTTATGGTGTGTGTATATAGAGTGTGCATGTAACTTTGGTATTCAAGAATTGACACAAGTTAAAACACATACGAGTCCAGAACAATGGTCAACTAATGGAAAGTGTTATTGTAAAAATGGAAATCTCCAATATCTTTAATGTGTCTGTAAAGACAAATATCTCTCAAGTCATTCTGTATGCCTAGCAACGTATATATAGATAGATAGATAGATGGATTTATCTATATAGCTATATATCGCTATCAATATATATATAGATAGAGATATAGAGATTATATGTTATCCTATAACATATCTATAGCATAAATCTGGTTATTCTGGGGATGCAGAGTGAGGAATTTCAGTACACAGACAGCTGCAGGCCATGACTGATCCTGGACTCTGTACCACTAAGGCAGCATCCAGAGATTTTATTGTTTTCATTAAGTTTAAGTCCTGAAACCAAGAAAATGAATATTCTGCTGTTTCACTGTTTAAGAGCCCAGACCCATGCCACAGCTTGAAAGCCACTTTGATGTTAATTATACTCTTTGGGTTTATAAAATGTAATTAGTTATAGGGCCATTAAACTGAGCTGGAAGAATTGCATCTGTTGAAATTAAACCGATCAAAATGTTGCTTTTATTTCAAACTTTGTCCATTAAAGTCCCAGAGAAAATACTCAAGCCACCATCTATCTTAGGCTTTGCAAAAATTCATACTAGCTAGACCTATAGTGAGAGAGGACTAGCAGCCCCCACTAATTAGTGTGGAGCAGCCAGTTGCGGTGGTTGGTACTGTATTTCAGTGACACTGATTAGACTCGGAAGATTTAGAGATGCTGGTTAAACACTGAGCTAAGTGGATGTGGCTCTCCTTCTGACTCTCTGTTTTTAGTACTTGCGGGGCGGGAAATGGCAGTCATGACAGAAGGCTTCTCACCTTGGCATACAGTTTACATTGAACAGCTGGATTTTGTGAAGAATAAAGCCTTTTCCTGGTACACCCGACGCAGAAACAAATTCATTCCAGTCCCATAAGCAGAATTTGTGTATCTTCAGCTTAAATATTACTCACTAAGGATGTATACAAGACAGGACCACTAGAGGGTCTTCCTTAAGCCCTGAGCCCTGGGTTTTGGGCTTAAGCAGTGCTGAAGTGTTTGCATAGCTCCTCAAAGTAGGGTGAATTTTAGGATGTGAAAGAATTTGAGACCACTAAGGGGAGCAGAACAGCAAAATCCCAGTCCATGGGTCCTGGAGTGATACGCCTTTGTGAAAAGATGAGAACAATCTCTTCTTGGTAAAGAAACAGATGATAAGGAAACAGCAATATGCCAGTTCTATATGGGTTGCCTCCTTTTCTTTCCGAATACAATATGAAGAAAATGATACCTAAAAAAAAAAAAAAAAAAACCCTCTTCGAAACCTTAAATATAAATCCTTTATTGTAATATAAATCTTTATCCTTTCAGTTCATGATTGTACTAGTCTTCCCTTTTCATCTGGTTGTATTTGCCTCTTACACTGATTGATGTCTGTCTTCTGTGTGCCCTGTGTTCTTACTTCTATAGTTGTAATTCTTCTGTCCATCTTCCATTGTTCTGTTTGGGGGAAAAAAATTCTTAAAGTGGTTTAAAAAAAGATGGGATATAATCGTACAACTTATCTTTGGTTTTTATTCTGCCATATATGCATTTAGAGTAACAGGATTTTTCAAGTTTTCCAAAGGACGGCCCAAAGTACATATTGTAGGCTTAAAATTCATGCGGTGCTTTGTTCCCCTCTTTAGAACTGTGTAACTTCAAAGCAGCAAGCATTGTAGTGCAGTTTGTACGATATTCTAATGCGGCCGTTTGCCTCTGAATTCATGTGTTCTGCATTTTGCTATCCAGACCTTTATTCAAAAACTCTCTGTATAATAGGCTCTTTTTATTTGCTTTTTAGACAACTAAACTGCTCTAAGTGATACCCAACAATGGCCACCTAAACATGCACACCAGCACTTTTCTAGCCCCATAGATAATGTGTTTGAGCCTTTAACTCCTAACTCAACTAGATTAATTTCTAACACAATTTTGGGAAATGACTGAACTAATTCCGTTGGTTCTTTTTTTCTCCCCCACCCTCTAATTTCTTTTAATCCTCTCTTTCTTCAGGTAACATTTTTGAGACCCCAACAGATAACCTGGTAGACACAAAAGCAGACTTTTCTGCTTAAATTTTACTTCCTACGTCAGTGTTTCATTAGCAGACACAAACATCCTTCAGTTTGAATGGCGTTCCTGCAAGATTGGTGTGAGCGTTTCAGTCTGCTGCGAGGTGTGGATGTCCTGTGCTGTTCTCTCTTCGAGTCCGAGTTGTTTCACATACTTGCTACGTGACATGGAAGAATAAAGGCATCAAATTATTTCAAGATTTTTTTTTTTTTTTCATCTCAACTAGAAATGAGTTGCTTGGTATCAAGTATATTTCCTAACTGGTGTGGTATCCACTGCTGCTGGATGAATTCCCTTGCCTTTGATTTTCCTCCACGATTGTATGCATGCTGAGCATATTTCATCTTAAATTATACAGAAGCGAAAGAACACAGATGGATGCCTGTCTTCCCACCCAAGGGAGTTATGATGGCATCTCTCTTCTTCATGGGTCAAGGAAGCTAATAGAAATGCTTGGTTAGGCAAATTGGTTAGTCCTTTTGGTTCTGAAGACCCACTTTTCAATTTTGAGTGCTATTTCTCTGAAGAAAAATGGTACAAACTTCCAGTCATATACCACCTAGCATAGGAGGCACTTAATGAATGTGGAGGTGAAAGCAGAGTGCAAGCTGATAATATCCATTTCCTACTGTGGTGACAGTTACAAGGCATTTGTGACACTCCCAAGCCCAGATCCAAGTGAGGCAGCTTGCCAAGCGTTTTCATTTTGCAGACTATTTCAGAAGACCCTTCTCTCTCCACCTTCCCCCAGCCTCTCCAAATCCCTCACTGTAAGGATCTCAAAATGTTTTATTTTGCAGACCACCAGCACAGGGACCACCACCCTCTGCTGGGTCACAGACCGTGGTTTGAGAACCACAGCTCTTGCAGACCAGAGGCCACCTACGAAAACCTCCATCCAGATTGGCACTCTGTTGACAGTCTCAGCAGTTAGGATGAGCGACTCAAGCCAGAGATTGAACTACCCTCTCAGAGAGAGAAGTGGTTCCTTCAGGTGAGGGAGGAGGCAATAGCTCATGTCGCTGTCAGGGCAGCCTATAACTCTCCATCTTTCACTAGCACTAAATTCACTTTAAAAAAGATAGGGGGGAAACTATAGAAAGGTTCTTACCTGGCAGAATATATTGATCCCTGGCCAATTAACTAAGACAATGCATTTCCTGGAACTCAGCAGACAGATTGCTGAAGCTTTTGCCACTATTTTTTTTTCCTTCATATATTTGAGGCCTATCATGAAGCTTTCTCCTTGAAACCATTTGGCCTTTTTATGGGTGTTTTTAACTGAAGTGCTATTACAGGAAGTGGGAATTTTTTTTTTCCAAAATATTTTAAGTCTTTTTGGCGGCTTCTCTCAAGGAACTATTTCTTCTGAACATTCATTGACAAACAGGCCTGAGCGTCAGACATCCTGAATGCCCACAAATAACACTGAAGCCTTCAGGAGCTGCAGGTTCTCTCGGCACCTTTTGAAAATGAGACCGTCAAGCGTTCCCTGCCTATTTAAAAATGTATTGTTAGAGGCAACAATGTTCTCTGTAAAACTGTGGAATATATTGAATGTGCACTGCAGACCTTAAAAGAGCATTTCCTTCAAAGGCTGGTGTGGCCACTTCCCCTATGCCTTGTAATCCCTGTGCTCCGAGGAGGGTGGCAGGGAGCCACAAGGTCCACGCGGCGAGTTGGTCCAGTCCAGAGCAGAATGCGAACACGGCAGAATCAGCATTTTGTAAATTTTGAGATTGCATTTGTGTTTACTTACTGTGACTACTGTTCAGACTTTCTTCGGAAATCTTTTTTATAGGGTTTATTAGAGAGAAAAATCATTCCATATTTAGGTAAAACGTCTCAATCTTCTGTATATATGTTTTATTAATATGTAAATATTTAGATATTTTTAAATGACTATGTTCTTAATAAAACAACAAGGGACTAGTTGTGAAATGGTGTATAACATTGTGTCGTGTTACGGATCTCTGGGAAACCCTCTTTGTCAGTTCAGAAAAGAAAAACCCACAATAAATAACATTAATTGAGCCTGCGTTTTTCTGTGTTGTGTACTTGACGCCTATTTCAGATAGGGTTACCTGTTAGCAAAAAGGTTCTAATTCATATTCTAACAACCTTGTGCAAGAGCAGTGGCATTTGCATAGGGGTATTGGGAGGTGGGGGGTGTTCTGCTGGAAGTTACCCCAACAAAAAGATTTTCCCGACTGCTTGAGATCTGAACTATTCTACCTGCCAGTCAGAACAATGGTGATATCAAATCTCATAATAACTCTTGAGCAGTAAGTACTGATATGCTTGAAGTGTAATTTTAATTGAATTAGGTGCTTTTATAATCTTCACATAAAAGGTTAAGCTCCGCTTCTATGGAAACACCACAGAGGAAGGACAAACCAGCATTCATATGGTAAAGTAGCTGCACCACATATGCCTTGGTAACTTGCTGTCTCACACCACATCCACTGTGGTTTAGCCTTAGAAAATATTTCCTGCAAAAAACATGTTCCTCAGTCAGTTACAAGGGTCTGTTGACGTAGAGGAGCAACCAACCATACCTTATCCATTTCACATGAGTAGCACCAAGGAGCAGTAGCTAGCAAAGGTCCTGCTGGTCATTCTGTTCTAGACCTCAGAGGCTGCATTGAGTAGTGAAATTTGGTAGACATTTATGTGCATCTGCGTGCATCGGCTGAGTCACTTTTAGTTATAGCACATTCATATAATTATCTCAATTGGCCTCTTCTCCAGCTGATTTAAAAAAAAACTAACGTTGGCTCCAAATGCGTTTCCTACTTCAACCGATTAATGCTCATCCACCCTGATAGAACAAATCTTGCAAACAACCAAATATGGGATTAATTTTGCTGACTGGCCATGCACTGTGCTTCTTAAATCATCTCAGTGTAATTTTGCTTGGTTTTAAGTTTTAAAAGTAAAAGACAACATGAAATTATCTGTGGTGAATGTAAAACTGCATTTACAGAAACGCCAAGTGTGAGTGTGACAGTAACGAAAACCAATCCACAGCACATCTTATCTTTGCTTTATTACATGACCTCCTGAGATCACAGGGAACTGGACTTAATGACTCTTCCAGTCCAGTGTTTCTGCAGAGTAAATAACAAATATTATTGTAGGGCTGCCATTTCACACAGTTGAAACAGCTGTATAAGCTCTGGCAAAGTAACTGGCTTCTCCACACGCGCTACAATGAAAGCTTCAGTGACTAATGCCAGGTCGTTTAGATAATATGTTCATCTAACCTATTTACAGGACACAAGAGATCATTGCTTTGGGGGAAAAATCCTTCTGCGGCTTAACAGGAAAAGGATATCCTCCCTGTAACATGAAAGGAAACCAGAGCCTGGGCTTTATAAAAAATGCATTGCAAGACAAGAAGAAACCTATCTGACGTGTAAGTGCCTTTGACACATTGGTTTAGACGCAATAGCTGGTTGAGCCTTGGAGACATTAGGAAAAAGTGCACTGAAGCCAAGCTAGAGCACTGTAGGGGTCTGCAGCTTGCCAGCGCACAGTAGCTAAGATTGGAGGCAGGAGAAGAAAATAGTATACATTTTTAGAGAGGGAGCAATATTATGACTGTTGTTATTGTTACTCAGAAATGTCCCTGAGTGTGTCCACTGCATGTTGGACAAGGATTTTTGTTCACGTTTGACATTAAATGGCAGTGTCTCTTGGACAAATCCCTGCCTTGGGTTCAGCAATACTTTCATTTGGCCTCTCGTTCTGCCATTAGCTACAAAGTGATGCATTTCCTTTCTCTGCAACGTGGATAGCTATTTACCTTCTTTTTGAGAGGGCTATGAAATATATGCACGGAAAAGTTTAAAAAGGAGAATTTAGTGGTGGCGATGGTATCGCTGCCATAGACCTGGACCTAGCAAGAAAGAGCATCACTTGCTTACCAGCACAAAGGTAAGACTGTCAATCAGCAGATGGCCATTGGTGATACTGCCCACCCCCCCACACCCCTCCATCATGAAACTCTCCTGAGCAAGCCAATCTGAAGCTTGTAACAAGGGGGACCTAGTGCTTTTTATAGTCTATCCCTGGTTATCTTGAGCAATGGTCACAGTGGGGACTTGGTGTCCAAATGTGTTCAAACAAAGTTTAATTGCACTAAGTG
The DNA here is from genome assembly GCA_030014935.1 of Caiman crocodilus. NCBI lineage: Eukaryota > Metazoa > Chordata > Crocodylia > Alligatoridae > Caiman > Caiman crocodilus. Next base: position 130,419,339 of record JAGPOW010001296.1, read on the forward strand.
CTCCCAAAACAGCTAAATGGTGGCTTGGAAGCACCTTCAGCTATAGCCTGGCTCTGATTTTCATGGTTCCACTGAGGGATTTTTCTCTGTGCAGCTAAAAACTGACAGACTATATTAGCCCCTTCACCTGTCACCAGTGTATGCTGTAGCATTGGAGAGAGATCCCAGATTATTTTTTTTACAAGTAGGTCAGGTATGATTTTTTATCTGCTGAATGCTAATAAAAAGCACTGATGTGAAACCTGTAACATTACATGTATAAATAATTTAGCTCAGCTGTGTAAACATTGATTCTGTGCTTTAAAAGGAGGAAATAGTTTCATTGACTTTTTCTCTGCGGACGTATTATTACGGACCACTGCAAACAGGGACTGTTGCAAAATTGGTTAGTACTCAGAAATCTGGAAAAGAAACTTGTATTTCTATTATGGCTCCTTTCTAGGCAGAGGGCTTGGGCCAAGATCCTCAAAGGAATTTAGGAATCCATGTGTACTTAGGTCCATAATTGCCATTAAGATCAATAGGCATTAAGCACCTAAAAACACCTTTGAGGATCTGAGCTACTGGTCTGAAATACAAACCATAGCACAGGCGTTTAGGTTTTTCAAAGATCTGTAGGCACAATTTGCTTTCTTACTCGACTTTTGCATTTAGCTAGTCTATCTTAAGCAGATAGCCTTGTTGGGTCTGTGGGTTGGCTGCATGAAAGAATCCATAATCTCAGTGGCGAGAATAATCCTTGCTTCCTGAGCTCCTGAACTCATTGGCTACATCTGCGCAAGATGCAGTAGCATCGTGTGGCAGGAAGTGTGACGCGTCACTACCGCGCAGTAGTCATAAGTTACTGCTCAGTCGGCGTCACAAAAAAGCGGTTTCTCAGCGCAACTGCACAGTAACTCCAGTCATTTAGTACTTGTTTATACAACTATGCAGTAATGACTACGCAGTCGGCGTCTCATACAGACGCCGCCACTGAGAGCTTTACCAGTGGGGGCAATAGGAGTATGGTGGGGCCAGTGCCAAGTTTTTTGGAAAGTGCTAACCTGGATTTTTGGAAAGGGAAACGTGCAGACTGGACCACCCCAATGTACCATCCCATAGTACTAGCTGAGCATGGCGCAATGACACACCATGTCATCTGCATTAGCCAGGGTCCTGGAGGAGGAATTTTACCAAACCAACACCGTGAATAACGTGACTTTTCCTCGCCTCACCAGGAACCAAAACCTTGCATTTCAGTTGAGTGATCCTTGAGGCAGGGTTACCATATTTCCAGTTCCAAAAAAGAGGACACCTGTCACATGGAGAGGAGAGGGGCAGTGATATGCCAGTGCCCTGCCCCTGCCCATTCTGCTGCCCCTCACTCCTAAACCACAGTACCCCACTCCCCCCTCCCTCCATCCTGGCGCCCCTCATTGCCAACCCGCAGCCCCCCTGGAGCTGCTGGTGCCCTGGCCTCCCGACCCGCAGTCTCCCCCTGCCCCCTCCAGTGCCCCTCACTCCCAATGGCACCACCAGTGCTCAGATCCCAGCCTTCAGCCCCTGTTCCCCCCAGCTTCAGGCACCTGTCCACACACACGTGTGCATGCACGCACATGTATGCATAAACACACATGCACATGCATGCACTCTCCCCCCCAGTCCTCCAGATAGTCCTGAAGCCCTGGCTCTCCAGCCTCTGCCCCCCACAGACTTACCTGCATCCAGCTGCTGGGTCTGCTCCCACCACCTGGCCTGCCTGCATGCCAACCACATGTGTGCAAACACTGCCTCCAGTCACCCTCCCCACCAACCCCAAACAGCTCCTTGCTAGGACAAGCCAGGAAGTACCGGGAAAATCTTCGAACCTGAGCTGGTCAAAATCCCAGATGTTTGATCATATTTAAAAAAAAAACACCCAGAGATCAGAGGATCCAAAAGGAAGACACATCTGGAAAAACCTAGATGTATGGTAACCCTACTTGAGGGCAGCATTCATCTCTTCTCTTAACTCTGCCCGCATTGAGCCCACCGCCAGTCTTCAAATAATAATCACCTCCTCTCTCTTAGCACCATGCTAAGTCCTCTTCTGGAACAAAAGACCAAAGTAAAATGCTGAGAGGCTTAGTGCCCGGCTGTCATTATCGCCTTCCTGGGTTTCAGGGTAGAGAGAAGAAGAAAACTGCACTGTCACTGTAGAAGTTACTGTAAGAAAAAGGAATATAACCTGACGAGAGCAAAAATGCATTTGCTCATATCTTGGATGCTGGGCCCAGACTTCCAGCCAAAATGCACAGCACGGAAAATGACTGCATCGTGGAGGAGTAACAGAGTACAGACATTAAGATAAATGAGCTGGGCTCATCTGACTGAACGATGGGCCAAAACCTGGAATCCAAAACACCGAGCAAATGTAGAACAACAACCACATTGGCTCTTCGATGGCGCATGGCAGCCATGAGACCCTCTGGAGAGAGCATTACCAGAGATTATAAACTGGTTTGGCAGGTAGCAAGCTCTTGGCCTTATCTCAGGCTCACTACTTGCCAAACTGGTTCATAATCTTTTGTAATACCCCCTGGAGAGGTGCTGAATGCTTCATTGAATGGTCGTTGTGCCCTCCCCCGTGACTCGTCCTATTGGAACGTCACCTTAATGAATTTGCACAACTGGGACCATCTCATATAGCTGAGCTCACACTCCTGTTTTCATGGCAGATTCAAAGGAAGGGGGAGAGAAGGTGGCCTCTTCTTTTCTTCGCAGCTACCCTCTGAGCAGCATCTTGCCAGGTGACCCTAGAAGCAACTCCTCCCCCTTCCCATGGGAGTACTGGCATTCGTGGTACTGGGCGGCTCAGGGAATTGGCTGTAAGATACAGATCCCTTCACCCGTGAGGTCCCAGATCCAATTTAGCTCAGGCCAGGGGTGACAAAAGTGGCCCGTGGAAAGTAGAGTGAGTGGTTGGGATATCCCCCAGGAGCCAATATCTGTACCCAAGAGCATCATTACACCTGGCGTTGCTCATAGTCACAGCAGAAAGAGCCAGGGGCAAATTAAGCAAGGAAATTGGCCCGCTGTCTCACCGAGCGGTGGTCTTCTTCCATGTAAGGTTCAGGGAGAAACTCACTGTATTCCTGCCGGGGCTATCTGTCTTTATGAAGCGACGGCAGCTGGTAATCCCTGGAGCTGCCAAGCAAACAACGTTCCCGAGTGCTGGGGGGTCTTCAGGAGGCACCGGACTTCACTGGAGGTAACTTTTCTCCACGCCAACATGCACGCCTGAACTTGCTGCAGAAGGGACCTCCAACGCAAATCCAAGCGCTCGTTCGGGATCAGTGGAAGGGCCTGATGTCCTGCACAGATGTGCAGGAGCCCCATGATCACACAGACGTGCGGGCCAGCAGGAGCTGGGAAGTCCTCCAAGGAAACCCGCTTCCTTAGCCTCTGAGGGGAATAGGCACCTCGTGCCATTCAGCAGACGCCTCCCTCTGGTCTTCCTCAGCTTTCCCCTGCCCTGGCCTCACGCACCCCAGATGGGGATAAGAGCATCAAGCGGGATATTAATGTGAGAGGACCCAGACTGGCAGCCCTGGAGACTGCAGCTCTGTGTTCATGCCCACAAAAGATTCACCAAGGCAGCTTTGATGCTGGCGAGAAGGGGGTGCCCCCCAGCATCCTGCGGCATGTGACAAATGGGGCTACTTCACCTCAGAAGAGAAGTTAACATTTCTGGCCTTGCTACCAAAGAGCCCTAAGGCCAAGACAGCAAGAGGCAAGCGTCCCGCACGGGTGAAACACTGGGCATTTATACCCGTGCTCCAGGAGGCGGGGGGGGGGGGCACTTGTAATTCCAGCGGCTCCGAGAGCTGCTCTAGTTAAAGCACTCGGCGCATCACACGTAACAGCATCCCGCCGCTGAAAACTGGCAGCAGGGACACTGGTACAAGTGACACTAGAGCCTGCTGGAGCACGGTAATGACCGCGCGCCAGCAGACTCAGTCGATGAATCGAGTCTACTCTGCGAGGGTGAGGGTAGGTGGAGGCACCTCTGCGCCTGGCACGCAGACGGTACTACAGCCAGGGGCAATGGCACAGCAGGAGACAGCGGGGAGGCAACTGAGCCGGAGACAGCATTGCAGCGA
>JAGPOW010001296.1:130432144-130444343 GCA_030014935.1 Caiman crocodilus
TGTGTGTGTGTGTGTGTGTGTTTCTCCGTACATGTGTACATGTGCGTGTCTAGTTCTCTCTCTTCTCTCCTTTTTTCTCTTTTTCTCCTCTCCTTTTTCCTTTTTACTTTCTCTTCCCCTCTTTCTCTCTCTCTTTTTGTCCCCTTTTTGTCCTTCTCTTTTTTCTCTCTCTCTCATCACAACATAATTAACAAAAAATATACACAACAACAAAGATAGTACATGATGTTTTATTTATTGTTGCCAGGTTTAGAATTTTTAGAAAACCGGTATGTATGGTAAAAAAAAGGAACATTTCTGATTATATTAATATGCAGCGCATTCTGCCATATACCCCTCACCCTGGTTTTATTTTCCTCACATGCTGGCACCTTACAAGGTAGACGTTGCGATTTTTTCGGCACTCCGGCCAAAAACGTTGCCTACCCACGGCTTACACCAAGCCCAAGGCCTGCCACAAGCCACCTGTTTGGGTCCAGTTGTGCCTGAACACCTGATTGGCTCCAGGAAGCCAGACCTCAGGGTATAAGGGCCATCCTCCCGGAGGACCTCAGCTACTCAGCACCAGCAGAGCTGGCAGCTCTGCCCTGCTCACTGCAGTTGTGAATTTGCCTCTTGCTTCTGCCCTGTTTCCTGCATTCCCTTACCTCCCAGCTCCAGTCCTAATTCCTGTGCTCCCAGCCCTCAACTTCTGCCGTGGTCTCTGCATTTAGCTTGCCCCCTCCCCAGTCCTGACCTAGACTTGGGATTCCTGGCCCTGATGCTGACCCATGACTCTTCAGCCCATTTTTCCATTTCCTCACCTTAATTTGTCTCCCGACTAGTTCCTGACCTCAGCTTCCGATGCTCACTCCCAGGAAAGGTTGCCTGTGTTCCAGGTGCTTATCCAGCCTCTTGAAAACCTCTAAGGAAGTAGATTCCCTGGTTTACCTGGACAGCTTATTCCACTGTCCTATTAATCTTACAGTAAGGCTGTTTTCCCTGAGATTTCATCCAAATCTGCTTTGCTGCAGTTTAAACCCATTGCCTTGTGTCTTGCCCTCTATCGCAAGGGAAAACGGTTAGTTGTTCTCCCTCTTCTTCATGGCAGCCTGAAAGCTGCTGTTACTGTCCCCTCTCTCCAAATTAAACACACCTGCTTCTCTCCTCCTTTCCTTGTACAGCTTGGCTGTTTGAGAGAGATAGGGCAGAGATTTATGAAGCTCAACTGATTTATCTTGTCCAAAAGAAGAGGTGATTTGATTAGGGTCTATAAATACCATGTTGGGAAAGAGATCTCTATAGGCAGCTCCTCAGTCTAGAAAAAAGAGGTAATGGGTATGACTTCATGGCAAAATGCAGTACTGCGCAGATACCCCAGGTTCACTGTAAACCATCTAGCTGGTATACAGTCCACACAATGCAAGACAGTGCCATGCAGAAATACCTCAGCCATGCCAGCATGCGTTAGCTTCAGAACTGGAAGCAGTATAGCATATCAGCAAGGTCCTGTCCCTAATCTAAGTAGTCACCTAATAGCCTGGATGCAGTACTATACCGATGCATCTCTATGCCTTCTATTTGCAAAGCTAGCATATGTAGATCAAGTTCTGGCTTAACACTGTCTTGCACCATATAGACACACCTAGTGAGACCAACAGCTGGAAGCTGTAGCTAGAACATTTGGACTAGAAATGAGGTGCAATATTTTATGCATTGAGGGCAGCGAGCCTCTGGAACAGATTGCCCAGAGATGTAATGGATGCAGCATCACCTGCTGCTTTCAGAGCCTTTCTACAAGGCTCTAAAAGCACTTCTACATGGTGCTGCATGTGCTGGGTAAGGTGCAGCTTGCAGGGGTGACAACTTTAAAAAGTTGACGCAGATCCTCAGCTGTTGCTTATCAGTGTAGCTCCACAGAGTTCATTTTACCTCAGCTGAGTCTGACTTCACTTGCACTTGTAATAGTCTTGATGTGGTCCTCCCTGGCCCACAGTACGGGACACCATCTGAACAGCTGTTCTTCAAGGAAGCACTAGACTTCAAGACTCTCAGCAGAGCTCCGTCTCACCCCACAGGATACGTGCATTTCTGCATAAAGATATATGGGTTCAGTCTAATTAGTAAGCACATGACTGTATGCAGATGTACAATTTGGGTAAGTTAATCTCACCAAGAGAACGGTTTCATTTCCTGACTTCTCTGTCTCTAAGGGCATCACCTTCCTGACTGCACGACCTTATGAGCATAAACTGTGCCAAACCTCAGTGCATTAACATAGATTTTGCATTTAATATCTATTACAGCAACGAGCTGGAGCACCGCTACTCATCTACCCTTTATTGAGCGTGATTGATTGCTGGAGATCTTTCATTTAACATCTCAAAAGCCCCTTGGGGAAGCAGTCTCATCTAGTGGTTAGTGCACTGCACAGCCCCAGCTCAAAAGGGACTCCTCCAGGCCACCTGTAACAGCAACAATGTGACCCACTGGCTGCTGGTCCCTACCTGGACTCCTTGGAGCTCCAGGACAAACCAGTGGCCAGAGAATGAGGACTGGCCATTACATCCCTTTTTTCTTCCCTCCCCCTTTGCTTCCTAAGCCCATCATTAAGTTTTTATCCCTCCATAACTTCTTTCTTGATTCCTCTCCTGCTGCCTCCAGAAGGTTACATGGCATGTGAGCACAGGGGCATGGACTGGTGCCACTTACAACTGACCCAATGCTGGCTGGACAATTGCAGATGCAGCAGCTATGTTAAACGCTGTGGCGTGAGTAGGGAGGTAGGAAATCTGCATGAGCTGCTCACGGCAGTAGAAGCATGTTGCAAGGTTGCAGCAAGGGGAAGGTGAGCATACGTCAAATGGTTTGCCCTGCCCTCATTTCTTCCTCTCTTTTCTCAGCATTCGTCTTTTCCTGAGCTACCTTGCTTTCCAAAGAAGCCTTGGCCCCCACTGAACGGGGGTTTTCCCTGAGAATTAGCCTGACCTATTGCAAGAGAGGCTGAGGCCTGCAGAGGATCACTGCTAGTTGGGGAGCACTCTTCCTGAGTTTCCAGTAACTTTTGCTTGTGCTCCTGGTTGAAAATCCTGTCTCTAGCTGCTCATGGTTCCTAGTCAAGCCATTACGTTACCAATTGTTCCAGTCAGACAACAAAGCACTAGAGTCGCAGAGTAGAGACTCAAGGACTCTAGTGAGGGAAGAATTGCATTACTCGAATTGAGGAGATAAATATATAATCACTCTGAACCTTTTGTTTATAAGCAAAGTCATTTGCTGCAACCAAGGAGAAGGAGTTCTGGGAACTCCTCCATTTGCTATGGAGTAAATACCTCGGCCCTATCTGTGCTTTGTGGCAGGTGCCAGTGAGCTCCTCTGCTGGGCTGAGACATGCTCCTATTTGGAGCAGGACTTATTTCAGTAAAACATATATTCATGAACAACTGAGCAAGTAAGGTCTGAGACACGTGGCTCTTTAAATGGCCTGGCTACTAAGCTCCCAACTACATTATTAACACAATCCTGATCAAGGGCCTTTATTTATTGCACTATATTTATGTCATACTTAATTTATCCTGTGCTAGTGGGCTTTGTTTGGTCACCTAGGGGGCTGTGAAGGCATCCCCCAAACTTGGTATCTGGATTTCCTTCTTTTTTTTCTTTTGCTGCCATGTTAAGCATCACATATTCGCCACTGCTGTCCGTAGGATGATGGCTCTATGCAATTGAGGTTTTAGGAGGGCTGAGAAAATTCTGGAATATAGATGTAACAGGGTGTTTTGGGTTCCCTAGCCACACATGCATTCAGACATCTGGCCATAGACAGAAATTACACATAAACTGGTATGGCTACATACAGCTTTTCAAAAAGCCCAAGCCTGAATCAATTCAATCTTCACAGGTTAGTCTAACCTGCACAGATTGAACCTATGTGCATGTGAGCAGACATTCACTTTTGATTCTGGAAATGCAGCCATGTGCCTGTGGTGGCTCAGGCCAGAAGCCAGAGGTGGGGGTGCTAGATTGAGCCCTCCCTTCCCTTCAATAGCAACTGCAAGCCTGGAGGGAAGCTGACCAGGGGCGGGCAGGGGGTGGCCAGGCCCCAGCAGGCCACTAAGTGTGATTGGGGAGGGGTTTAAACCCCCACCTGGCCTGCAGGGCCCCCAGCCAGGGTGTGCCTGGAGGGGGAAGGGGGAAGCAGCCTTTGCCAGGCTTGTCCCGGCGGGGGGGCACAACATGGTCAGACACCAACCCAGGCAGCGCCTCAGGGGAAGGGGGCAGGGAGGAGGGTTAAACTCCCCTGTCTCCCCGCTGTTTCACCAGCACAGGGATCCCGGCTGGGCTCGGCCCAGCTTTCCATCCTGCTGGCCGCTCGCACAGTAGGGGGCATAGCCAGAGCCAGCTGGGTAGCAGCCTCAGGTGAAGGTGGGGGCGCAGAGGGGGATTAAACTCCCCTGTCTGTCTCCCCTCTCAAGCACAGGCACAGGGACCCCAGCCTGGGTCTGACCGGCTTTCTGCCCCACTGGCCGCTTGCATCGCAGGGTGTGTGGCCAGAGCTGGTTGGCATGGCCCTGCCTTCTGCCCACCTTGCCCGGGGCTGCAGGGCTGAGCTAGGCTGGCCCACGGGCACTGCTGAGGGTGGGCGCAGAGGGGCCAGTCTGGGTTGGGCCACAGGGGCAGGGCCCTTCCCAGCTGGCTACAGCTCAGCCTGGGGCCACAGGAGCTGTGCACCTGGATTGCTCCTAGCTCCCCGCACCCAGCCCGGGCCGGGCTGTCGTGGAGCCACAGCAGACTAGGAACAGCCCTGCCCGCACAATCCAGCTCTTCCATGCTCACCCTCAACAGCACCCACAGCCGGCCCCACTCAGCCCCAAGTGAGGCAGCCAGATAGTGGGGCCAGCCCGGGCTGGGCCATGGGGGCAGCGCACTTCCCAGCTGGCTGTGGGTCCGTGACACCTTGGGCTGGCACACGCAGGCAGGGGCTGGCTGGGCAGTGGCATGGAGGTGACACCACTGCAGCTGTGGGCGGGCACCTTGGCAGCTGGACTGGCTGTGTGGGTTGTGCCCGTGGCTGCCCAGGCTGGCTCAGAAGCCCCTCCATGCCCACCCTCAGCAGCACCTGTTAGCCGATCCAGCTCAACCCCACAGCCCCAGCCCCAGCCTTACCTTGGATGGTGGGACCGTGCCAGCCAGAGTCTGGCCATGCCCCTGCCCCTGCTGCTGGAGTGGGGAGGGGAGAAGGATCCTAACAGAGGCTGCTCTGCCTCGGCCAGGCAGACCCCGGCTGCAGTTCCCAGGGGGAGAGAGGAGGGAGGGGGAATAAACCCCCTCCATGCCCCTTTGCCCCCCCGGCCATGTGGGTGGTGTCTGGCCATGCCCCCACCCCTGCTCTGGCTAGGGAGCAGAGGGGCGGGGCTAGCCCTGCTCCCTGGAGCAGACAGCACAGCCCAGCCCAGGGCTGAAAAGCATGCTGGGATGCTGGGGGACTCTGATTTAACTTAACTCAGAAAGGGGTCTGGGTCAGAAGTTCCATAAACCAGTTTGACCCAAATCAGTTAAGCCCGATATAACCAGGTTTACCTTAAACCAGTTTCAGCCATTTTGAAACTCATGTATGTGCACTGAACTTATGTTCCATTACAAGTTTAAACCAGCTAAACCGGATTGCTTAAAACAGTTCACATGTAACTTCTGTCCCTAGCCTGTAAGTGATTGGAAACCAGTTCAAATCTGTAACATAACAGAAATTTGGTGCTCACAAACCACTTTCAAAATGGCCAAAATCGGTTTAAGATAAGTCTGAATGGATGTAGGTGATATAGGTTAACTGATTTAGGTTAAATTGAGTTATTGAACTTCTGTCCCAGATGCCCTCCAGATTCAAGTTAATTCACAGTCCCCCAGTCCCAGGATGCTTTGCACCTCCCCTGCAAACCCCACTTTGCGGGGTGGGCAGACTAACTTTGGCCCAAGCAGTCTGCTCCAGCCAAGCAGGGAGGCGTGCTCTGGTGCCCCCCCAGCTTCTGGCCCGGGCCACTGCAGACATGTGGCTGCATTTCCAATCAAAAGTAAATGTCTGTTCACTTGCCAGGCGCCAGGGTCCCAAAAAGCGGAGCTCTGCTCAGTGGCACACTGCAGCCAAACCAAATGAGTCCCTTCAACCTGAGTGCAGGGGTACTAGAGAGCTCGGAGCTAGCCATTTTGCAGGGACAGTGTGTTGAGTTTTTTATGACCAGAATAGGACCTGTACTGAAGAACTCCCCTGTGGGAAGCAACAGTGATCCTGTTGCTTACGTGCTCTGTAGTGTTTATTTTCCTCCCAAAGTTACCCACGGTTGCACAGATTTGGCAGCAGGGTATGTTGGATGAAACAGAAGCCCAGGCACCGAGAGACCTGGATTCTGTTTCTAGCTCCGCTAGTGACCTTGGGTGAGTGACTTGTCTTTTCTCTCCTTCTTTTCTTTCTCTGCAAAAGAGGAATGAAAACCCCTTCTAGAAATTACTTTGAGCTTGCCGAATGAAAATGCCACGTAAGTGCTAAGGTTAATGCACAAACAGACCTTTCTGGTGTGGTGCCCTTCTAAATACAGCACAGGTTTGCTAGAGAAGCCAGACAGCTTCTTCCTGAAACAAATTGCTCTTCAACTATTGCCATCTTGTGGCGTCTGTGACCTGTTACTTGTTCCTTTTTATCTGCTAATGGTGCTAGTGCACATCAGAAATGTACACAGGCAATTTTAAAATGAAATGTAAATGAATTAGAAATGCCTACAGGAGAGCTATTAGCATAAATCCAATCAAAGGGCTTTGTTTAACTTGTTAAAAATGGCTAAATATTTAGCAAGTGTGGGTGGGTGAGGTGATTCTTGCTTACACGACAGAAGTTTTAGAACCAACGCTACCTCCAATATCTAAAATGACTGAACTTATTAGCAATTTTCTCTCCTGAACTCTGCCTGCCTTGACTTGTAACTCATTGTAACACCACCGCATATACAAGGGAACAGCCTCTAAAATATTATCATTCTTTCTAATAATATTCAGCTCACATGGCCACGAAACCCTGGAAATTTAGACTTTACAGGGAAACTGAAAACACCCTGGATATTGCAGGGTGACTCTGTGTAGTGCACGATTAAATCCAAATAATCAAATGCTACTTGCCTTACCCCTGGAGCAATTTCCTTGGCTCAGATCCGTAGCTGAAGAAAACCAGTAGTTCGTGGGCCTAAGGCAGGGATAGACCTGGGGTCAGTTCTCTCTTCTGCCACACACTTCTAGCATGACTTTTGGCATATCATGCAAGATTTGTCTAGACACAGAAGTCATGTGGTTTTAATCATACCGTGCAGTATGAGAATTAATTTTTCCAGGCATAAGTTTGCCCATGTAGCTGCGTCTACACCAGCACTTCTACCATTATATATATAAAAAAACCTTCATGTTCCTAAATGACATAAGTGTATAAAAGTTGTGCATAGAGTTGGCCTGCATCTCTCCGTGTCTGGGGTTCCCATCTGTATCAGGGATAACAGCACAATCCTGGCTCAAAGTGGTATTAGAGGATAAATGTGTTAAATGACTATTTGGTGCTTTGATCCTGTGGTAATGGGGGCCATATACATTCTTTTACTTGTCTGGATAGTAAGGGGAGCAAGATTTGGCCCCACAAACTGGACTATACAAATTAAAGTTAAAGAGAGAACTGGATGTTGATGCCAGTTGCACCCTGACTGATTCTTCTGGCTTTAGCCTTACTCTAGCTCTCACACCCAAGTCAGCAAAGAGAAAATTGGGCATAGGGTAGGATCATGCTTGGCAACATCCTTGCTTTCCTCAGAACCTGAGCCTTATGAACCTTATGAGCATGAGCCTTCAATGTGATGCTGCTGCTAGTAAAGCAAGCAAAATGCTGGTTTGCATCCATAGATGTTTCTCAAGCAAATCCCAGGACATCATTCTCCTGGTGTATTCGACCTTGGTGAGGCCGGAGCTGGAGTACTGCATCCAGTTTTGGGCTCCACAATTCAAAAAGGGTGTGAAGAAGCTTAAGAGAATCCAGAGAAGAGCCACGCACATGATCAGAGGTCAGGAAAACAGACCTTACGACGACCGCCTGAGAGCCATGGGACTCTTCAGCCTGGAAAAGTCCCAAAGGCTCAGGGTGGTCCAATGGCCACTTATAAGCTTTTCGGGGTGTTCACCAGTATCTGGGGGAACGTTTGTTCACCAGAGCGCCCCAAGGGCTGACAAGGTCGAATGGTTATAAACTCCTGCAAGAACGTTTCAGGCTGGACATAAGGAAGAACTTATTTACTGTCCAAGTCCCCAAAGTCTGGAATAGCCTGCTATCAGAGGTGGTTCAAGCACCTACTTTGAACACCTTCAAGAGAAATCTGGATGTTTATCTTGCTGGGATCCTATGACCCCAGCTGACTTCCTGCCCCTGGGGGTGGGGCTGGATTCAATGATCTTCCAAAGTCCCTTCCAGTCCTAATGTCTGTGAAATCTATGAAACCCTTGGACTCTCATGCTGTTTTAGGCTAGGGACAGAAATTGCACATAAACAGGTATAAGTAATTGGAAACTGGTTCAAATCTGTAACACAACAGAAGTTCAGAGCACATAAACCACTTTCAAATCAGCTGAAACCGGTAAACCTGAATGGATCATCCATCAGATTTAACTTATTTAGGTTAAATCTGTTTATTGAACTTCTGCCCCAGATGCCCTCCAAAATGCTTTGCACCCTCCCCACAAACCCCACCGGTGGGTGGGCTAGCCTCAGTCCAGCTGTCTGCTTCAGCCAAGCAGGGAGGTATGCTGCTGTGCCCCTGCCCTGGGCTTCTGGCTTGGGCTACTGCAGGCATTTGGCTGCATTTCTGGAATCAAAAATGAATGCCTGTTCACTTGCTTATTGGTTCAATCTACGCAGCTTAGACTAACCTGTGAAGATTGAATTGATTCAGCCCCTAGCTTTTTGACTGTATGTACTTAGCCATACTTTCTACAGAGTAAGTAGAGAAGGATTTTGGCTAGAGAAATTCCTTAGAGTTGCTTAATTTGTTTAAATAGTATGTTAATTATGTTGATGCGCTTGGAGGAGGGAGGGGAGGAAGCAGCTTCTCCACAAAGCCATGCTATAAAGATCTGAATGTGTAGGAGTGACAGCAGCAGGTAGCAACTTGACTTCTAGGATGAAAAGCTGTTTGGGGCCAACTTCTCCAGGCTGGGTAGCTGGGCTGCTTAGAAGTTGGAAAGAAGGAGACCTCAGCTCAGGGTATGCAGTATCTGCCAAATCCCCCTCCAAATCACTACACACTGGGATAACCTGACATGCCAACTTTGGGTAACCACAGGATCTACCCTGAATGCTGCTCCTGGCTCCCTGAATGCTGCCACAGAGGGTCCTCACGGATCGGGGCTCTGCATCACAGCATGGATGCTACACTGAGTCCCACCACACTCCTTTACTCAGGGGAGTTTGCATCCATAACAGCAGGATGTGCTTTCGACATCCCATGCATAAACGTGCAAGAACAGAAGTGAGAAGCCATGTCAAAGCCCTCACAACCCCTGCAGAGCTTGGGCTCTGCAGAAAAAAAACAGCTGTGTTACTTCAGAAACTCATGCTAATGTGAGGTGCATATTCAGGCTGCATTACTCTTAAGCAAATTAAATATCCATGAAGACTAGGATGTAAAGAAGCAGCCAGTCCCCAGAGATACAGAACAAGCTAGCCCTTCAACAGAATATTGCAGCTCCTAACTGGGGTGGTTTTTTCACCTCCGTTCTCAGCCCCTGGTTCCTAATAGAAGCATCACTTGTAAAGGTATCACTTGGTTTTTCTCTGCCGCTTTTCTGACTCCTTGCTTCTCGAATGTGCAAACAGCTATCAAACAGCAAATTAGAGGAGAAAGTCAGGAAAAGGGCAAACCTGCTATTATAGTGTTTTCATCAGTATTTTGAGCTTTTGTCACATGTACAGCTTCCCCCAACCCCAGTGCCATTTGCCACATTTCTTCCACTTTGCATGATACTCTAATTTGATTTGGGAGCAAATGGTAGGCTCATTCCTTGCTGGGAGTGCAACTGCTAGGAAACCTTCACGAAAAAAACACATCTCCAAAGCCACAAAGTATGCAATGTCTATGCCCTGCCTTGCCCAAAACATGCAGATCTGTAATCAGGGCCAAATGCACATAGGAGGAGAGCGGCATGTTCCAGACCAACCATAACGATGAAGATTTCTGCATGCTGAGTCCCCAGCACTATAGGGAATACTCCACCCAATGAAGCATTGGGCACTCATCAGTGCCAAGCCAGTGGGACTGCTGAGATGTGCTGACCCTGTCACCCTCCCCTTCCTACCCACTTAAGCAGTGTTGCTCCCTTGCAGAAGGGAGGTTGAAGCCATTTTCGGAAGCTGCCAGTTCTTCCCTTTGTACATCCCCAGCATATGATCTGCATGCGCCCAGCACACAGCTATAATCTCCCTGTGATTCTTGATCAGCCCTCCCAGCTCTCAAATCAAGAGATGATGAGTTTTTTCTCTAACGACCCAACCAGGATCAGGAGATTGTGGCCTCATTCATCACTTTCAGCAATAAGATCAAAGAGTTGCTGACCAGGACCAGGCCTGTGAATAGTCTAGTTCTCCAAAGGAAAGCGGAGTCCCACCCTGGACAAAAACAAGCCTGCAACTGATCATAAGACAATGGACTCGGGAATTCAGAGTGAAAGGGGTTCCAGATACAAACAGATTGGAAACGGAGGAGGAAAGAGTAATAGAGTCCAGCAATGGAAAAAATGTGGATGGTAGGGATGCAAAGTGTGTGGACAGGCATAACAATGAAGGTGTTTCAAAAACCTCTGAAACGATTCAAATGGCAGCCGTACAAAATGTTCAACCCTTTCGAATGTTCCAAAAGGGGCTGAAATGCTCCAAAATGGCACCTCTTTACAGGAAATACTCTTTGGGGGTGTTTCACTTCTGGCTGTGTGTGAATGGAGGATGGAGGGAGATTGGGGAGAACAGTCTGCCAGCTGCCTGGCTGCTGGGTCCCACACCAGGTGCTCAGTGTGACCCCTACACTTTCTTCTGGGACCCCTTCCAGACATGGAGCTAGACTTACCCCTCCAACCACCCCTGCTGACTCCTAGAGCCCCACTACCACTAGAGCTGGTCCCTTAGCCCCATACCCCCTACTTCTCTGCTTAGCTGAGAGAGGGAGAGACAAGGTAGAGGGGATTGGAGCTTAAGTGTCAGATTCCCATTTTACCCCAGGCTTGTTTACCTGCCCTCTCTGCTCTTCTCTCCCCTCTACCTTGTCCCTGCAGGTTGCTGCAGCGTGCTCTTGGGCTGCTGGCTGATGCTCGAGAAGGCTGCAGCATTTTGTAACATTCCAGCTGGGAACACCACAGGGGCGTACATGTGCCCTCTGGCTAAAACATTTCCTTTATGAAACATTTCCAAGTGTATTTCACTTGGAAACATTTCAATTATTATGTCTCTCTGCACTGGCAAGACTTTTTATATTTCAGGCATGGGTGGCTGGTTGTTTTTTAAGTGCTGTAGAAGGGTGTAGATGGCCTTGGAGACTGAAGTATTCTCTCTATGCTATAGCCACAGACCAGGCAGTGTAGCACAGTATCTGCATGTTGTCCCCCTGAATCCCTCTGGCTTTTAATTGGAGAGAAACTGCCTTTAAAAGTGGCTCCTAGCAGGGGCAATTGCCAAAAGGGATGTTTGTGATATGTTGATATGTTGGTGCTGGCTACCCATATTTGTACTCCTCCACTGGGTACTATTCTTAGACCAGTGATCAATGTGGCATGGGTTTGGTGGAACTACTGTATGATAGGAATATTCTCTGGTTGCCACTGAAGTGGGACAAATTTGAGCGAGCCAGAGGTAACCATGCTGCAGCCTGCATACCTAGGAGAAACCAGAGATCTACAGTGCAGTTCAGAATGGCCCTGTTGTCCAGGGTTATTTTTCAGAGACAAACAAGTCCCTGCAGCTCCATCTGGATCACAGCAGCTTGATAGACTACTTCATACTGGGATCTATCATCTCTGTGGGCCACTTATCCCTATTAAGCAACTGTGTGTTTGAATCTCTTCCGTTTTATGCAAACCAGGTACACCCTAGTGACTTTTGGAGAGTTCCCAAAGCTTACTCATCTCCAAAGAAGATAGCCTGGTAGTTAGATGAAAT
>JAGPOW010001296.1:130460167-130476045 GCA_030014935.1 Caiman crocodilus
CCCAACATCCCCTACCCGACCTGGGGTAACCAGGGCGCCAGAGGGTGTGTGGCACAGGCATTTCCCATGGACAACTAGCAGCAGCACAAGATGTGCCACTGCTTTTTGTCCCCGGGGAACAAACATCCACGCTTGGGTGGACGCAGCCTCCTTGGGCAAAAGCTCCCATCGTGCCTTAAGAATCCAATCCCACGGGCACTGCTGAACCAAGTCGTTCTATTAAAAACTCGGTGGGCTTGTCTGCACTGGCATGAAGTGTCACGTAAAAATATTTTCAGCCAGGCAAATTGTAGTTTAGCACACATTAGTTGGGATGGTGGAAAAGTTTAGGCTACAAAATGGCCAGCTTCTACATGTTAAAATACGAATTTGCCTTGCCTACAGTAGCAGTTAAAACAATTTTAGTTAAGCCACGTAAGCAAATAAAAAAAAAAATTATTTGATGGCACATTTTTCCCCCCCACACATAAGATGCTAACTTTTGACCACATTAATTTCAGCATTAACTTTTTGCTTCTCATTAATATTTAATATAAAAATCCAGATGAAAAAAAATCAAATAATTTGATCTTATTGAATTAAAACTTTTTAGTATTGAAATGGAAGTTTAATAACTGTAGAAATAATATATTCAGACTTTCATTTCATGAAAAATTCAGAGATTTTACTTTTCAACCCAGTTTATGATAAAACAAAGTGCCAAATTCTCAGAATTTCCCACAGGACAGGAATTGCAGGTTTTTGATTGGCACTCTACGTTAGCAAATTCTCTTTTAAAGCGTGCGTTCCCCCTGGTCTGGACCAGCTTGGTAAAGTTTGCAGGACTGAATTTTAAAGCATCTTTTAGGCTAGGTACGTCAACAGTATGGCCCATGGGCTGCATTCCGCCTGCAGAGCCCCACCATCCAGCCCCTGGTGCTGCCCTGGATCTGAGCCGATCTATGCGTGGCTGGACCAGTCCCATGCACTGGGCTTGAGATGCGTGCCTGTCCTGACCAGTCCAAGACATTGCTCCAACTGGTCCAGGACCCACATTACCCCTGTAATAGTATCCTAGCATAGACAGACAAGTTTTCATTTTGTTAGCTGGTTGAGATCAGTTCTGTGCTCATTCCTTTACTTGACTGCTACCACCCAAAAGGATGTTAAAACTACTCCCCTGCTTCATCCATACAAGAGTTTTAGTGCATTATAGATACACTTTGCCCCAAAGCATACATGACTAAGCGTACTATTAGGTGCCTAACTGGAGATTAAAAAAGAACTGCTTCTACTTTTCATGTTTGGGCTTAAACATACCCCTGCAGTGTTTTTGCAAGCCCGAAAGCGCAGTGGACTAGCCCACACAAAAATCACCAGGGAAAGCCAACTTTAAAACACAAAATTGACTCTGGTCTATCACACTTTATGGAAAAAAACCACGTGAACAAATGCAGAGGGAGAAGTAACGCTGGTCACAAAACCTCTCCCAAAGCTAACGATATCAAGTACTGTTTGTGGCGGAGGGCCATTTTTGCTAGGTCTAAGGTTTGAAGCACACCTGCTGCCTACAGCAAGAGGCTGACACAGTCATGAGTCTACAGTTCAAACCGCACGTGCCAGGCCAGGGCGACCAACCTGTGGCACAGGTCCCACAGGTGGCAAGGGAAGCCTGCACGTGGCAGATCCTGGAGGAAACCGGCAGCACAGGGCTCACAGAACAGGGATCAGAAAGCAGAGCAGACCAGGCAGCAAGCAGAGCAGCGAGGATTGCCAACTCTGTTCGAATCTGTTCTGGGAGGTTTCTGGAACGCTAGTGCGCCCACGACACGACGCCAACGTGCCCGTGAGCTTGTGCAGATCGGTTACACATTACGGTGCGTGGGCTTTACGTCAGGGAGGCAAATGCATGTTCCTTTAAAAAACCCACTGGACTACCATAGAAATCGGATTCAACATTTCATACTTATTTTAATGAACACACCCCATCATTTACCTCTCAGCAGCCGCCAAGAGATTTCTCTCTCGCTCCTGGAGACGCCGGGGCAATCCTGGAGGGTCAGCCATGCTAAAAGCAGCGGATCAGGCAGGACGCACAGAGAAGGGAAGCAGAAAGCAGAGCAGCAGACTGGGCACGGAGCAGAAAGCCGAGCCATGGGCCGGGATGGATGCCCAGGATAGGGAAGCAGAAAGCAGAGCAGCAGATGAGGTAGGGTGCACAGGGAAGAGAGCAGAAAGCAGAACTGTGGGTCAGTCACGGTGCACTGCAAAAGGGAGCAGAAAGCAGAGCTGAGGGCCAGACAAGATGCACAGGGCAAGGAGCAGAAAGCAGAGCAGTGGATGGGACAGGATGCACAGGGAAAGGGAGCTGAAAGCAGAGCTGAGGGCCAGACAAGATGCACAGGGCAAGGAGCAGAAAGCAGAGCAGTGGATAGGGCATAGTGCACAGGGAAGGGAGCAGAAAGCAGAGCTGAGGGCCAGACAAGATGCACAGGACAAGGAGCAGAAAGCAGAGCAGGAGATGGGGCAGGGTGCACTGTGAAAGGGAGCAAAAAGCAGACAAGTTACACAGGGCAAGGAGCAGAAAGCAGAGCAGGGGGATGTGGTCCCTGGGGGGGGGGGATCCCCAACGGCTGCGTGACGACACAAGGCGCGGGCCGCAGCCCCTCCCCGATGGGGGGCTGGGGAGGGGGCGGTCCCCCCGGCTCCCCGCCCCAAGGGGCGGCCCCGCTATAGCGCGCGCTGCTCGGCTCTCCCCTCCCCTTAAAGGCAGGTGTCCGCCCTTAAAGGCCCCCGCTCGGCCGCGGCCCCCGCGGGGGGGGCGTTAACCCCCTCGCGCCCGGCGGCGGCGGTGGCGGCGGCATTTCTGTTCAGGCGGCGCGGAGGGAGCCCGGGCCCGGTGCATTGTGGGAGCGGCTGGGAGTCCCGCTGGCGGGAGGAGGCGGAGGCGCGGAGGAGCCGGTACGAGGGGGGGAGCCCCGCGGAGGCGGAGGCGAGGGGGGAGGGGGGCAGGCGGCGAGATTTAAAGGGGACTTGGCCTCCGCGCGGTCGCCGCGGCCTGCAGCCCCGCCGCGGCGCCGGGGGAGGAAGGGGAGGGGGAGTGCGGGCGGGGGGGGCCGCCGCCTCCCGGACCCGGGCTGGGCCGGGCCGCGGGCGGGGGCGCGCGGGGGGTGGGTGGGACCGCTTTAAATAAAATAAAAAATAAAATAAAAAATCCCCGGCGGGGAACGGGTTAAATTTTTCACCCGCCGACATTTTAATTTTTTTTTCCGCGTTTTGGCCACCGGGTGTTGGGGGGGGGGTAGGGGATGCGCCTTCACCGCCCCCCTCCCCCCCGGGTGCACGTGGAGCCTGGGCCAGGCCCACCAGGGAGCGGCCCCTTGTGTGGGGGGGGCCATCCCTGTCCTCGGTGCCCCCCTGCCTTGACAGGTGGGTCCCCGCGGCCGCCCCGCGCCAGGGCCCAATTCGCGGCTGCTCCAAGACCCGTCCTTGTCTCCGGAGCTTGGATCCTGGCCCGAGCTGCAGCTTCGCAGGATGCGTTTGAAACCGAGGACACGCCTCCCCGCCAAGGAGGGAAGACTCTGTAAAAGGGGAGTTCGGCTCCGCCGAAGAAGTTTTCCTGGAGTCGGAAACTTGGCATGCCTCCCTCTGGCCCGTCCAGCGCAGGGCGGTCGGGCCGGGGGCCAGAGACCCTGTCCGCATGAGGCTGTAGGTCGCTCTGGGGCGAATGTCACGTTCAGATCGTGCTCTGGGACGCGGCGAGCGCTGGGGGCCGGCCTGGCGAGCCAGATAACGTTTCGTCGCGGAGCTGTTTTGCGAGGCCGCTTTCTAAGAAATGACAGGATTTGGGTGGTTTTCGGCCGTTCGTCCGAGGAAGATAAATGGCAGCACGTTGCTACCCCGCTCCGGGTTAGGAGTTAACGCTCCGCTTAGGCCTCTTGTTCATTTTGCAGTGCGGTGCGTGTCTGAGAGTGGAAAACCTAAAACATGAGACGCACATGGTTAATAATTTTATTAAATGAGTTGTGCCAGCATCTTTCTACTTTAGGTTTCTAACGGGCTGTCGTCCTGGTGCGGATTTTGACACGGAAAGGGGTTCTCCGGCTTGACCCTTTTCTTTCAAACCACATCCATTTATAGACATAATCAGATACTAAGAAGTGAGAAGTTGGTAGATAAAAGATCCCGATGAAATGACTCCCTTTTAGTTCATTTCTTACCTGCCTCCAAGGTCCTCTTGGGACAAACTCACTGTCAATATAAATAGATGCATTTCCCATCGGTGACCAAGCAGTTGTGCCTTCTCGCATCAGAATTGAACTTGGCCTGTTTTTTAGAAAGTGTCGTTTGAAATTAGTGTTGCTGACCAAGGCTTTGATCCTGCAATGGGCCAGCTACCTGCAAGTGCCGGCGCCTGTGATGCAAAATCAGGGCCCCAGGCTCTCTCCAAAGGCTGCTCCCTGCAGCTAAAGAATGTAAAAGTCTTTTAAACATCTCTGTGTTCAGCGAACTCTGTGCGTGTTGGGGTTTTGTTAATGATGTGGTTTAAACTATAAAGGAAAATCGGTACCTTTCCTCTGACTAGTCTGGCATTTTTACAGTTCCCGTACTGGAAAAAGGGGTAGTGCTGGGGAGCTGCTGGCGTGAGCCCTGGCCACCTGTTGTAAAAGATGATCTCCCTTCGATGCTGGATTTTAAACAGTGTAACAAAAGGACCTCCACAGCTCATTGACAGCTCATTTACTCTGCATGTGAAAATGTGTTGTCCTGTGGTTTCTAAGAATTTTCTGATGTTCTCCATTTTTCTGACTAGATTTATCAGCAGAGAAGCAAACATAGGTTTGCACGAGGCTGGGAAAGACTAACAGTCGGCGTGAAAGAACCATGTCTGTTCGGGAGTCCTTTAACCCAGAGAGCTACGAACTGGACAAGAGCTTCCGCCTGACCCGATTCACTGAACTGAAAGGCACAGGCTGCAAAGTGCCTCAGGATGTTTTACAGAAACTACTTGAATCCTTACAAGAAAACCATTTCCAAGAAGACGAACAGTTTCTTGGAGCTGTTATGCCCCGGTTGGGTGAGTATTTCTTCGTCTCATAACAAGTAATGCTGTTGTCTCATTTGTTAAACGGGTCAAGTCAGACTTCAGTTTATTTTAAAGGAATGTGTTGTATGATGCATGCACAGTCGTCCAGAAGTGTGAAGCATAAGCCTGTAGCTGTCATCTGATAGGACTTGCAGTATAGGGGAAATAATGTTGTACTCATCTTTTCTGTAGTGCATATAACTTTCTGAAGAGAAATGCATATGTAGGGAGATGGGGCTATGAAATGACCCTACAGGTAGAGATACATTTTAGGATTAGAGGAACTGTAGCTTTTGTTTTCACTAATGGATTCTTCCTATGATTCATGTAGATGTTCAGTAACCAAAACACAGCGCCTAATTTCTATGAATAAATGTTATTATTTCAGCATTTACACAGCAAATGTGGACTCAATGATTTTTAAGCAACAGTTAAGTTAGAGGAGACTTTTTCTCCCTTCAGAAATATTGCAAAGATCATTTTGTACTTAACTTGAAACAGAGAATTGACCACTTATAACTAACCCTTCCCAAATCCAGTTTCACTTTTAAAGACAGCGTACATTTGTAATCCAGAACATTGATTATTTCCTTTCAGACCCCTGACTCTGCCTTATTCCCTCTAAATTTCCAGCTCTGCTTGGAGAAGTTACACTTAACAAGTGTGTGTGGTCTTTCCAGAGTTCCTTTCTCTTTGGTGTTTGCACTGTGAGACAGACAGAAAAGAAAGACAACCTGCACAAGCAGTCTGAATAGGAAATAGTGTGCTTGTAGGTATTTTGCAAGCTGCAAGACCCATCGTTGATGTAAACAAATGAGGCTAGAGAATATGTTTAATGATGACAGACTTTTAATCTAGTTCATCTGTTTGTTCGTGCATGTGTATTTAATCTGGTCGTAGGACAAATTTTAGAAATGTTGGTCTTTCAGATGTTGGTGTCATGTTTGCTTTGAAATTATTTTACTGTCAGTTAGTTTCATTGTTCAGGGAGTTCCTTTAAAAATGATTTGGTACCTCTACTTATCCCTCACCAGACTAACAGGTTGCAACCCAGTATTCCAGAGGAGGTCAGAATTTAGCAAAAGATCAATAAGGCCCATGTTCCCAGTGAAACGAGGGTTATTTTTGTATGAAATATAACATATTTCATACAAAAGTGATATACTTTTGTATGAAATATGATACTGAGTGGTGATATACTTTAATATCCTCTACTAAGGGACACCATGAGCTTCTTTTGGTTGAAAGTTTAATCCTTGTGAGGTATCTTTGTTTATATAATAGCATTGTCTTCATGATTAAATGACTTGTTGGAAAAAAAAATCAGGCATAGTTTGTTTGGAATAAATTATTCCTCTGCAGTTTTTCAACCCTTTGTTAGTGTGTGAGAACCAGAAAACAAAAGAAACTAAGCAAAAGTGAAACTGCCAGTGTAGTCCTATCACCTTGCTGCATGAAAGAATAAAAAGTAAATTAATAGATAAGTAAACAGTTGTGGGGGTGGGGGGAAGAAGATTTTTGCACACAGGTGAAAGAATAAAGTATTTTTAAAAATTCTGCTTTATGAAGAGTATCTCCCTAACCATGACATCTGCAAGTAAGTTTCTAGTTACTTGTTCAGGTGCCTTGCAATTTAAAAGGAGGCAGCTGACTTCCCTGTCACTGGTTAGGGATAGATGGTGTCTGGATAATGCCAAAATCGAACACTTTGTCACAAATCTTTACTCTCCAGCAGTTAGTTCCAGCTAAGCCCACGAGGGTTTAGGACTGCTTCTATAAGTGAGGAATTGCAGGTATGGGCACCAGTTTTTTTGAGGTGTATTAGCTATACTTGAACTTTCAGCCCCTGTGGAATTTTGCTGAAATTTGGAGATCTCTGCTTGGCTGCAGATGGTCCATGCATGTACACCAGCTTGTAAAATGAGGGTCTGGGATATGAACAGTAAAATGCTTGACATTTCTGAAGTGGGTAGGCATGTTTTTCATTGCAGCTAGTTCTTACTGAAGATTAAGACTGCTGCTATAACACTTCTGACAAGGTAAAGAAAACTAACTACAGGATAAAAAACTTAAGGGATTTAGGGATTTCTGTGTTTGCACGTATACATTTAAGAAAAACATTAAACAATGTGCAGTAGATGTGTGAATCGGCATCTACCCGTCACTCTGATTTAAAATTTTAACAGTCTGAGAACAGACATACGGCAGATATAAAAATATGCTTGGTGCCTCCCCCAATGCATTAATACATCCAATGTTCCCTCCAAGTTAAACTTGCCATGTATTATTGCATTTCTGCATATTGTAACACAAGGAAGATCGGTTCCTATAACACAGGCATCACACTCCCTCAGGTTTAAGAAGAACTTCTCAGGATCTTGGCTTATTTTCCATTTGTTACAGATATGCTGCTTATAAGGAGTGAAATCTTGATGCTGCTTCTTTGGTAGTGACTTGTATTGCAGAACTGCAGAAAATTTCAAGCAAAAATCTTCTATTAATTACTGGTTTCTGTCCTTTCAGGAATTGGGATGGACACATGCGTTATTCCTTTAAGACATGGAGGTCTGTCTTTGGTCCAGACAACAGATTACATTTATCCAATTGTGGATGACCCATACATGATGGTAAGTTTGCCAACTTTGCCATTAGAAGATTGTTAACACTTGATTTTTGTTTTCTGATTGTTTGCATGGATGGGACAGATCCAAAGATGATCACACATACTTAAAGCTGGATTTAAGCAGACTTTAGCCCCGTAAATCCAACGTTGTGATGTAGAAAATCCCTGCATAGTGGCCACCTAGCCCCGGAGGTGTCTAAATTTGCAAATCTCTGTTTTTTGATCAAATTGGTCCTAAGGTGCCTGCGATTCTGCTTTCTGTGTGGACCTAGAACTGCATGTGAGCAGCTTGGTCCATAGCTCCTATGTAAAACCCATTTGGATCCAGAAGCTAGGCAGGCTTCATTTGATAGGAGTGCCCAGAATGTGCTTAACACAATTTTACCTTGTAGGGATCAGCACCAAACACAACAGCCATGGTCACTTACATTAAAGAACACAGTGGGTAGTGCAAACTTTTTACAAAATAGCCTCCTCGTTGGAGCACCCACCCAGGAAATGGAAGACATTTTCTAGTCTCCACTGGGCCTACAGATCTTGCTGCCTAGGAAAGTGCCCTAAATGCTAGGATTATGAGCTTGGCTGGATGAGGGCTCCCTCTTGCTTTCCTGTTGAAAGTGGTCCACTGTTCAGAAAAGACTAGAGTTATTGGATCAGAATCCGAGCAAGCAGGGATTGGGCTCTGTAGCCTTTGGACTAGGATGCTCAGCTGAAAGGTGAGAATCTTGGGTTTCTAGCCTTTGCTCCCATGCTATTTATGCACTTGAACATTATACAGTCTTCATATGAAAGAAATAATTGTGAGCAGGGCTCAGAACTACTCCCTTCTGGCTGAGTTGCTGGATCATTGGGATACAGATCTAGTCTATTTCATGCTCATTCTCCCTTTGTCCTCGGGATTCTTGCATTCCTTGTGACACAGTGACCCACATTCAGTAAGAGTTTGAAGATGCCTGCTCAGCCCCTCCTGGAGGTTCAGATACTCTCCTGAGACGTGGGAGATGTTAGTTGGAACCCACTCAAGCAGGGCTTGGGTTCAGTTCCCTCACTTCCTAAGTGCTCAAATGTTTCAGGCTGTTCTGCAAAAGTCAGATTTCTCCTCCTCTGGGGGTTGAGCTCTGTTCAGTTCTTTCAACAAACACTTGGCCTGCAAGGACTTTGGTCCCTCAATCTCAGGTACATAATGTTGCCTGCCTCCTTAGCAGCCCTGATTCAGACACCTAAGTTCCAGGGAAGGGTGGACATTCAGATGCCATCCATATATTCAGCATGTCCTGTTGGCTGCTTTGGACATTGGGGTTTTGTGGATTGCCATTTTTGAGAGACCTACCTCTCCTCAAGTGGTGCATGGAGATTGTAAGCACTCATCTCTGGTTTTGGTTCAATTCACAGGCCTAAGTTAGGTGTTGTGACGCATAATATGGAGGAGCCTAGGTCCTCCTTTTGGATATGGCCCTCATTATCTCTAGGATAAATGTCTGTGATACTGGTTTGGTTAGTCATGTTCTGTGCCTTTGCAAAGTATGTTGGAACAAGGAAACACTGTCACAGTTTCACCCTCAAATCCTTTCCATGTCTGCTAGTACAGTTGCATTGTTGCTTTCTGAAGGTGAGAATCTCGGGACAACTAAGATTAAAACAGTGCTGCTTCCTGTTGTTGATCTGTGGGAGCCTGTTGTGTTGGGAAAGCAATATAGAGAGGAATAGGGAGAGGTTCTTTGTGATCTGTGAGCAAACTAGTGCACACAAAATAGAAAGTATCCAACCCTTCACGCCCACCCTCTGGCCTTCTATTTGGCAAACCAAATTCCAGAGAACCCTCTTTGAGGTTCTGAAATGAGCAGGTAGTATTTCAGAACTGGAAAACCCCAAATAATAGTACATCTGATACTTATCCCTCTCAGCTTCAGAGCTCTTTGCAAGCCCTAGTTTTCCCATGTTCCCAACACTTTTTCTTGTCTCCACTTGCCTGGTGGAAAAGCTGAGGTTCAGAGAAACTGTGCAACTCATCTCCCATTTTACAGCAAGCAGTAACAGAGTGAAGATTGAGTTGTAGAAGTATTGACTAGACTAGGAGTTGACTCTGGATTCCAGTTCTGTTCCCAGATTACATTTTTCCCTTTTCTCACTAGAGAGATCCATGTTTTACATTGCTGTGTACTCGCTGTGTGTGGTCAGTAATGCATATTAAAGTATTTAAAAGAGAACTATTAAGATTAAGTAAATACTTAAATTTTAAGAAACACTAGAAATAAGGTTGCCTCAATCTTTATTTGAATTCTCCGTATATATGCATTACGATACAAGCGTTAATCCTATAGTTTTATATTACTTTTCCATAAGGCCTGGCCTCAGTCAGTGCACAGAAAGGCTGGTGTTCACTGAACGAGCAGTTCTCTGTTTTGTTTTAACCTCATTGTTCACCGTGTGACCCGAGACCTTATTTATTGCATGCTATTCAGATTCTGTTGAGGCCAGAATTACTCATTTTCTCATGGGTTTTTCTACTGTGCATATTATATTTTGTGTCTGAATGTTTGACAGCTTACTTTCACAACTCCCAGGGTAGTGAGAGGGTTGATATTATCCACATTTTACACATTACTGCTAATTTTATTCTGGATGCCTGGTTTGAGAAGGCTAGAATCCACCTCATTTATTTTTTGCATAGTAAGTATCATGTAGCACTTTAATATATTCAAATCATTGCTCAGCTCTTCTGTAAATCAGGTTCCATGATATCAAATTGGGCACCCAGAAAACGAGGAATGTAACGTTATTGATTATGTCTCAAAAGCTTCATTTGAATGAGTTGATTATGGTGACAGAAGCAGGAAATGAAACCAGTCCTCCAGGTCAGCAATGAGATGCCTTAATCATGAAAATATTTTTTTTCTTCTCATGCAAGTCAGATAACTACTTTCAAGCCTCTGCAAGAAATGGAGCAGGGGGATATGTAGAAAACAGCTTCCTTAAGTATACCACTCTGATGGCTTCCCAATGCAACTTTGCATTGAATGAGGTCGGGGGGCCCTGTGGAAAAAGTAAGGTGTGATCATGGAACCAGAAACTGCATGTGTGCCTGAGGGTCAAATTAAGGCTGTACAGCTGAGTGTAATTCAGTTTCCAAACTCTTGACTGCTTGACTTCGCAACCTTTAATGCATGTGCGTGGGTGTACATGTGGGCTATCGGAGACAGGATGCTTACTTGTCCAGAGGGTTTCATGAATATTTGCATATGGCCAAGGAACGGTAAGACTTGGGAGTCCCAGATTCCCTTCCTGGCTCTGGCACAGGAAACAGACGCACAAGTCAATAGAGGCTGTAAGAGGGTTAACACTGGACTCTGCTCCTTCTGCTTGCTAGGCCAGAGACCAACAGGAGGCATATTGGTAGCCATGAGAGCACAGTGTCTCTTGGCTTCCATTCCTGTGAAGAAAAGTGAGCTTCCCTGCTTAAAACACGCACCCTGATTTTGAAGGGCTGATATTGGGAGGAATAGCAGGTGTGGTACAGGAGTAAATATAGTATTCCCAATGTCTTATCCTCCAAACGATTGAACTACTTTGGCTGAAATATATTTTTTCCAAAAATATTTGGCCTGAGGCAGAAACAAAGGAGAGATTATATCAGCCCAGAGGTTGTCAAAGGGATAAGCAAGGGAAAATAAGGGCCTATCGGGCATCCTTAATTACAGACAGTCTTACAAGGCCACTTGTAAATAAGAGATGAATATTTTGAGTACAGGATTAGAAGACTGATAATTGGGGGTATTTCCACTTTAAAAGCAGAAATATTGGCATTCTTGGTTCACAGCAAATGCAGACAAGAACGAGGATAAGAGTTAGAGGCCTCTAGCTTCTGCCCACATGAGCAGTCTGTCCTCCAGCAAGTCATTTCATGCGTCTCAGGAAGCCTAAGCTTGCAGCTAAGTGTTTGCAAGCGGAGGCCTAAACTCTACTATGTCAAGAGTATGCAGGTTGTAGCTATATTGGTCTAGTAGAAAAAGCAATCGGGGCTCATGATAGAGATGATATCTTTTATTAGACCAACAAGATTTTTGCAAAGAATGTCTGCAAGCTTTCAGGCACAAAGCGTGTTTGCGCCTGAACACTTGCAGTTAAAGACTTTTTTTTTTTTTTGCAAAAATTTGTTGGTCTAATAAAAGGTATCACCTCTGCTGTGAGCCCTGATTTACTGTGTCAAGAGGCTTGCATAGTCAAGATAAACGGCTGGGGACTCACCTAACCTAAACCTAATTCTGAACCGCTTGGTGTTTGTTCATCACTGTTGATGACAGATGCACCAGTTGGTAGCTGAGATCCCAATTTGTCTCCACAGTGGCTTTGCTTGCTGGCTAACAGGTTGTTGCAGTGCCCTCCTGCCATTAGACCAGACAGCTGTTGTCACTGTGGTTTGGAAAACCTTATCAGTTGTTCTTAAGAGAGCATAAACAAGCAGCTTGCTTGGTAAACACTGCAGATAGTGCCTATTAATTTGATAATCCCTCCTACAGAAAAGGAAAGCTACATGCCTTAGCCTTCTTAAGCATCTATACAAAGCCATTAGTGGGTTTCCTTGGGGCCATGCAACATGTATAGTTACCTAGACTTTTGTAGTAAGAAGTTGAAATGTTGGACATTTCCAATTCCAGGTGCTCATGCAGAGGGTCCCACCAGCAGCAGTGGGATCTGTATGCATGGATGCAAAGCTCCATTATGAACCAATATGACTTGAACATATTATTTTTATAGTATCTTAGGATGAGCAGAGCTCCTAGAACAGAGAGAATTTGCCCAATGAGCTTGTGGTCTAATACAACTGATACAGTAGAAGTTCAAGTTTAAATGTTTTCTTGAGACAAGGATTTTTGTGGGTGATATCTTTTGTTTCAACCATGCAGTTGGTTTAGTAAGCTTTTGTACCACACTGCCCTCCTTCACATTTCAGGAATGGTGCTGTGGCACTCAAAAGCTTGTATGAGTCTATCCCAACCATTCAGTTGTTCAGTAAAAGACATCACCCACAGAAATCCTTGCTTTCTGCATGTTTCCTGGACCATCACAGCTGCAATACTTCAGCACCGTAAAAAAAGTTTCCTTGAGCCTTTCCTAGCAAACAACCAAAAAAATCCTTTGTTTCTTGTTTTCCTTTGGTCCAAACTGTTTTGCTTAAATATGCTGAGCAGTTCTTTGATTGTGTTGAGCTTTGCAGTGAAAATGCAGATTAAAACCATAAGGCCATATTTTATTCCCAGCTCCATAGACACAGGCTCACAGTAACTTCAGTAAAGTTTGGGACGTAACTCCAGATTTACATTAGCATGACTGAACAGAATTTGGCTTAGAGAGATCTTTTTTTCTTACACGCACACACACACAGAGCATCATTTTCGAGCACGCATCGGAGAGCTCAGAGTGTGGATGCATGATACTGTTACTGTGTAGAAAACTGACTTTACTCCATGGTACAACAGTCTCCTTTTCTTCCTTCTGTTTCTGTCATTTTTCTGGAGTAGGTACACTACCCACAACTTTCCAGTGGAACAAGTTTCTCTTTTCATAGCTATACCTATTTGTGGGAAAAACTTAATAAATTTACCCCAAGGTTACTTACTACGGCATAAGTGTCACGTGTCCACTCCTCCAGTTGCTTTCATTCCAGGGTGCATTTACTCAGTACAAACAGGCCATGACCTACTGCCCTGCCCACCCAAGGGACTCGCAGCTAGCTGGAGTTGGTCATATGTCTGCATGTTACTGGGCACATCTGCGTGAGACGCTTAGTCCATAAGAAAACATTTTACTGCTCATTAATGTAGCGGGCAAAACCCATGCTATACATGAATGCACAGTAGGTTTAGTCTAATGTGCATTAAAGCCACTAAAAAAGCATTAATCTGCGCTAATGCGCAGTAGCGCTGATTACTGCACATTTAATACCCATTATTACAGGTACTAAATTTAATGCACCGTAATTACGGCACAATAATGAACGTGTAGTAAACATGCCCACAAAGGGTAAACTTGCAACAGAGTTGTCAGTGGTGGTAATCCATTATGGTGGAGGATGATCAGTCCAACGGGTCAAGGAAAGGGTTGTCGATCAGTCTGTTGATGGCTAAGAAGGTCGATCCTAGAGCCACAGACTGGCAGATACTACAGGTGGTGGTTAAAGGGAGGGTCGAACCACAGATTTCTCAGTCTCCTTTTCACCCATCTGTTTCTGTCACTTTTCTGCCTCCAGGGTGAGATGGTTTTCCTCAAAGTAAGATGTACCTTCTCTCATAAGGCTTTGCCATGTACTCCTGCCCCAGGTAGTTTTTCCCATTTGTGGTGTCAATGTCACACTTCTTAATGTTTGCCTTGAGGATGTCCTTGAAGTGTTTCCTCTGGCCCCTGTGTGTCCTTTGTCCTTGCCTGAGTTGGGAGTATAGCAGTTGTTTTGGTAAATGTACATCAGGTACATGCACGCAATGCCCTGTCCACCACCACTGATGTTGAATAATCGGTGTTTTCATGCTGGTGGTGTTAGTGTTGGTGAGGACACTGCAACAATCCTCCCACTTTATGCTGAGGATCATCCAGAGGTGGTGAAGGTGTTCCAGGCTTTTCAGGCGGTTCCCTACAGATTACCAAAGCTTCACAGCTGTAGAGAAGAGTTGGAGCTTTAGTTCTGATGTTGTGATCATTGAACATAGAAGACTGTATCATCATGAAGGCAGAGCTGGCACATTGGATCTTATAGATTCATAGATTGTTAGGGGCTGGAAGGGACCTTGCAGATCATCGGGTCCAGCCCCCTCGCTCCAAGCAAATACTGAATACACTGGATCTCCTCGCTGAAGTTGTCCACCTTTGAGAGATGGTTGCTGAGATATGCAGTGTTCTCCAGCTCCAGTCCGTCAATGAGGATCTATGCCGGGGGTGTTGATGGGCCTGGAACGGGCTGGTGAAGCACCTTTGGTTTTCTGATATTAAGGTTCAGTCTCAAGCTCTGGTTTGCTTGAGAGAAGCAGCTAAGGACCATTTGTAGGTCCTCCTACAGAGAAACCTCCAAATTAAATTACACCAAAGTGTTTGTATCATGTGTCCACACCCTACACATATTCATCCATGTCCCCACATCAGGGAGCTCAGCGTCTCCCTGCTCTGTTCTTCTCTTCATGCCAAAACCTGCTTTTCAGGCTAAATTAATCTTCAACTTAAATCTGTATAATTTTTATGCCTTGAGTGGTATCTTTACCATTATCTTCAGTTATAGCTGATAGATCTTAAGCCGGGACTAAGCTACAAAGTTTTGTTGACAGAAGTTACGTTTTGTTTCTGTAGATTTACATGCAGCCACAGGTACTGGTAAAAGCCAGATTTTCTAGCAAGTAAAGCCTTCCTGCATGGTGCATGCCCTCAGCCAATCTACAGTTGCTGGCTGAAATTTAGCGTGTGTGCTCTCCAACAACAGTCATGTGAGCCTCTGTAAGCCCTGGGCTTCTACCCGCAATGCACTGTGCCTTACGCCAGCACAACTGCACTCAGGAAGGATCTGTGGCACCAGCAAAAGCAGCCAAGTGCATGTGTGGCAGTGTTACAGCAGTGTCAGCAACTGCAAGTGTTTGCCAGAAGTCTGGCAGAAAAACTTTCCAGTGAAAACATGGCCTCAGAAAACAGTTCTGTGGCAATGCACAAGGAGAAAGACTTCAGCTCACCATTATCCTGTTTCTGTAGGGCAAATAGGAGTACAGAGCAATATAAACATCTTGGACTAGATCCTTGGCTAGTGCAAATTGTCTTTCTAAAACTCCAATCAAGGCATTCTTATTTGGGCAGGCCTTTAGCAAACAAAGCTGGGCCGAAACATTGTTCAGCATATTCTCGTTTCCCTTTGAGGTTCTTTTCTCTTGTAAGCCTTTCTGAGCCTTTGTTGGGAAGGACGGTGTATAAACTGTATAAATAAGATCCTGCTGTATTGGACTGGACTGAAGTTGATGGAGCTGTGTTGATTTAAGACAGCTGGGAATCTGTCTGTCATTAAAATGGGATCTGACTCGGTGTTCAGACAGGTAGTAGGCTTGTGCAGCAAGAACATGCTGGTTTTATTGTCTTCCTCTCAACACTTCCTGCCAGGATTGTCCTGTTTATGTGAAACATTTGTCTGAATGTACGGAAATTTTGATCTGGATTTTTTTTTTT
>JAGPOW010001296.1:130477142-130492029 GCA_030014935.1 Caiman crocodilus
ACAGCTCTTCTGTGGCAGGTCATCTCCAAAATGGTGCTCCTGTTTCTGCAGTAGAGCTGTAAGGTATGGAACAGCACTCGAATGCAGTGTTGATAGGTGTGGCTGAAGAACCTGGATAGATCCTGCAATCCTTTGTGCCAATTGCTGTGATGCGTCCTTTGAAGCAATCCAGACCTGATGCAGAAGAACGTGAGTTGGAATTTGGAAACTTCTGGCACCTGTGGCTATGCAGAAAAAGGGCCACCATTTTGGAGAAAGAAATAACACAAAACACAGTGTGTTGCTTAGTTGCATGGGACCCTGGGATGCAGAGGGCTGCCTCTCCTCTTCTTCTTCTTCTTCTTCGTTTTTTTTTTTTAAGGTATTAATGTGTCAAATCCTACTTTTCCCTGTGGTGCTAATTAAAATTGTAGGACGTTGCTCTAAATTTACAGATCTTTTCCTTGGTCTGTTCAGAGTAGGGATTTGGATCTGTGATCCTCATTTCATACCTCAGTTCCTTTACCTTCTGCATTACATTTGCAGATGCTTCTACAACGTTTTCCAAGGAGTTCTGAAACGGACAGTATGGGAATGCCAGAATGTGGAAGCTAATGTCTTTCTAGGGCTTCCCCCACCTTCTGTGGAAATGGGGTTTTTCTTTGACTTTGGGGGAAGCAGACTTGAGTTTCTTATGCCCTGATCCTGTTTTTCCAACTGAGTTAGACCATGCTTATGTGAGACCCTGACCTTTGTGCTTTGATCTCTAGGAAAGGGACAAAGTGATGCCTCTAATTATCCAGGGCTTCAAAGATGCAGCAGAAGAGGCAGGGACTTCTGTGACCGGTGGCCAAACGGTGTTAAATCCTTGGATTGTTCTTGGAGGCGTGGCCACAACAGTCTGTCAGCCTAATGAATTCATAATGTAAGTTAAATTACAGAACAGAATCTCGGGACACTGTCAGCAGGTCACAGGAAGAACCATTTTGATACTATGTTGTGTTCTTTTTTGTAACTTCTCCCCTTTCTTTCTTCTCAGCACTTGGCTACAGTGGTACCAGAAGCAACATCTTTCTTGTACCGGCTGGCTTTCTTTTAAAGAGTTCCCTTTCTCTTGTGTTGCGCTTATTTGTCTGATCCTTCAAGAAGGAGCAGATTTAAGCTTTCTAACCTTTAAATCCGAACATTAATTTGGAGTCCTTAAAAACTGCTTGGGGTGTCAGTTTTTAAAGCATGCCAGCTACCATATTAAGTATAGTTAAGAAAATGAGAATTGTAAGACCATAGTTATGCTTGCAGCTTTCCAGCTAGGTAAGAAAACACATTGTTAGAATGCCATACTGTGGCACGTAATATTGTGTGAAGGAATTTCTTTCTGACCCCAGCTGGTGATTAGCTCATGCTTTTATTTCTGAGGACTGAGACAGAGTGTTTTCTCTCTTTCTCTCTCCCAACTAGTGAAGCTAGTAACTTTAATAGAAGAGACTCACGACTTTTTTGGAACTGCAGGTGCTGATATTAAAAGATCTAATCTTTTTTTTAAAATATTCACCTGGTGCTTACTCAGTCATATCCCATAGCAGCAAACACTGCTGAGATATTCTGTATTTATTTAAAAACTTGTCATTTAAAAGTTTTAAGTAAAATTGATATGTAAGTTTGTGAAAGCATAAATTTCCAAATATTCTTGTTCAACGATGGATTTTATTCTGTTTGCAGGCCAGACAATGCAGTGCCAGGAGATGTACTTGTATTAACTAAACCCTTGGGAACACAAGTGGCTGTAGCGGTCCACCAGTGGCTAGATATTGTGAGTAAACAGCAAAGAATGGGGAAAACTGTCCTGGCAGCTGTCATGGGCGACAGTATTTTGAAATGGGAATGTTCATTAACGTAACAAATGTAGAAGTGGATTGCTGCGTGTCAACTCTCTTTCCTCCTCTGCATCACAGAATCATAGAAAAGTATGGCTGAAATGGACTTCAGGAACTCGTTTAGACTGGCATTATGGGTGAAGTTGCTTTTATCTCTGTGCAGTTAACCATGTTAGAAGTCAGGTGGAAGGTAGGGTAGAGTTATAGTTTACAGATTACCTAAATTAGAGATGCATCAGATTTTATAAGCAACATCTTACTTCATCAGATGCCATCTCAGAATCCAATGAAAGAAACTGCTGCTTAGGAAAGCTTACATATGTCTGACTAAGTCTGTAAGGCAAAAATCTACCCTATCTTCTGCCTGACCTCTAACGTAGTTAACTGCCTCTCTCTGTTATGTTTAAAGTCAGCTTTACTGGGGCCAAGATTTTACCCCACGCTACCCACGTGCACGTGGAAATATTTCTATATTCCAGGCCCATTACTCTGAGTTAAGTAAAATATCTCTAGTTGCATTGTGTAAACAGAAGTATTTCCATCTGTTACTTTAGGCAAAAGTGAAGCTACTGAACTGAAAAGTGATTGTAAACCTGGCATCTGCGTATGTTGTTTGGCTCTGCGTGCATTTTCAAAATTGCAACTTTTCAACTTACATTTTAAAAAGATGCATCTTAACTACTGTTGGGACTGCAGAGCCAATAGTCTTGCAGAAGAGTGAGCTGGAACCTGCTTTGTTTTAGCTGTCAGCCACTAAATTATCAGATGAATTCTGATTCCATAATCTAGCAAAAAGTGGGAAAGAAACCTTTCTGTAAAGAGTCTACATCAAATCAGAAATATGGCCTGTTAAAAAAAAATTAGTTTTTGTTTATCAGTGAAGGTCTCATTTAATAAATGAATCTTTTTAACATCAAAGTTTTACCCTTGCCAATTAGTTGGCAGGATTGAGGCCTTAGAAAAGACTGAAAATCTTTGAGGACTGGCTAAATGTTCTTCGTTATAGTTTGTTTTGAGCATAATCTAACTTCTTTTCACATCTGTTGTTTCACTGACATAAAGACTTGCAAATTAAGGATATTCTGAATTTCCACATAATTCAAGCACTTCTAATTTCCCTTGACTGTCAAGCAAAGCACTTTCTATTGTGAAAAACAGAGGCAGAAATGAAATCATTCCTCTTGCTGCGTGTAAACGGTGTATAATTTCTGATTGTGGTAGAAAAATGTTATTGAGGTTATGCCAATATTGTGGCTTCTTTTGCAAAAGGAGAGAAACCAAAGCTATAATACTACCTATCATGCACATATCTAATTTCTGAAGGGGTATGTGTGGCTTTGTAATGGAAAATATTTGAGTGGGTGTGTACATGTGCATGGTACAGCAACTTTGATATAGTTGAGAAGGTAAGACTTGAATGTAGAGGAGATTGCAGAGTAAAAAAGTAAGTTTAAAATATTAAATATGGTCCCGAAGTACTCAGAAGTTTTTGCAAAGCATGGCTACAGGGATCAGCCTGTGAAAGGATGCTGTATTAAAGAAACATGAGTAGGCTTTGTCATTTCTAAGCAAAGATAAAAAGAAAGGTGTTAAGCAGAGAACTCCAGTGGCTGCTCCTCCTGGTCCTGCTGTGCCACTCTGGGTGAGGAGGAAGCTTCAGCTGAGCAACTCCTACCCCAGCACATGAGGCTCCAGCTCCAAATGCCTTCCACCTGCTCTGTACACCCATGCTGGGTGCGTGGAAGGCAGCCTGGAGCTGGACCCTGCATGCTGGGGCAGGAGCAACCTGGCTGAAGCTTCTGTCTGCTTTTCACCCACTCAGCTCTCTGTGCCAGGCAGGAAGAGTGGGTGGAAGACACCCAGCCAGCAGCTGGAGTCAGAGCCCAGCGCGCTGGGGCAGAAGCCACCCAGCTGAAGCAGGAGAAGGAGCCACTGTTGGAGGTGAGGGAAAGCCAAATAGCATCCAGGTGGTGGATGCAGCTGCACTGGGAACAGTCCCACCTGAAAGCTGTGTATGCTGGTTGGGGCAAGCTAAAATGTGACGAGGGCTGCGCCAGGTAGGGCTTGGCCCCATGCAGAGGATCACACCACCCGGACAAGTTGTGCTGCACGTGCCTCCTCCCTGCCCTCACCCCCAGCCAGCTTCTGGGACCTAGCACCCAGGCAGCCCACCTGCTCTCCTGCCCCCCCAAGCAAATGCACATCCTCACCACAGGGCAAGGGGCATGCAGGGGGCAGATTGCAGCTCAGCCCCAGCCCCATGCTGTCATGGCCCCATGATCCTGGCCTTGTTTGCCCATCCTGGTCCTAAACAGTGATCCCCACCTGCCCACAGCCCTATCCCACATAGGGAGGTTTGGTGTCTTGTGAGGGGGAGGCAGAGGGACTGACCCAGCCTGCCACAGCTCACCAAAACTCCTTATGTGGCCCCGGGTCCAAATAACTGCCCACCCCTGTGTAAGAGGGAGGGTTCTATTACGAATACCCTCCTTCAGATGCTGGTTAATGCTAAATGATTATTAAAATATTGCTTATAAGACGTGATGATCCCAGCTAAATTGTTTAGGAAAGTTATATTTCTTTCTGCTTCAGTTCCCTGTCCTGCTTATGCAACTGAAAAAACTCCTTCTCATCATCTGTCTGTTTTGTAGTGCTGCTCTGACCTATAAAACTGAATTTTTTTTTTTCCTAGAGGTGGTATCTGTCATTTCAGTCATGAAAGCGTTGTCTCCGTTTAACTGTTTCACTCATTTCACCAGGTGTTCTGGGATCATTTAGGATGAAAGGCTCATATAAATACCATTTGTCATTAGCATG
Organism: Caiman crocodilus; assembly: GCA_030014935.1. Lineage (NCBI taxonomy): Eukaryota > Metazoa > Chordata > Crocodylia > Alligatoridae > Caiman > Caiman crocodilus. Next base: position 130,481,813 of record JAGPOW010001296.1, read on the forward strand.
TGGTATTAGAAAGGGGCAGAAGATGGAATGATTCCCTGAAGACCCTGGGGGTGGGAAAAGGAAGGTAGCTTTAAAAGCCCAATCAAACTTACAGGATAACTGTGATTGTAGTTCCCTAGCTGGAGAGTGTGCTGTGCCCTGCAGCATTCATCTGTTGGAGTGAAGCATGTTTACCAATGGAGTGTTCCTAGACACAAGATTAGGAATCATTCCTTTTCTTTGTCCAAGAGAGCTTGGGTTTATTTCAGGGTATGCTAAAAAGTTCCCCTCTCTTTGGCCAGTGTTTCTTAAACTGCTGTGCTTAGTGAAAACCATCAAAGGTATGAGAGCAGAAGAAAAAGCAAAATATAAAAGGAGGAGAAGGAAGGAAAAACTAAGAACAATTAAACAACCATTGGAGAGGCCACAGTTTGATTGTAGTGACATAGTGGTACTTTATTTTCTGTAACATGCAATCAAAAGGGTATGCAGCAGCAGTAGAATATGCTTTAAAATGGTCTGTTACCCAAACCAGTTTGAGAGCCATTGCTTTTGGTCCTGCTTTTTCAACCAGGGTGGTGTTTACAGAGCAGGTTAGCCCAACCTGTGTGTTTTGTTCAGCACTAATACTACATGTGATATAATTTAAAATTACCTGCGATATCTAGGTACAAAAGGGTAATCAAGTATAAAACAAGATTTTTATGTTTCTGCAAACCTACAGACAATAGTTTTACTATTGTTATTAACATGCTCATAGTTACAATCCTTTAACTTTAAAACTTGAGCCTTCTAAAACAAACCTAAGTATCACAGAAGTGTAAATACATCCTGGACTAAGAATTTTTCATAAATTTTGGATGCGCTTTAAACTATGCATCCGTAAAACTAAGAAAACAGAATGTCTCTTTCTTTTTTTCTTCCATCCATTAGCCAGAAAAATGGAATAAAATCAAACTGGTGGTAACACAAGAAGATGTAGAGCTAGCATACCAGGAGGCAATGATGAATATGGCAAGGCTCAACAGAACAGGTGAGAACAGGAGAAGTGTGCGTGTGTTGATTTTGTTTTCAATCCATATTTAATTTCAGCTGTCTGCCATGGTGAAATAAGCTACATCAGCTCATCTTCCCACCAACACCCCCATCTTTCTTTTATTCAATACATGTGAAACAAGGAAATTAAAAACCAAACATACTCTTAATTATATAGCAAAGACACAAATATTGCTGGAGATGATTATGCCTCACATGGGTGAAATGATGTGAGTTGGTACAGATTTTAATAAGAAATATATTGTATTTGTTTCTTTTTTCTCTCTCTCCTCTTGAAGGCAGGGCAGGTTAACGATAAGCTTTTTATTTTCACAAAAAAATTACATCTCTCTCTCTTTTTTTTTTTTTGCTTTGAATTCAAGATTTTGTGGCTTTTTTTTTTCCCCCCATGTTCTCCTTTCATTTTCTTTCCTCTCCCCCCCTCTTCCCTCCTGCTGAAAAAGTAGTGTGTGGTTTCTTTTCTTCTATGGTAGAAAGCAGGGGGGAAAAAGTGTCAAGCCATGACTTCTCTCTCTTTGTTGGAGGTCCCTTTGAAAGAACAGAGAATTGAATTTGGCATTTTTCTTAGCCCTTAATTGAAGGGGCCGAGGTGTTTTTTAAAAACTTCCTCATTTGTTCAGGTTTCACATGGTACTTGTTTTGTCATCTTACTAGATTTTCATTCTTTCACATCATCTTCCAGGGAAAAAAAGATGACCTGTTTTTTGGTGCAAAAGAGATCTTTCAGGTCTTGTTTGGAGATCAGAAAGACCCGACCCCCCACCCCCCCAAAAAAAAAGTGGAAACATTTTTGGTGGGGTTTTTTTGGTTTTTTTTTTTTTTTTTTTTTTTACTACTTTCTTTTGCAGGTCACGTTTAACATTTAAATATTCTTTAACTAGAGCTATTGTCCTCATATGGAGGTGTCTTTTTCCCCCAGCCAGGAGCTCAGCAGTTGCATATGCCCAAGAATTCCTTGAATGCCTCAGTGGGGAGGCTGGAGCATTATGGAGTTGATTCTGCCTGGCTGTGTCTTTGCCTCTCTCTCCCTCTTCTTTAGGCTATCAGAATACAATCTGCAGATCCCAAAAGCCCTTAAAAGAAAAAAAGGTGTTGGGAGAAGGGAATAACCTAATCTGACTGAGATTTGCAACTAGCAGGTCAAACTGAAACTGTTAACACATAATGTGTCTGTTCCAAAATTTGCCAATATTTTGGATCTAGATTTAGTTCCAGCTTTTCAGACGACTATGCGTAAGTAGGCACGTTAGTAAAACAGGCTCTTAAATGTACCTTATTTAAGCATTTGACATGATGGAGGATTTTCAGTGTAATATGTTAAAAACAACATAAATGTCATTTTCAAAAAGGATCTATGCAGTACCTGTAAATTTCAGGTGATCTAATGTTTTAATTGACTTTCACGCTGGAAAATGTAAAGGCTTTGTAGTTCTTATTGGGAGAGTAGATGGTTATTTGAAAGGTGTGCAAACTCCATTTTGATTGTGGCATTCCTAAATCTTACTTTCCCTGATTTTTTTGGTCTCTTTCAGCTGCTGGACTAATGCACACTTTTAATGCACATGCAGCTACAGATATCACAGGATTTGGTATTCTGGGGCATGCACAGAACTTAGCTAAACAGCAACGAAATGAGGTGTCCTTTGTTATTCATAACCTCCCTGTCTTAGCCAAGATGGCTGCAGTTAGCAAGGCATGTGGCAATATGTTTGGACTCATGCATGGTACCTGTCCTGAGACTTCAGGTGAGTGACCTAATTTTTTTTCCCCCATTTGAATTTAACAGGACGAAAAGCACAGCCATGAACACCATGTGTTGCATTTTTGAAGCACAGTTGGCTTAGGATGCCACCAAGCTAGTGAGCGTTAACCATGCAACTGTTCACAATTATTTCATTTATTTATTTATTTTTTAGCCTGGTCTCCAAACCACCAAGTTATGTTAACTGTCTCACTTCTTCCTTATGAGGCGCTATATATTATAAAACTCCAGAGTGAAACATCTGGAACATTTTGCAGTTCCAAGATCTGAATTTTTTTAAAAACTCGTTTTCTGAAATGTCCGCTACGGAATACAGTACTGAGTATGTGCCTGTCATAGTACAGGCAACAATTTGTTTTTTCAAAAGTAAAATCACCCACAGGATGGTTGCCAATCAAGTCACTTTTTCCATTAGAAATGTATGTGGAGTGTAATGCTACACTGCATGATTTGGGGTCCAAACCTTTTTCCCTATCGACAGCATGGATGCAAACAATATACATTTATTCCCTCATTATCTTCTGTTGTGTCCCCAAACCTGATTTGGAGGGATTGTCTCTAGCCATAAAAAAGGAATTTGTTCTCCAAGTAGTGATCAATACTTGCTCTCTGGAGTCTGTCAAAAAAATACTAGTTGTCATTGTGATATAAGTGTGTGTGTTTTGATTGTGTTTGCACTCATTTAATAGGCTAATAATTCATTTCACATGTCCCTCTAAGCAGCATCAGTTGGCAGCAGCTGTGGGTCCCTGCTTCCTATGGTTTCATTTGGAGACAGAGGTGAATGGCTCCCTAGTTTGTTGTTAATTCCAACATATTTAGCCCCTTGGAATAAGAGCATTGCTCTTCCAAAATTGTTTGCCTCATTTCTTCCTAGATTCACAGAAGTAGGGTTGGAAAGACCTTGTAGATCATCAAATCTGACCCCCTGACCTGGGCAGGAGAGAAAACCGGGCTCAAATGACCCCAGCCAGGTAGACATCAATCCTCCTTAAAGACCCCCAGGGTAGGAGCCATCGCCACTTCCCTTGGAAGTTGGTTCCAGATCCTAGCCGCCCTGACTGTGAAGTAGCGCCTTTGGATATCGAGTCTGAACCTCCTCTCTAACAATTTGTGGCCATTATTCCTTGTTACCCAGTGGGGCGCTAGGGGGAACAGGGTCTCTCCCAAACCCTGCTGGTCCACCCCCAGTGAGTTTTTATAGATGGCCACCAGATCTCCCCTCAGCCCTCTCCTGCAAAGGCTGAACAGGTTAAGGTCCCATAGCCTCTCTTCGTAGAGTCTGCCTTGCTGTCCCCTGATCACACGGGTGGTCCTCCTCTGGACCATCTCAATCCTGTCCACATCCCTCCTGAAGTGCGGCAACCAGAACTGGACGCTGTGTCTTGACCAGTGTTGCATAGAGGGGGAGGTTCACCTCCTTGGCCCTGCTTGAGATGCATCTGTGGATGCACAACAAGGTACGGTTAGCCCTACTGACTGTGACCTTGCATTGTTGGCCCATGTTCATCTTGGAGTCAGTAATGACTCCAAGATCTCTTTCTGCCACCATGCTCTCAAGAAGGGAGTTCCCCAGCTTATAAGTGTACTACTGGTTCCCACTGCCTAAGTACAGCACCTTGCACTTGTCAGTATTGAAGCCCATCCTGTTTTCATTAGCCCACCCCTGTAACCTGTCCAGGTCCTGCTGTAATATGTCCTTCCCTACTAGCATGCCCATCTCACCCCAAATCTTGGTATCATCAGAAAATTTAAACAGGCTGCTTTTTTACCCTGTTGTCCAAGCCACTAATAAAGAAATTGAACGGTGTGGGGCCCAGGACCGAGTCCTGGGGATCCCCACTGCCCACTCCTGGTCGAAAAAGACCCATCCACCACTACCCTCTGAGTCCGATCCTTCAGCAAATTTGCAGCCCATCTGACTGTATAGGCATCAGTGCCACAATCACCTAGTTTTTTGATGAGAATGGGGTGGTCGACCGTGTCAGAGGCCTTGCTGAAGTCCAGAAATTCTACATCCACTGCAACACCTGTCTCCTGATCTTTTCTTTTTGTCTTCTTCATCTTCTTTCCTCAGTCTGTGGTTTTTCCCCCTGCCCTTCTCTCTCCAAAAGTGTTAGCTAAGATTTCTGCAACACACAACACAGCAGAACACCACCCTCCCCAATTCCAAAGCAAAGCAGTGTGTGAAAATCTGGAAAAGAGGATTGCAGGGAGAGCCATAAACATCTCCCCAAGTGATTATACAATTTACTGTGATGCATTGAATTGTTCCTTAACTATCTGTGTTTAATCAGAAACTGTATACCATGGAGACTGTATGATCACGCTTTGTCAAAAATGTGAACCCTTTTAAAGAGCTGAGAATCTGGTTGTATGTTGAATGAGTTTACTAGTCTCCGTCCAGTTCTTAGTGCACAGATGTCCGTGTAACAAATGCCACCATAAATGGTGGTTACAGGTACAGAGTCTTCATATAGTGGTCCTTCATATAGTGTTATCCAAAAGTCTACTTTGTTATAGCTCCCTGGACGTAGTTAGTGAATAGAGAACTTAAGTCTTCAAAATTGTCCATCCCACACCTTGGGTCAGCACATGCTTTTCCTAGAAAGAATGGAAAATAGCGTAGTTACAGGTGCGAGAAAAGGAAAAGATGAAACTCTGGAAAATTAATTAGGTCAGGGATATCCAACTAGTGGCCTACAGACTGCATCTGTTAAGGGTTAATCAGCAGTGGGGTGCCCCCGCCCCCAGTCTGGGTGCCACTTCTTCCATTGCTCTCCTGCTGCCACCAGAGTGTACAGGCTCCCCCTTCATCCTTCTGCTTCTACAGCCTGCAGGGCTGAGGGACCTAGCAACCTGAGGACCCCCCACAGCATGACATGGGAGAGCCGGTCTGGCACAGTGAGTTTGGGGGGGAGCAAGGTGCTGTGGTGCAGTGCAGTGGGGAGGGATGCACCCATGACAAGGTACAACTGGCATGGTACAGTGGGGGTGGGTGCCCACGTAGCCCCCAGCCCCACAGAATTCAGACAGCCCTTAATTAGGTGACTCATAAGCAGGAAGTATGTCTTAATCTCTAAATTGCTCTCAAATGGCTTCTCCACAGTTATTTACCATTAACATCTGGATATTGCTAGAATATCTCTTGCCAGTCTTCTAGGTATTCGTAGACTTTGGTCTGATCAGTGTTACAGAAGGCACAGATTTGACTGTGCTCGTTGTTGCAGTTCTGTAGTAAGGCTTGCATGCAAGAAAGGTGGAACAGTTATCCTTTGTCCTATTTTGTTTCAAGTGCCAGAAATTTTACATCCATAACTGCATTTTGCAAAAAGAATGTCTCTAGCAGAGTACAGCAGGCAAATCGCAAAGAGCTTGCTCTAAAGAGACTGTACTGTAATGGATTAAAGACCAAGGCATTGTTTTCCAGCATGGATTTGCACTGTACAGCTTGATTTAATAAATTGTGAATAGAAATATCAGTTCCAGTAGAATAACTAGGGGTGGGGTAGCAGGGTCTTGAACCCCAGATGCTCAGGAAAGGGAGAACCAGAATGGAAGCAGAGGTGGCTCAAGACTCCTGGTCAGCCTGAGTGGAGTCAGGGCAGGCATCTCCTTGTCAGCCTCATCCTCAATATGAGGCTGTGGCAGTTGCAAGGTCAAGGGAGGTTGCTTGCTGATTGACACCTCGTGTTGTGCCTGTGCCTCTGCTCCACTCTACGCAGCTGAAGCCTCGAGGCCCACTGTCTCCATTTTGGCATCCCTGCACACATCCCCTATCAGCTTCTCCTCTGCTACCCAGGGTGCAAACTCCACCAGTCACACATCTCATCTGTTTGGTCATCTAGTCCAGGGGTGGCCAGCCTGTGGCATGGGTGTTGCAAATGGCATGGGCAACTTGTGTGTGTGGCATGTGACAGATCAGAGAGGGAACAGGAAGCACAGTAGCAGATGGGGCAGAAAGCAGAGCAGCAGATTGGGCAGGGGAAGGGGGATCAGAGTGGCACTCTGGGAGGGTATGAAATACAGCTTTAGCAAGCAGACACCAGCTGCAGCTTCTGAATAGTCTCAAGGCAGCACTACACTTGGTGGTAACGTGACCTCCAAGTGACAAACTTCAGGTAGTCACAGTGAGGACTCCATCTGCACACATGCAAAGTGATGTGGGTGGGGTGGGGAAATCTCTTGCAACTCCTATGCCCTGAATACCCAATGACCGTGCAGCCTAACACTATCATTGCAAGCTGTATGGCTGTCAAAGCATGACTGGCATTGCTACAATGGCATAATTATAACTCTGCTGTCTACATGAGTCCTGCTAGTAACGACCAGTAGCCCAACCCTTTCATTAGAGGTTGCTGATGCATATTTGGTAGAACTGTGGGGTTATGGTGGTCAGAGGAGGACAGTTTTTTGTTTAGAAATTGGTGGATAGCAATTAATGTAGGACATTTCTGTTTCTAAAGGGCATAACAGCAAATTCATCAGTGTCAAAGAGCAAGAGAAGTGGTTAACAGGAACATCTGAGGAAAAAATGGATGATTGTAGGTTACTTTCTCGTACTTTTTGTCTTTCCACTTTTCTTCCCTTCTGTCTGATTGGTATTCAAGTTACTTTACCACCTTACTTTACATTACTTACAAGTTTCCCGACCCGTTTGCTCTACCAGAGACCTCCGTGGTAGTAGTTCATTCCACCAGGAGTCAGTGGTGTCCTTTTACATTTGGAGTCACTTAAACACCATTTTGTGTTGCATCTTCTTGCTTTTGTTGTTTCTGATGAGAAGTATGCCCCTTTCCTCCCCTTATCCCCTCATGCCTCTGTCTTGACAGCTTTTTGAGGTGCAAACTGCAGATGACTGAAGTGCTTCAGTCTACATCACACTTTAGAAGTAGGGCCCTTGTGCTTTTTTTCCCTTCTTTTTAATTTACCATTGTTCAAAAGCTGCTTCTTTTTGATGTTTTAAATTGGGCAGTTCCTTTCCGTTACTGTTAGCATGAGAAGATTAGCTTGAAGGTAATTGGTGTGCACAGAAAACTACACATTAGCAGCTTGCAGGCGTAACTCCTATGAAGCTGTGCTCCATACAGGGTCAGATCAACACTATCCTTGTGGTCTCCGAGAAACTCCCTATGAACTTGCAAAGAACAATTTTTCCAGCTATCTCAGTTGGTCTAATAAAAGTACTAGATTTACCCAAAGAGCCTTGTCTGCCTATGTCCTTAGATTGACATGGCTACAACCTACACGCCTGCGAACTGTAGGAGTTTTTGTGGGTGGTTCAGTAGATGGTGCTCTTCTCCTAGCGTGTGCTCTGAACTGACATCCAGTCATCCTAATGGTCCGTGCTGTGCTCCTGGATACACCTTATCATCAGATGCCACCCACACAAGACCTAACGCTTTTACAGTTCTTGGTTTCTAAGATAGCGTGACCCTTTGTAATAGGCGGATGGTCCTGGCATTTATCCAAATTCCACTTTTAGTAAATAAATTGTATTGCCTAAATTCTTCAGGCATCTTCAAGGAGAGGGGATTGTTAACGTTCGTTAACAAAGAGTGGAGTGAGGCAGCTATATGTGCTGGAATGGTACAGTATGCTTGCAACATAGGATGCTGTGAAGTTTAATTAGTGGAGTCTGCACATATATTTTTTTTACTGAAACAATAAATGCTACAGTGTGTGATTACTTTACCTGTATTAGTGAGGTATTGTCTAGATAAATCTAAGTCCACTTCTTAGTGACAAGACACAGAAGCACAGAGAAGTGAATTAGCTTGCCCGAGGAATTAGCTGACAGCACGGAAAATGGATCGAATCTAATTTCAGTACAAAATCATCCTTCTTCAGTGCTATTTGATTTTTGAAAGAAAGGTGATTCTCTTCTTTTTTTTTTATTAACTGAGTGGCAAGTATACTGTTTTGCTATTGTGTTAACCTCAAAACCTATTTCATTAGTAACATATAATAGGAAAGGCCACACATTAGAAATCTGCTATCCGTACATTGAATACTAATCTTGTGAGAAGGGTTTTCAGGCACAGATTTATATCTCGTTGCCAGATTTCTTCACCTCCTACATTACCTTACTGCACAAATGGTCCCCTTGAATTTGGCCAGATTAGTTGTGAGCCAAGCCCCATCTTTATGCAGATGTTGTATTTTCTCGCATATAGCACATCCCAGAATTTAATACACAGGCTGGTTTTGAAAGACAGCGCTAAGAAAATGACAATTCTTAACTTGTAGTACAGGTAAGTAACTGATTAGCAGCAGTTAGGAAGCAGAGCCTGCTCCAGAACCTGCTGCCAGGTCTGCATTCTGAATGGAGGCTGTGGACTGACCCCACCTGCTGGCGGATCCAGTGCCACTGGTATTGGGGCTGTGCACAGGGTCCGACCTTGTGTGTTGGTCTAATCTGGCATGCTAGGTCTGGGGCTGTGTGCTAGCTCTGACCATGGTTAGACCCTGTGCTCTAGCCCAGTCCAACATACAGGGCATGTTGTCTGGTCAGGGGCTCCCCACAAGTCCAGAAATTTGGTGGCAGGGAAGTGATGGGATTGTTAACTGCTGCAGTTTCCCCACCACCAACTTTCTAGACTTGTGGGGATCCATATTTCTTGCATATAATGCACATTCTAATTCCCCCGGCTAGTTTAGGGGGAAAAGTTTGCGAATGATACAAAACGGTGGGGAGAAGTGGACACACTGAAGGGGAGGGAACAACTACAGGCAGACCTGGACAGGTTGGACAAATGGGCAGAAAACAATAGAATGCTATTTAACAAGGAGAACTGCAAAGTGCTGCACTTAGGGTGGAAAAATGTCCAGCATACCTACTGCCTAGGAAATGACCTGCTTGGTAGCATGGAAGCGGAAAGGGATCTTGGAGTCCTAGTGGACTCCAAGATGAACGTGAGTCGTCACTGTGATGAAGCCATCAGAAAGGCTAACTGCACTTTATCATGCATCGGCAGATGCGTGACAAACAGAGCCAAGGAGGTGATACTTCCCCTCTATCGGGTGCTGGTCAGACCGCAGTTGGAGCACTGTGTGCAGTTTTGGGTGCCGCACTTCAAGAGGGATGTGGATAACCTGGAAAGGGTCCAGAGGAGGGCCACTCGTATGGTTAATAGCTTGCAGGCCAGGACCTATGAAGAGGGACTAGGGCGCCTGGACCTCTTCAGCCACCGCAAGAGAAGGTTGAGAGGTGACCTTGTGGCTGCCTATAAATTCGTCATAGAGGGGAATTGGTGAGGCTTTACTGACCAAGGTGCCCCTGGGGGTCACAAGAAATAATGGCCATAAGCTAGCAGAGAGTAGATTTAGACTGAACATTAGGAAGAACTTCTTCACAGTTCGAGTGGCCAAGGTCTGGAACGGGCTCCCAAGGGAGGTGGTGCTCTCCCCTACCCTGGGG
>JAGPOW010001296.1:130492129-130525698 GCA_030014935.1 Caiman crocodilus
ATTTAGACTGAACATTAGGAAGAACTTCTTCACAGTTCGAGTGGCCAAGGTCTGGAACGGGCTCCCAAGGGAGGTGGTGCTCTCCCCTACCCTGGGGGTGTTCAGGAGGAGGTTAGATAGGCATCTGGCTGGGGTCATCTGAACCCAGCACTCTTTCCTGCCTATGCAGGAGGTTGGCCTCAATGATCTATTGAGGTCCCTTCTGACCCTAACCTCTATGAATCTATTTTGTGGGAGAAAATACTGTGACTGGATTTGGAATATGGCCCTTTTCACAATAATTTTACATAATTTTGGGCAGAGTTGAGTTACTGTATTCTGTTGTTTTGCAATGCCCCTATTGTGTTTCAGCAGACCTTTTGCTATCCGTATCATGTTATTTCTCCACTAGTGTTTGAACAGAGTGCAAGTTTTTTAATTTAGCAACACAAGGGATTTCCTCCTACGAAATGAGATTTAATAGATTCGTAGATATTAGGGGCTGGAAGGAACTTCATAAGAGCATCGAGTCCAGCCCCCTGCCGTAGGTAGGAAGTCTGCTGGGGTCAAATGACCCCTGAAAGATAAGCATTCGGATGCCATTTGAATGAGTCCAGAGTAGGTCCTTACATCACCTCTGTGGGGAGTCTGTTCCAGACCCCGGACACTTGGACTGTAAAGAAGTTTTTCCGTATGTCCAGTCTAAAACGGCTTTCCAGAAGCTTGTGGCCATTAGACCTTGTTATCCCTTGGGGAGCACTGATGAACAACTGTTCTCCCAGATCCTGGTGCCACCCCCCTCATGTACTTATAGGCTGCCACCAAGTCCTCCCTGAGCCACCAAGTCCCCCCCTGAGCCTTCTCTTCTCCAGGTTGAAGAGTCCCATGTCCCTCAGCCTTTCGTCATAAGGCTTGCTCTCTTGGCCTTTGGTCATACAGGTGACTCTCCTTATTCTGAAAGAACATAGTGAAGTCTATATATAGATTGCAAGATCAGGCTCTAAAATATTTTGTTGCAGAAATGTAATGAGAAGCTAATGTGCTTATTCCTTTGCTTTCCAGGAGGCCTCCTCATCTGTTTGCCACGTGAACAGGCTGCACGTTTCTGTGCTGAGATCAAATCTCCCAAGTACGGCGAGGGTCACCAAGCGTGGATCATTGGGATCGTAGAGAAGGGGAACCGCACTGCCAGAATTATAGATAAACCACGAATCATTGAAGTTGCACCGCAAGTGGCCACTCAAAACGTGAACCCAACACCTGGTGCCACTTCTTAATCTAGGCAAAATAGCGATTTGTTTTGTTTTTAAATAGATCTATTCCTTTATCATCCTACAATTTAAAGAACTGTAAAAAGAAAAAAAAGAAACGCATTGTGTCTGCACATCTGGTGGCCTTAGGTCAGTTTATGAGTGGATACAATTAATAAAATAAAATCCATTGCCTTTTTTTCCTGTTACATTAACTGAAGATGCACCTAATCTTGAGGCAGCTTCTGAGTTGAGAAATATATTGTTATCCAATACTGTTGATTCATTTTGAATCTTTAGACACTTATCTCTTGCCGCATAGGCTTTTTTTAAAGGTGCTTTCACGTAGCACAGACATTACCAGTAGTAGTGTCAAATAGCAGTTTGTGTCCTTTCATTGTATGTATATTTATCATTATAAGTCTAATTTCGGATGCCTTGAATGATATTCCGAAGAGGCAATAAATTGAGAAGTGACACATTGGGTTATACCCAGTAGTGAGAGGGTTGCATGATTAATTCAATCTTTGTTTTGTAAAATTTAGTCTTACCCAAGAGCATCTACATCCCTGGTCACTGCTTGGTAGCACACTCTGTTAAACGAACAAGTGCTGACTTTGCATGGAAAGTGCTTCAGAGTTGAAGGAGAAGTTTTTAATTTCATTATTTGTAGACCTGACAATATTTACTGTATTATCAATAATTGTTTTTTTATTGATAGTAAGGAGAAAAATAATTGCTCTTTTTTTGCAATGTGATTGGATGTGCTATAGTGCAACAAGGTATAGCAGACCAAAAGGGGATTACTGTATAATATTCATTTACAATTCACTATATAATTAACTACACATTTTTTTTAAATATAATCAATCTAAAATAAACCTCTGTTCTGTGGATGGTAGTGTTTAATACATTTTATATTTTATATAGTGATTACCAGCCATTTTTGTTTCTTTAAAATCAGCAGCTGTTTAGTATAATTCTTAGTATTATTTTGTTCTTTGCTCAAATACATTTTTGTGCACGCTTTTGTGATCTGTGTTTAAAAATCTACATTGCCAACATTGCAGCTTGAACTTAAGCTTGTTATTCAAATAAATATTTAATTTTTTTTATTGCTCTTGTATAAGTGCATGAACTTTTTTGATTTCTACTTAAAATACAGGTTGAAGGAAGAAAAGTCCTTCCTGATTATTTTTTATTTTTATTTTTATTTTTTTAATCATAATCATGGTGGTGGTGATAATGGTTGCTGTCGCCCCACAAGCAGGTTTTCTAAGCCGTTATGTCCAAGGTCACCACCTTTTATATATCTCTTGCCTGCATGTCAGACCTGTGGGTCAATTGACTGCCTGGAAGTGTCTCTTCCTTTTACTTGGAACAATGGATTTTGTGATTTTGTTGTTGTTGTTGTTGTTGTTCTTTTTATCCATAAGTCAGCTGTTCTCTCCTGCTGTAAAATGTCTACGTGGGACTTTCTTGATCAGTATCCCATCTGGAACGCTCTTCACCTGAAAGTTGCAAGTCTTCTCTGACAAAGCATTAAGCGGTATAATTGGACCTCATTTGTCACTGAATGTTCCAAGAGGATCTGATTGGTTTAGCTGTGCTCTATAACCTTCCAGAAGGAGTGAAACTTGCACACCGTATCAGTTTCTTGCTGCATAGAGCTCAGTATGTTTCAATGAACTGCTTCAAATGGGTTTACCAGACTCTAGGATAAACTCCCTAAAATTCAGACTGGGAAGGAAGAAAATATGTGATTGCTGTAACTCTTAAGAAATTAGTCCAGGGGCCTTCAGCAAGAAAAAGTTTTTTAAGTAATAATTTAAATAAAGTTTGTTATAATCATTAGTGTTCGAACCTTTCTTGTTCATCAGGGAGTGGCTTAAAGTTTCAGTGGTATTCTCACTGACATCTTTGGCAAAATGCCCATTGATTTCAATAGTGGTAGGAATAGGCTATTTTAGAAAACTTGCACCTGACTTCAGGTGTCTCAAGTTTCACATCCTCAAGTTTCATACGCTCAGTTTAAGATACTAGGGACAGATGGGCCCTGTCCGTAGAAATGGTAAGCACGATCCCATTGATGTATATTGAAATGTTGGGCTCTGCAGTTCATATCTTTTGAAGGCATCTAAATCAGAGGTGACTTCTGTCATTTTACATTTCATGCTTTGCAAAAAAATGTTTTACTGGATGAAACAGTGAGGCTTGGGGCTCTTAATAATCTGCTTTCTGATCTTGGACAAGTCACTCTGAATTGTTTTTGTCAGTTTTTATTATCTACTTAACAATTAGTTCTTGCAAACATGTCACTAGACCACTTTGAGCTCCTAAAAAGAATCTATTTGTGTAAATGCTTGTTAGAACTGTTATATTTCAGGCCTGTAATAGATTGGAGCAGGAGCATTGTTTAATAGTATTGTTTCTTGCTATGCTAGTTATTTGGCCAGTCATTTCTGAAAGGAACATTTCATGCTGGCTTAAGATGGCTTTAATGGGTATAAAATTACCCACAAAGTTAAGAGTTTTTGGAAGAAGGCTGTTTCATTCACATTGTTGTGAATGAAAATCTCAACAATCAAGATGTCATACTAATAAATATTTTTTGTAAGAATCTTGCTTAGCAGCGTTTCCAAGAAATTGTTTCTCCTGCAGCTGCTGAGATGCGGCTGCTAACAAAGCTTCTCTTGTTTTGAAAAGGTGGACAAAACAATTGGGCTATCTTTAAGAGGTGGATTTTTATATTCTTAAGCACTTCCTGGTTGCTTTAAGGTGAAAGTGCATGATTAGTCAGAATTGAGATGGATATTACTTCTAAATGCACCACAAAGCCCCAGGGGGTGATTACTTAGGTGATGATAATAGAGCTGTAACTAATCTTGCAAGGAACATTGTCATTTGAATGTCACAGGTCTTATGTTTTTGTTTTGCTAAATGCAGTTTCTAATTCAAAGCCAGAAGGCAGTAATGTTAAAAAAAAAAAAACCCAAAAAACCACTGTGCACAGGACAGAGGATTATTTAGGACAAGATCATGGAAGGATCCTCAAAGTGTCTACCTCTTTTTAAAATAAGGATCTTAAAACCAATTTTTTTAGATAGAGAAAAAAGTAATGAAAAACAACATTTTATTTTAAGAATCTTGTAGATGCAGCCATTTATTCACGTGGAACACGATGATCTCATTTGCATAAGTAGACACCATTGCATAAAGCACATTCAATAATTAAATGTCTCTGGGGACACTAATTTTAAATGTTTAATCAAATATAAACAAGAATGCTAAAAGATCTCTGACAATAAAATGGGAAATTCAGTAGCCACTAGCAACAAAGTGGGGGAGGTGATGTATATTCTTTTAATGTCTCTATACCAGCTTGCAGTAAAAATGACCTGAATAAAGGAAAAATGGTCCTTTTTCAGTTTTACTATGTTGTATAAAGAAGTCCAACATGATTTGTCAATTTTTTCTGCCTTTGTTTCATTTTTGTTTCTGCTAGAAATCCAGGTCTTGGTTACCCTTCTCTTCCTGGAGGGCTTGAAAGCTAGTAGGATCCTGACCATGTTACCATGAAAGTGGAACCTGGGTGATGGTGAGAAATGCAAATATAGAGTGCATAATGCTTTTAATAACTGCTTGACTGCTTGTAAATGTCCTCCAAAGGGTTGGGAAGAACAATCATTTTGGGGAGGGTGAGGGAGTGTCTGTATTACAATCAAGTGATATGATTGCAGCCCTGTAGCTTTACACCAGCCCATTTCGGTCTTGCTAACTTAGTTCTGATAGCAGCAAACCTTGGCACCACAGGCTTCAACATGAGCTGCATGAGTCCACCTGGGATCTTTGGGCCTTTGTACATGCCACAAAATTGGCCTTTAAAGCAGCCTAAATGCCCTTTTGCACCACTTAATGGTGCTGCTGTTTACACTGTCAGTGGCATATTGCGCATTAAATGACTTTGGGATGTAACAAAATAAAATGCCTCTGAGGTGTTTTAGTTTGCTACCTAACAACGTGCAACAGCCACAGAGGGAAGCACCAGGCCCCATGCAGCTCACGGGTTGTGCAGGCAGGCTCCACGGAAGAAGGGACAGGAAAAAAAGCAGCGAGCCTTTTTTTTTTTCCCCCTCTTTTCCTGGAGCCTGCCTGAGCTGCGTGGGGTCCCAGTGCTTGCCTCCACGGTTGTGTGTGGGGCGGGGGTCTGCTCCCCTCCATGGCTGCACACCAGCTGCCCCCTGCCCCATAGCTGAGGGACTGCTTGGCCTGCCGGCTGCTGACCCCTCCCTCCCCAGTCACCGGAGACGCAGGTAAGGATTGGGCCCAACCCTTGTGTACACGCCACAGGGGTTTACTTCAGTTTAATTCTCCCTAAATTAAAGCCGCATTTTTTTAAAAACCCACCAGTTCAATTTAGGGAGAATTAAACTGAAGTAAACCCCTGTGGCGTGTACAAGCAGCCTTAGGTACATGCTTGGGTTAGCAACCCCCACTCAAGTCCAAATAATAATAAAACCTGGCGTTTCCAGGCTTCTTTTCAGGCTTCCTTTACTTATGTAGCTAAATCTATGCGACAAGGATTTTGTGAGTCATATCTTTTATTGGATAAACTGCATAGTTGGGATAAGAAAGCTGGTCCAACTTTATCCAAACAGTGCAGTTTCCAATAAGAGATGCTCACAAAACATTTTGTCTCTTGCATAGTTCCTAGACCATTACAGCTATAACGTTACTCCAACAGGTAGCTAAATCTAGACATGTCCACTTGCATCTAAAAGCACCAGAACTGGACAAGTATTATTCTTCCCTGTTCCAAGTTGCTGGTAAAACCTCAACATTAATTGAATTCCACTGTGAGGAGTCTGAACCTACGTGTTCTTAGTTTAGTTTAGATCTGTCATCTTAGAGCAAATTTTAAAAAGCTAATCTTGCTGAGTTGCAGCAGCAGCTGCTATTCTCTACCATAGTAAATGAAGCTTTCAGACAGCCTCATCTTTTGGAATTACAGTTATGATCCTAATGTGTATTTTAATAGTCAATCAAGATGCTTATTAAATTATAATACTGTATATTAGTACCGTTCCTGCACTGCTGTAGAAATTTTGATCATTTAGTTTTTATTAGTTTTGTGATTTAATGAACAGAAAACATTAAAACTAAAAGCCAAATGCAAAACAGCTATATAAAAATGTTCTATAAAACCCAGAAAAATGACAGATATAGCTGTAGAAAATACCAAAGTCACAGTCCCTGGTAAATGCTATTAACTCTAATCGAATGCTGATGCTGACCTTCATCTTTCTTTATTTTTCCATTTTTTTTGTCTTGTGTGCTTTTCATAATGTTCAGACTTGTACTGCAGTGTAGCTTATCAAAAGGATTTGAAAATAATTCACTCAAATGAATATTGTTTATAAAAGTAGAATGCAAAGGTCAGAATTTCTTAGCCATGTCACCTTTTATCATACAGGGTGCTATAAAATTGAAAAAAAAAAAAGAAGTTAGAAGTTTTCCTTATTTTTAAAGAATTTGAATATACCATGGCCTTCGGGTATCTACTGAAGAGGGCTATTTATTCTCCAGCAAGTCCAGAGCACTACAGTATACAATGGTTACTGCAGTGTTTGGAATCCGTATTATCTTTGTGACTACAAAGATGAATGCCTGTAAAATGCATTCAGTCATAATATTAGAAAGGACATTAAAGGTCATCAGATCCATCCCCTTTGCACATATGTAGGATGCATTATGAAATATACTAACTCTTACTTTCTCAAACAGATCTGGACTAGTCACAACTACCTGTATGATAAGTAGGCAGGAGGAGGGTCCCCAAATTTATTTTGGTTGTGATGTCACGGGGCATAGTATGGTAAAGGTGGAAAATCACTGCATGAACCAGCTTTAGCCCTGCTCATCCAAGAAGCATAACTGAGCAGTCAGAGGTAAGAGAAATGAATAATTCCAAAACACAGGAAAAGGGTTTTTGGGATTTGGTTGGCATTTTCATTGAACAATTTCTAAATCAGTGAGAAACTTTGTAGACCAACCCCATACTAAAAAATTCCCTTTGTTGATATAACTGGAAATAAGTAAATGAATAAAACAATGTTGCAGAAGACTCTAGTAGCCAATACATTCATTGCAGGTGATGTGAACATCTAGTTGTGCTGTAAGCAATTCCACGTCAGGGGACTCCAAAACCCCATTACAATTCCACTTTTTGGTTTAACTAGGACCTTAATTGGGTTCCCAAAAATTCCAAGCATTTATACATGTCCTTTTCTTTTTATTTGGCATGTCCATGATTAACACACTTTAGGAATGCATAGAGTAGTTAGCTGTTAGTATGAGGCCAGACAGAAGACAGGACAGCGTTGATCTTCTAGCCCAACTAATTCAGAGATGCATCAGTTTTTATAAGCAACAGCTTATCTCATCAGATGCTAAATGACAAAGTAAGCTGCTGCTTACAAAAGCTAATGCGTTTTGGAATGCAGTTAAAATCCCATTTATGTTGCACCATAATGCTGTGTCCTGAAAATAAAGTGGGACAACAAAATGCCAAACAGGTACTGGAGCACACAGGACTGCCACACTTAGAAACCACTATCAAGCAGAGGACGTTGCAATGGCTTGGCCATGTCGGGAGAATGGGAGAAGTGTATCCCAAAGAATATTTTGTACAATGAAATTTGAGCTAACTCTAGAAAGCGGCGTTGTCTTTTATGGCAGTACCATGACGTGCAAAAGTTAGATGAAGCCATTCAACTTCAGTGTAGAAAGCTGGAAGGATCCTGCAGAATTCCATCCAGTCTGGAGGGAACATCTGGCACTGGAGGCAGCTCAACGTGAAGCAAGTTGGATCCAGAAAATGGAAGCAAAGCAAGAATGAAAGAAGCAGCGTGTTGTAAACTTGGACTCCAACTCGGACAATGCATAGATCTGTGAAACTTGTAACAACCTGTGTTGTGGCTGACAAGCCCAACTTGAGAGCAAGTGGATTCAGCAGGCACCTGACTAGACCCCATACATCATGATCCAGAGGATTGGCAGTTGCCTATGTATTACCTATAACGTTGTGTCCCAAACAGATCCTCCCATGCAATTCACATAAATCCTTAGTGATCCCAGAATACTATGCTGGTTTAGTTTGTGATCACAGCTCCTTTAGCTGTTGGTGTCACTGTGTTAATAGGGGTGGGCGAAGCAGGCAGTATTTGATTTGGATTCAAATTTGGCCCAATTCAGGGGACAGTAATTTGATTAGCTGATTCAGATCGCTGCCCCTATTCAATTTGGCTGAATCTCTTATTTGGCCATAGACACAGCTTTGTATGTTGTTTTTTTTTTCTCCATACCTTGAGGTACTGGGTGCAGCTCATGACAGCTGCAATGCTGGGGTGGATGGAGCATCCCACAGTAGCACGTGAGGGTGGTCTCCCATGCACTTGGCGGTTGGACTGGAAGTACTTAAGGTCCACTTTCAGGTCTGACGACAAGCGTGCAAGGGATACTCTCGTGCTACTGTGGGACGCTCCATCTGCCCCAGCGTCACAGCATTCACTAGCCGCCTGGTATCGTGAGGTATTTAGAAAAAACATTTAAAGCTGTGTCTATGGCTGAATCATCAGATCTCTCTGACTCGCATCGGAGGCTTCTGATTCAATTTGGAGAGATTAAAGGGGTTCCTGGTTCAATTCAGATTTGGAGATTCAGCCGCTGAATCGGGTCAAATGTCCTCCGAATTGAATCGGCGACCGAAGCTTTGCACAGCCGTAGTGTTTAGCGTGACTAATGGAATTCTCCTGCAGGCCCAGTGACGGAGGCCTGCATCTGCTGGCGGCGGCGGCAGTGTGGGCTTCACCCCTGCTGGTGTGGACTGCCCCTCATGGTGCTTGTAAGCGTGCAGTCATGATTATGCAAGTAGCAGAACACCGGGATGCTTCCTCAATATGGGATTTAAATCATTTGGAGGCAAGCACGCTCGGTTTCCCTGTTGTTAAATGGCAATAATTATATGCTGAACTTGCAGTGCAGAGGCCTGGTTAAGTTTAATTCACTAACATGCCACCCTTAACCGGCTCTGATGGAATAAAAGACACGTTAATGATAATATTATATTAACAGTTTGAAGCTATTTTGGTGCAAGGCATTATTTCAGTGGAGCCATCAGGAGCAATATGGACATCATATCACAAGATCATAGGAAAGTAGACTTGGAAGGAGCCTCATGGGGTTATTTAATCCAGCCTCCTGCTCAAGGCAGGATTGTCCCTGACTAGCCATCCCAGCCAAGTGCCTGTCTGACCCACTTTTGAAATTTTTCCAAAAATGAAGATGCTACAGTTTCTCTAGGTAGCTTGTTCCAGTGATTGATCACCCCCATAGTTAGAAAGTTGCTTCTAATCCTCAACCTAAATTTTTCTCTGATGCATCCTGAGGCCAAAGAGAAAAGTTCATCTCCCTCTTATCTGTTTTTGCCCTTCAGGTATTTGAAGACTTATCAAATCTGCCTTCAGTCTTCTCTCTAGAATAAATAAACCTAGCTCTTTCAGGCTTTCCACATAAGTCTTGCTTTTCAGGACTCCAATTATTGTTGTTGCTCTTTGCTGGAGTCTCTCTGTTCCGTCGACATCCTTCATGAAGTGTGGGGCCCGAAGCTGGACACAACGCTCCAGATCAAGTCTCACCAGTGCCAAATAGAATGGAAGAATTGTTTCCTTTGATTTTCACAACACACCTATTAATATAACCCAGTATGCCTTTTTGCAGCAAGAGCACACTGCTGGCTCATAATAAATTTGTGGATTACTGTCACCTCCCGGTCCTTTTCTACAGTACTGCAGCCTAACCAGTCACTTCCCAGTCTGTATTTGAGCATGCAGCTATTCTATCCCAAGTAAAGGACTTTGGACTTGTTCTTTTTGGATCTTATCAGATTGATTATGGACCATTTCTCCAGTCTATCCATCTTAAAGAACGAGCTGCACCTGGCAAAAGAGGTTAAGGAGAATGAGAAGAGGTTCTATAAGCATGTTGGCCAGAAAAGAAGGACCAAGGAAGCTGTGTGTCTTCTGTTAAGAAGCCAGAGGACTCTCATAACCAAAGATGCAATTAAGGTGGATCTACTCAACAACTATTTTGCCTCAGTCTTCCCCAAAAAATTAAGCTGGAGCCAGATACCTAATAAGGACTATTTAGGTAAGGAAGAGGCTATGCTGAAGGAGGTGGTAATAAAAGAGATCGTCAGAGAGCTTTTGTTGAGTCTGAATGAATTCAAGTCAGCGGGCTAGATGAACTTCGTTCCAAGGGCCCTGGGGGAACTGGCAGAGGAGATCTTAGAGCCCTTGGCGATGATTTTCATGAAGGTGTGGGAGATGGGCCAGGTATCAGAGGACTGGAAAAGTCATCATAGTGGCCCTCCTTTTTTTTAAATTAAAAAAAAAAAAAAAAAAGGTCAAAAGGAGGACCCAGGGAACTGGGAAGTTACTGAAACGTATCCTAAGGAAGGCAGTTTGCAAGCATCTGCTGGCAAAAAGGCTGTTCATAAGCAGCCAGCATGGATTTATGAAAAACAAATAATGTCAAACAACCTGATCTTCTTCTTTGACAAGTAATTATTTGGGTGGAAGAAGGGAATACTCAAATACAGTGGATCAACTTCAGCAAGGCTTTTGATGGCACAACCTTCTTACAAATAAATTGGAGAAATGTTGGCTAGGTAAAACTACAAGGTGCATAGGTAACTGGCTCAATAGCTGCAAGTAAAGTAATTATTAGTGGGTTCATGTCAGAGGGGCAGGAGGTTTCAGTTGGAGTCCCACAGGGGTCTTTCTTTGGCCTTGTGCTATTGAGTGTGTTTATTAACAATTTGGCAAGTTTGCAGATGACACAAAACCAAGAACTGGAAATATGTTTGGGGATGCAAGTGCAATTCAGAAAGATCTTAACAGATAGGAAAGTTGGGCTAGCGCTAACAGGATGAAGTTCAAAGAGGACAAATGCAATGCTATGGACTGGCAACACTATGAAAAAGGACTTAGGAGTCTTGGTAGACCACAGGCTCCGTATCAGTCTGTAGTATGATGCAGCTGCAAAAAGCTGAATGCAGTTCTGGCTGAACGCTTCAATAGAAGCATTGGGTGCAAGACATGGGAGGTGATAGTGCTTCTCTGTTTGGCCCTGGTTAGGCTTCATCTGGAGCACTGCATGCAGTTCTGGGCTCCACATTTTTGAAAGGACATAGAGAAGTTAGAGAAGCTCCAGAGACAGGCAACAGAGATGATCAAAGGCTTGGAAAGCAAGTCCTATGAAGACAGGCTGAAAGAGCTAGGCATGTTCAGCTAGGGGGGAAAATTACTTAAGAGGGGACATGATAGCCACCTCCAGATACTTGAAGGGCTGCCATGAAGAAGAGGAAAAGCACTTTTTATCTCTTGCTGCAGAGGTGTGGAACAACAGCTTGAAGTTGCAGCAAAATAAATTTAGATTGGATATCCAGGAAAATGTCTTCACTGTGAGAATAGTGAGGCAGTGGAATAGACTGCCTGGGGAAGTTGTGGATTCTCTGTCACTGGAGGTGTTCAAGAAGAGGTTGGACAGCCACTGGTCAGGGATGATGTAGGTGTAGCTATGCCCATGTTCTACTATACGTATTTCCCGTGCTTCTGAGTTTTGCTGGTTGCCCCTTCTTGCTACGTGTTGGGGTGTTTTTAAGCCTCTCTGAGGCATTGGGTGTTGGCTATAGCCAAGGCTGGGGACTTTGACTGGGGCGTGCCAGTGCTTCTGTTGGGACCAAAGCAGGAGGTTCCTGGCTAGAAGGTCTTCCTGCTCCTCTCAAAGTCAGACTGTTCACTGTACTAAGGGTTAGGAAGGAATTTTACCCCATGATCAGATTGGTATGGATTGTGAAGATTTTTGCCTTCTGTAGCAGGGGCATGGCCCCCTTACCTGGGGTTTCTTGAGCATATAGAGCACTTTGTAGAAGCAGGACATTGGCTGCTGTGGTTCTCCTGCTTTACCTGTGGCAGGTCAGGGTGTTAGGTCTGTTTTGCATCAGGGATGACAATAGTTTTATATAGAGTTTAGATGATAAGTTGTATCGGATGGTTTGGATAGGAATGATCCTGCCTCAGGCCGGGGGTTGGACTAGATGACATTTGAAGGTCCCTTTTCAGCCCTGTTTCTCTCTGATTCTTCTGGATTCTGGCCCTACTCTCCAGAATGTATACAACTGCACCCAAATTGATGTCATCCACATGTTTGCTAAGCATGCATTCAATGATGTGACCTATCAGTACCATCATCCAAATCATTAATGACGAGGTTGAACAGTACCAGGTCTAGGACAGAGCCCTGGGGAACCCCACTTGATATCTTCTCCCAACTAGGCATTGAGCTGTTGATGACTACTTGCTGAGCATGATGATTCAGTTACGTATCCATTTTACAGTACTTTCATTTCATACAGTCTGTATTTCCTTAGCTTGTTAATGAGAATGTTATGGGAGATGGTGTCAGAAGCTATTCTAAAGTCAAGGTTTATAACTTGCTCTCACTCCACCCCTGCTACCTTATCTGGTGAAGGGTGGGAAAGACAACCAGTAGGGCAGAAGTGCTTAGACTTTAGAAAGGCCAACTTCAGTATGCTCAGGAGATTAGTTAGTGAGGCACTGAAGATCAGGAGCATTGGTGAGATGGCAGTCCAGGAAGGGTGGTTATTCCTAAAGGGGGCAATCCTTTGGGTGCAGAAAGAGACAATCCCATGAAGGGGGCAAAGGGGCCAGAAACCTTCGTTGAACAGGGAAATCCAGGAAAGCCTACGGGAGGCATATACAGGCTGTGGAAGCAGGGTTTAGCTACCAAGGAGGAATATACCTACTTGGCTTGCACTTCCAGGGAGTCGGTTAGAAAGGCCAAAGCTGCAATGGAACTTAGGCTGGTGACAAAAATTAAAGGCAACACAAAGTCCTTCTACAGGTATATAGGGAGCAAAAAAGAAGACGTGGGGTAACATAGGATCCCTACAGGGCAGACTAGGGCAATTAGTGACAGATAGGAGGGACAAAGCTGAGCTCTTGAATGAGTTTTTTGCTTCCGTATTCCCAAACATGGATCAGGGCAGATCTCCCAATTGGATTATAGATGAGCACAGGAGGGAAATCGGCCCACCAACTGTTAGTGCTGACTTAGTGAAGGGACCCTTGGAGGGGCTGGATGTGTTTAAGACAGCAGACCCGGATGATATTCATCCAAGGGTGCTGAAGGAATTGGCCAGTGTTACAGCAGAGCCACTTGCAAAGTTGTTCGAGCACTCATGGTGCTCAGGTCAGGTCCCAGAGGATTGGAGAAGGGCCAGTGTGGTCCCTGTTTTCAAGAAGGGGAGGATAGAGGATCCAGGGAACTATAGATTAGTTAGCCTGACCTCTATCCTTGGGAAAACCTTTTAAACAATTATTAAGGATCACATTTGTGGGTGTCCAGCAAGAAAAATAATGCTGAAGGGCAACCAGCTTAGGTTCCTAGCAGGTAGATCCTGCCTCACTAATCTTGTTTCTTTTTAGATGTCGGGGATGAGGTAGATGTCATCTACCTGGATTTTAAGAAGGCCTTCAAAGCGGTATCTCATCCTGTTCACATAGATAAACTGAGCAGCAGTGACAGATAATTACATGGTCAGGTGGGTGGCAAATTGGCTAATGGGATGCACCTGGAGAGTGGTTGTGGATGGGTTGGCATCACCTGGAAAGATGTGGGCAGTGGAGTTCCCCAAGTTTTGGTGCTTGGACCAGTGCTATTCAATGTCTTCATCAGTGACTTGGATGAAGGCGTGGAGAGCACTCTGTCCAAATTTGCAGATGACACCTAATTATGGGGTAAACACGCTAGTGGGCAGGGAATGAATCCAGGTGGATCTGGACAGGTTGGAGAAGTGGACAGAGCACAATAGAATGCAATTCAGCAAGAACAAATGCAAAGTGCTGCACCTAGGGAGAAGGAATCGCCAACACACTTACACGCTGGGGGATGACCCTCTCAGCAGCAGAGTGGCAGAAAGGGATCTCGGAGTCATAGTTGACTCCAAGATGAACGCGAGTCATCAACGTGATGAAGTGATCAGTAAAGCTAACTGCACCTTATCATGCATTAGCAGGTGCATCACAAACAGGTCCAGGGAGGTGATACTTCCTCTCTGCGCGGCACTGGTGAGGTCACAGCTGGAGTACTGCATCCGGTTTTGGGCGCAGCACTTCAAGAGGGATGTGGATTACCTTGAGAGGGTCCAGAGGAGGGCCATGCATATGGTTAGGAGCTTGCAACTAAAGCCCTATGAGGAGAGATTGAGGGACCTGAATCTCTCCAGCCTCTGTGAGAGGGCTGAGAGGGGATTTTGTGGCTGTCTACAAATTCATCAGGGGGAACAACAAGGGATAGGAGATGCTCTGTTTACCAGGACATCCCTTGAAGTAACTAGAAATAATGGCCACAAACTGATGGCAGATTTAGGTTAGACATCAGGAAGAACTTCTTTACAGTAAGGGTTGCCAGAATCTGGAATGGGTTTCCAAGGGAGGTGGTGCTCGCCCCTACCTTGGAGGTCTTTATGAGGAGACTGGACAAGCACCTGGCTGGGGTCATCTGACCCAGTGCTCTTTCCTGCCTGGGGCAGGGGTTCAGACTCGATGATCTGCTGAGGTCTCTTCCGACCCTAATATCTATGATATCAGATTGATTAGACATGACTTGCTTTTGGTGAATAAATGCTGGCTGTTCCTGATTACCATGTTCTCCTCTAGGTGCTTCAGAATAGATTCTCTGAGGACCTGCTTCATGATCTTTCCAATTAGCTAGGTCAGGCTGACTGGTCTGTAATTCCCTGAATCCTCTTCCATCCCTTTCTTGAAGATGAGTACTTTATTTGCCTTTTTCCAATCATCCATGAACTCTCCTGGCCTCTGTGAGCTCTCAAAGAGGGTAGCTAGTGGCTTTGAAATTATCTCAACCAATTCCTTAAGGCACCCTAAGGTGCATCCCATCTGGCTGTGCTTACTTGAAAGCCTTTAGCTTCTCTAAATAGTCCCTAACCTGTTCTGCTCCTCTAGGTTGTTTGACTCCTTCCCTACATTTGCTGGCAACTCTTCTACTAATGCAGCCTAGTATGCCGTTAGCCTTCTTCAAAACAAAGGTGCGTTGTTGACTTGTATTCAGTTTATCGTTCACTGTGTTGTCTTTTTCTGCAGAGCTTCTGCTTAGCCAGTAAGCCCCAGCCTGTACTGGTGCATGGGATTGTTCTGTCCTAAGTGCAGGACTTCGCACTTGTCCTTGTTGGACTTTGTGAGATTTCTTTTGGTCCAATCCTCTGATTTGTCCAAGTTGCTCTGAATCTTAGCTGTACCCTCCAGCGTATCTACTACTCCCCTCAGCTTGGTGTCATCCACAAACTGGGATGGGTCCACTCTATGCCATTTTCCAGATGGTTGATGAAGATATTGAACAAAACTGGGCCCCAGACTGGCCTCCAGGGCACTCCACCTGATACCACCTGCCAACTAGACATTGAGCTATTGATTGCTACCGTTTGAGCCTGATGATTCAGCCAGTTTTGTATTCACTGTATTCATCCAACCCATACTTCCTTAGCTTGTTTGTGAGAATGTCATGGGGGACCATATCAAAATCCTTGCTAAAGTTATGGTATGTTACATCCACTGCTCTTCCTGCATCCACGGAGCCAGTCATCTTGCCATAGAAGACAGTCAGGTTGGTC
This sequence comes from Caiman crocodilus, assembly GCA_030014935.1. Lineage (NCBI taxonomy): Eukaryota > Metazoa > Chordata > Crocodylia > Alligatoridae > Caiman > Caiman crocodilus. The sequence goes on from JAGPOW010001296.1 coordinate 130,508,132, forward strand.
AGGCATGACTTGCCCTTGGTGAATCCATGGTGATTGTTCCTGGTTCAGAGGTCTGGTTCAGGAGCTCTGCCTTGCCAAACTGGAATAAATTTTGGGTTTTCCTGCAGGAAAACAGTTGGACTTTGTCCTACAGTACTCGTGATCTCTGTTCCCACAGTATTTTGTGATATTTGTAAGAACCGTGTGCTAACCTGTGAGTTGGGACATTACTCAAGGGAGAAGAGAAAAGGTTGCATGGCAGGTCTTGCATGTACTTTCATTTTGCATTTCCTGGAACCTTTGGTTCCAGGGATTCAAGTTTATCCACGCATGTTCTGGAGGGGAATGAAGTGCTGCTGACAAAACCTAACTTCACAAATTAATTTTCAGGGCAGTTAACTTCGTTGGTTTCTTTTTCTTTTAAGAATTGTTTAACATCCACATGCATCACAGCTGAGCTCTTCTACCCTAGACTCTTTGGCACCACCCCAGCCAGAGACCACAAACAGCATTGTGGAAGATATAAGTAGCAAATACATTCAGTGCAGGGAAAAAGAGTATCTATTTACCTAACACACAGATGCATTTCTGAAGATTCAGACACCTGGTTGTTCCTCAATCTTGCTATGGCACTGTTCCACTTCAAGTCCCATCTTAACTACAAAGTTTGTGCTTGCAAACAGTTCTAAGCATTTACAGATGTCCTAGTCCTTTACTTGTTTTTTTAATGGATTTTAAGGAATTTAAAAGCACTATGTATCTAAGTTTCCATATCTGAAAGTGCTAACATACTGACTTTACAGCACATTCCAGGACTTTTGTGAAGCTTAATTTATTGATGTGCTGTCCCTTTCTTCGTCCGAGTTGGCTCAGTCTATATTGAAGCCACAGCTCTCTGGGGCAGTTTTAATGCCACACTGTGGAGTTAGGCTGGAGCAGTATGAGAATTGCAGCTGATCCGGTTCAGTGGAGGCAGTGAGATTTGTCACTGTCATCTAGAGCTGGACTTGTGCAACAGCCTTAAGGACACTCCTTATCAGAGAGGGAGCTTCCCTGACTGTACTGGCTGAGCTAGAGTGTATGGATGATCTAAATAACCTTAAGTCAGTTCCAGTAAGTTCCCTTTTTATTTTGGCATAGCCATTGTCTGGGGCTTCTGCGGGCTGAGCTGGAGAGTGTTTGTGGGGACCTAAGCGGGGTTATCTTTTGAAGGAGAGATGCGGAAGGTATGAAGGACAAGACTGAAACCTCTTCTGTCTCCCCCAAATATCTAATTACCTCTCTTACTGCAAATATCTGATTACTTCTCCCCCCCACCCAATGATCCCACATCACTGCACTGCTCTCTTTTCCTTTGGAGCTGAAGCATCAGGGGAAGAGTGAGCCTGGAGCACCATCCCACACTGGTGCATGCAGTATAACTTTTAACCCATAATGATTTTTATGCTTTGAAGCACACTTTTAAGCAGTTCTTTATTGGAAGCATCCAGGCTTTGGTATTTGCATGGCCAAATACAAACAGTTCATATAGCAAATCATTCTTTTTTTCCATCTGTAATAGTCTGCAAGCTAGATTAATTGATAATAAGTAGAAATACAGTTAAATCGTTGGTTGAAAACTAGTCCACCAGCAAAACACGCTTAATTTTTCCATGCTATCATTTTATGATAGCATGGCTACTGTGTGTGATAGTAAAATGATCAATTGTGACTCCTACTGTTAGGGCCATGTAGCTGGTTGGTCTGTGCTTTTTCACATGTATACCTGAAACCATTGTGGCCGCCTTAGGGAAAAGCCATTGTAATTCTTGATAGTGCAGCAGCACGGAGGCAGCCTTTTTGGCAGATGTTCCACAAATTAGCCCTGCTCCCCCCCCAGTCACATTCCAATCCCTTTCTCCCTGGCCTACCTGCTCTGCTGCTCTGCTTTCTGCTTCCTGCCCTGTGCTCCTTGCCTGATCTGATGCTCTGCTTTCTGCTCCCTACTTCCTCCTCTATTTGCCACTGTGTCCCCTCCCCCGTGTGCTGCATGGCACACACACAGAGACTGCCCGTGCCACAGGTTGGCCACCCCCGGTGTAGCACAAAGCTACTGGAGGTTTGCAGTGTTTTTAGTGACCGAAAAATAAATGAGACTAGGGTTCAGAGCAAGAGGTAAGGTGCATAATTTAAATATCAGGGGAAAAAAGATGGACCAAGATTTGTGATTTGATTACAGTGTTAGTGCCTTTCTGGGCACTAGCAGAAAATGGCTAGTAAATCAGACTTAGTAGTTGGGTTTTAAACCCAGGAAAACAATCACATTCGAATGAGGCAGAATTTTACCAGGGAGAGCGGTGAAGCCCTACAACCAACAGCCAGTAATGGAGTCTCCATCTTGTGAGGTCTTGGACTTCAGACAGGGCACTGGTTTCAGAGGGATGCCTTCCTGAACTCAGTTTCCCGGGCTGGATGCAGGGGAAATGGAGTTAAATTCTTTGGCCTAGATTATTGATCAGAGGAGCTGATCTGATAGTCCCTTCTTGCTTTAAAATGTATGGAGAGTGTGGAAATGAGCCATTGGGATGTGGCAGATCAACAAGCTGGGGCTGTGAAACTAAGAAATCCCTTTGGGCAAAGCACTAAGTTGGTATAAGGACAATTCATCTTAAAATCCCTCTGTTCACTACACACAGAGGACAGGACAGGAGGGAGATGTTTGCAGGTGAACAGAGTCCATGAGCGTCTTCCAGATAAGCGGGGTGCCAGGTGAGGCACCTGATGGCTGCTACAAGGCTTCGCGCTCACAGGCCATGTGTCAGCAATGGGGGTGGTGGGTGTGTGGAACTGCTCTGCATCCAGCCTCCCCTGCCAGTATGTCTGTCTGCTCCAATTCTGCCTGGACCCTACCCATGACAGTGGGGATAGGGGGCAGTGAGAGCCTTGGATCCCGCTCTGGCTGCTGGAGGATGCTCCAGTGCAGTGCAGCAGTAATCCTGGGCATGCTGTCCTTTTGCCCCAGGATTCAGCATCCCCTGTCTGCAGCATCATGCAGGAGCACAGGAAGCGCTCAGTGCTGGCTGCACATCTGAGGATGACCATAAAGCACTTGTGTCCAGAGCCAGACTTGGCTGCCATACCCGGATCCATTCCAGTGTGACGACAGCTCCTTGTGAAGTCTCTGGGCAGGTGCTATTTTTTCCTACCGTGCATCACCAAGCAAACTGTGGGGCTGGCCCAGTACTATGGGTCCTCTTCTGCCAGGTGACTAATCTGTGGTGGAATCATTTGCTTTTTCCTGTTCTGTTGTTCCAATCACATGCTACAAAGTTTGTGAAAATTGGGAGCTTAGCAAAGTGCTGTTTAAGATAACCTGGGGAAAAGGCAGTGATAGAGGGGACATTACACCCCAGTATGATTATAGATTGCTAGCACCGAGTCTGCATAATAGTTCTGTAGGGTGGCATGAGAGAAATGGGATGGAATTAAGTTGCATGCCAGGAAAAACTATGTGCGACTTTGTATCAGGAACACATTCCTGACAGAAGCTCCATAACTATGTGCATGAAATGGGAAATGTGCTGCAGAGCTGGGATAGTAGAGATTGGCTGGATGACCTAATGCAGTAGGTATTTTATTTTATTGTTTTTTTATTATATTTAACACTATATTTTTATAACACCTAGACCACCAGCTCTTATAGGTGCTGTACATAAATATGACAAACAGCCTCTGGCCCAAAAAGCTTCCAAGAGACATGATGGAACAGATGGACAGAATAAACGGTCAGGTAGGGGAATACAAGGTGATTAAAAAATATAGCACAGACAAGTTTTAAATTTAACTTCTTTGAAGGGCCTGAGTCTTGTAGAAAATGCCATTCTTTCTCCTGTTCCATTTGAGACAGAGAAGTTTCTATACAGTGATGTCCTATATCTTCAGAGACATCAAACATAAAACCATTTGTGAGACTCGTTGACCTAGCATTGACTTGGAGGTGGGTCTTGCAGCCATGTGTGCACTCTTTCTTTTAATAAATAAATCTTTGGGATTAGTTGCCTGCTGCCAGTTGACCTCAGGCTCTGATCTGGCCATATTGTATAAACTAGGAAAGGCTGGAAATAGTTGGTGCTTGAATCAGGGACAACTAAGGAAACCCAGATGCTGCATAAGGTTGTCTTAGTGATTTAGTAGGTAACACTTTTCACTCTGAGCCTTAAGTATGTTGTGCTTCAGGAGATGCTGTCTTTCCAAAAAAAAAGTTAAACTAAGGTCTTGACCACATGTATTCATTTAAATCTAGATCTCCATAGTAGAAAAGAAAACACCAGTATCCTGGATAAATTCCAACTGAGAATTACATTTTTTCTGTCCAGCTTTTTTCTCTGTAACTTAAATTGCTGTAGGATTGGCTGTATAAGTGATCCACAGAACAGTTTTTTTTCCTATAAGAAAGTGTTTCTCAAGCTGCTCCTGTTCCACAAAGTCTTCCCATGTGGTCTCCAAAGTGAAAAGAAATAAAAGACTGAAATTTCCTAGAATGGAGGTCATTTGAAATAAGAAGATGGAGTATAGTACACAATGTCCCATACAACTCTTTTCTTATCCCCTCATCCCAGCATTAACAGTAGATCCTTACTGAAGTAACTGTTCATAAATATTGCATGTGCTTTCAGTACGTCACCAAACATTTCTTGCCTTAACGGTACCCACAGTATGCACCCTAACCTTGTACCCCATAAAAAGAAGGTAAAGGGACCCTGTATGCCTCCCACTTGTCTTGACTAGGGCATGAGCTCTTGGTGACTTGTGCTTGTGGCTGGCAAGCCTTCCTGAAACCTTCTCTTTGAAGGAAGACTTCTTCCGTTTATTACTTTTGTTTCTGTTGCCATTACTACACTTGATTGTCTGCTACTACTATTTTCTCTCTCCCGTTTTCCTCTCTTCCCATCCCCCTGGGTGGTTTGTTTTTTGTTTTTTTTTGGGGGGGGGGGTTGGCGGGGGGTTAACGAGAGAACATTTTTCTCAGCATTTTTTTCTTTTATTGGGGCGTATGTTCCTCTGGGCTTTTCACCTATTACATGCTGGACACCTGCTCCAATGTGTTGTAATTAGAATGCATTGGAGCAAGCTCAATCAAATCAAAAGCCCGTAAGGCTAGGGATCTGCTACAAAACAACATGAAGCTATCACAAAATAGGTGCAGCTTAAGCCCCAAAGAGCAGGCAGAAGCCATATATTTAATTAATTAGCATGCTCCAGCAGCCATGGGGTCAGGTGCATTTAGTGTCTCCGTACCTCAAAAGGGCAGTGGGGGTGCTTTAACGAAAGCTCATCAAACAAGCTTTAGTGCCACCACTGCCGTTTTGAAGCATGGGACGCTGAACGCTCGATGCTGTGGGCGCTTTAATTGGAGCGCCTCTCAAGAGCCGCTCTAATTAAAGTGCCCCCATCCCTACTCTGGAGCACATGCAAAGATGCCCTTCATGCCCATTTTAATTCTCAGTTAACTTACCATGCCCATCTCCTTGAGGGTTGCCCTCCCCACCCTGGACTTCTCTTCTGCCTTCTCACCTCTTTGAGTAGAGAAATTGGGGCCATCTATTTTTCCTGTTTCTATAGCTTCTGCCTGCTCTTTGGGGCTTAAGCTGCACCTATTTTGTGATCACTTCATGCTGGTTTGTAGTAGATCCCTAGCCTTGTGGGCTTTTTCCCTGCCTGGTTTCAGAGACTTGCTGTCAAAATCCTGGGGGCATTTAATTCCCTCTTTGAAGCCATAAGAATCACTCGCCCACTGGAGGAGTCACAGCTAAGTTGCTTGTGTCTACAATACAGACTTTGACTTTGATCAGAGTCCTGGTGAGGCGTGGTCCCTGGTTAACCCTTCCTTCCTTTCGTCCCCCCTGTGTCTGCACGTGAGCTGTGTATGCAGCATAAACTACGTTTTTTGCTCAGGAAAGCAGCTTTCTTAAACTGTTACAGGATACAACTTTGCTGGTAGAGCTGAATGGACTTTGCTGGGGTAGTTTACTGGTAAACTGCCCCTTGTGGAGTTGTGGCTGCACAGGCTGCTGTCAGGACTGCATAATATAGTGTGCACAGTCTGCAGAGTGCTTTGGGAATGAGAGCTGCGTAAAAGCATTGCTTGTAATTGCTGCAGGCTGTTAAAACAAATAGCAAGGCCGGTTGTATTAGACATTTGTCTCTTTAGTTTCATAGCATGTTTACCTTAGGAATACAGTATTTTTGAGGACAGGAGTGGGGAAGTTGTACCAAGTATCTTTACTTGGTCCTATTGTTAAAATGAAAGACACATATACATGGGACAATGCTTCCCTGTATTTGAGTAGCATGAGCCACTTTTGGGTGAAAAATCCTGAGTTTGGTCTTTTAAAGTAGTCTTGCTAGTAGGATCATAGGAAAGTAGGGCTGAAAAGGACCTCAGAAGGTCATCTAATGCAGGTCCTGCTTAAAACAAAACCATCCCTGACTAAACTGTCCCAGCCAGGTATCTTGTCTAACCTGCTCTTGGACATTTCCAGGGATGGAATTGCTGCACTTTCTATAAGCAGCTTGTTTCAATATTTGACCATGCTTATAGTCAGAAAGTTCTTCCTAATCTCCAACCTAAATTTTCTCTGCTGCAGTTTGAGGCTGTTGCTCCACATTCTGTTCCCTACGGCCAATGAAATAACCCTTAAGGTATTTGAAGACTGTTATTAAATCCCACCTCAGTCTTTTCTCCAGACTAAATAACCCTAGTTCTTTCCATTTTTTCCCCGTACATCTTCCTTTCCTGCTTTTAGAAATAATTTTTGTTGCTCTCTACTGAACTATTTCCAATCTATCCACTTTGTTGTCCAAAAGTGGACACGGTATACCAGGTAAGGGCCCACCAGTTCCAAATAGAGTGGAATAATCGCTTCATTTGATTTGCAAGCAATGCTACTGTTAATGTAACCCAGTGAACTTTTGGCTTTTTTGCACGAAAGCACACTGTTGGCTCACATTAAGCTTATAGGGTTCCAATAGATGTGCAGCGAGGCTGCTCCAATGTGCTGTAAATCAAGCGCGTTGGATTAATTCAGTCTGCTGGAGTGCGGAAGTTAATGTGCTCCAGCAGCCTCCAATGTCACGTGTATCAGCTTCTCCGTGCTGAAAAGTGGCAGCAGGGCACTTTGAATTAAGGCTGGTTTGATGAGTTTTAGTTCAAAGTACCCTGCTACCATTTTTCAGTATGGGGACACAGGTACATGTGACACTCAGGGGCTTTTAATTAGCACAGCTCACAAATTAACATGCCCCACTTCCCGGAGCATGTCTATAAATGCCTGTAGTCCACTGCAACACTCAGGTCCTTGCCTGCAATACTGTAGCCTAACCAGCCATTCTCCCGTCTGTCTATCTGCATGCAATTATTCTGTCTCAAATATAAGACTTTGTGTTTGTCTTTGTTGAATCTCATCAGATAATTGCAGATCATTTCTCAGGTGTATCCAAGTCTTTCTAGATTCTAGCCCTGCCGTCTAGGATGTCTGCAACGCCACCCCACTTGTTGTCAGGAGCAGAAACCTCCAAAGCAGACATTGAATCACTGGTTGGGAAGGGAAAGGGGTCAAATGTTGCCCAAGCCGGACTTCTCCCTGTCCTCTTCCCAGTACTCCACGGGCCCAGAACAAGGCTTTAGGAGTCTCCCAAACTCAGGGGGTCACTAGGGTCCACTCAGTGCCTCTCTTCCTCAGCAACCTGGCCTGGAGGGAGAGCTGCAGAGCGAAAGCATCCGCAGAGTTCAGGCAGCAGGAGCAGAAGCAGCCAAAGCAGAGGAGAAGCTTCCTGTGGTTTGGATGGATTTTCCCTGGCCAGTGCTTTTTGCTCATAACCTTTGCCCCTGAAACCCTATCCTACCCTGTCCTGTCCCCTCACTCTGTGTCTCTTCCCTTCTCATTTAGCTTTTCCTGTCTTAAGTAAACCCAGCCATCATTCCCCCCCCGCACCAAAACCCTGGTGCTAACCTGCTGTTTGGTGCCATCGGGCTGCTCTGCCGCTGCCTCTGTCCTGTTTGCATTTTAAGTGCTTTGGGGCAGGGACTGTCAGTTAGTGCTGAGACCTCCATATTGTGGAGTGCACAAGTGGTTCCCTAGGGCATAAAAATGAGGGGAAAAAATATAGTCATGAATATAAAACAAAGGCACAGCAGAACCAATCTTCACGAAAGCCTTTCTCTTCTGTACTTTTCCCCACTAATCTGAGTAAAGAGGCTTGCAGCAAGGCACACAAGAGGTCAGAAGTGAGAGTGAATTTTAACATAAAAATGGACAAGAACCTTAATTAAATCTACAGCAAGATGCATAATTAGTGTTTTAAATTGCGTAATAACTGTCAGGCTCTGAGATTCCAGACACTTGGAAATAAATATTCTCAGATCTAGTACAAGTTCAGATCTGGTACCAGGATTTTACAGTCCTTAATTTATACCCTAGACAACGCTTCCTACTTCAGCACAAATTGGTGCCATTAAATGCCCAGTGGGATTCTGGTAAGTGACGTTTTTCACTCCTTGTCTGATTAAGTTAGAAGATTAATTGCTGGTCTGTATGTAATCACGTCTGCCTAATTCTTACAGCCATGCTTGATTTAACATAAATCACACGCTGACTAAAAATCTTCACAGCAACCTAAATCATTCAGTGACGTTTTTTTAATCTCTTAAATTTGGCTCAATAAAGCGACTTGGAGCTTCGTCTTAAAAAAACGCCTGATCAAATGAAAAACCTATAAAATAATCAGATTGAAAGGGTCTAGTCGCATGAATAGTAGTAAAGATATATTGAGGATCAGACGCATCTCTTCTCCCCATCTCTCTTTCTAGAGGGAAGAGGAGAGGGGTAACTTATAATTCTTACCTAGAAATAGATCCGTTTCCAAATAGGAAAAACAACTATGCTAAATAATCAAATAATACACTGAAAAGACTCAAGTGGGTTGAGGTACCTCTGTTTCACGCAAACTTCACAAGCTTATTTTTCTGTATTTTCTCCACGCCTAATGTGGTTTTACTAGACTGTTGTAGTGATGCTGTGCTCTCTCGGGGGGCACAGTGAGTTTTTTGTTCACTGCCAATTTAACAAAAAGTAAGTGGCATTAAAAGTTCTTATGGTGAATCATGTTGGCTGATAAAAATATGGCTTTTCTTCACCGTCAGAAAAAAATTTCTTTCATATTGGGGATTTTTTCTCTGACTCATTTAAAGAGAAACCTTGTGGTATAGAGGTTGTCTTAAAAATGCTGTCAAATCTGATTAACCCCTGAATCTCAGTAGCTGGTTCGGTTTCCCTCTGCTAGCAGGTAAGTCCATGAACTCGATATTCCTCCTTCCCTGTCATGGTTGAGACCATTCTCAGGGGATTGCTCCAGATATGCTCTTTCCTTCTACTGGAGCTTGCGTAATCTCTCCTGTTTTTTTTCACAGTTATATCCTGGATAATGACCTCTTGGTCCCGAGCAGAGGCACTTCCGTAACAAAAATTAAAAATCTCACTTTTGATGAAGACATTGGGCACATCCCCACATGCAGGGGCATGCACATTCAGCAGCAAAAATAGTAGTGGCACAAATATGTAGTGCTACTTTTTGCCACAATGCGTCCCCCTGCACGTGTGGTTTGTTATGGGGCAAATTGCCCTGCTTCAGAGAAACTGCCCCCACTTGTCTGGAGGCGTTGGGGGACAGCTAAAGCGGTAGAGACACTCTGGTTAGCAGCCAGAGCGTCTCCTGGGAGGACCAAGCCTCTGTGTCTGCTGACGCCTGGTCCTGTGATGTGCCCTGTGTTTACTTTTTTCCCTACCATTTTTTTTGCTGCTAGGATTTCCCAGTAGCAAATTTTGCCGCTACATGTTTTCATGTGCCAGGCATGCGGTTTATGGCACCGCACACCAGACATGCCTGCACGTACAGATGCGATCATTGAGTGTTTTGTGTATCTAATCGGTCATGAGCATTTTAATATTCAGTGTGAATATGTTACTGAAATCCCATGAACTTGGGTTGTCCCAATATGAAAGTACTGTCCCCCTGACTAACCTATCCCTTCAGTTAGCAACAGGTTATTATGGCTATTGAAATGGTTCTTGACATTTCTTTTTTTTTTTCTTCAGAAGTGAGTTGAAAAACAGATCAACAAGAAAGAAGAGCAAGTGCCTGGATTAATGATAATGTGAGATGTGACTATCACTAAATCAAACTTGTTCCAAATGAAAAAGCAGTTATTACGATTTAGGATTTGTAGGAAGATGCAGAACTCTTCAGATGTGTCCTGCTTCAGGTTAGAAGGGAAAATCCTACTGTATAGCTGCTCAAAAATAATAGCCTATGTAAAAAAAAACAAACAAAAACCCATAACTTTACTGCCTCCTTTGTCCATTCCCGGATGCATTTCATGAGAGAGGGATGTGAGGGTCCTGGGAAACTTCATGAGGATTTCCTCGAGTGTTTCTAACATTTCACTTCACTGTGAGCTTTCTAAACTGCCCCTGGCATTCAAATGGCAACTTATTTTGCACGTCATTCTGAAAACTAGTACAGATTTTTTTTTTTTAAAGAAAAATGACAGGAAATAGATTATGTAGATCTTCATTGTCAGATAGTTGCAACTCAGCAACACAAAGCAAGATAAATTTGCTTTTGTAGAACATGTTCATCTGTGCTTACCTAAATTAGTCTGAAGGATAAATATGTAATATCTTGTCCTTCTGATGTTCCTCTTGTGTCCAATGCCTTAATCCAGCCCCTCAAGCAAAATTAATCGTACTAGGAAAAACATAGCTTTGCCAGAATACTCGCAGCCTCACTAGGTACTTTTGCTAGCTAGAGATCCGCCTCGTGACACTTCTGATCGCCATGGTCCTGCCAGTAAATGTGTGTACCATAGCTCTCAAATACATGATAATGTCAGGTTTTGTGTTTGTGTACATCTGCTAGCATACCCCTATGCTTGCATGTAACCCAATTGCATTAAGATCTGGCATGTGTTTTTAGCAGGCCTGTGTGAAGTGGCTAGTATTTGCTTCAGATTTGGCCGATTCAGAGTACAGCAGTTCAATTTGGTGATTCAAGGCACTGTCCCGAACTGATTCGGCCAAATCTGATTTGGAGCTTAGGCCGCTGCCAAATTGGCCCCATCACCCGCCCATTCTCCCAGTGCCATCAATGGCTGCCCCACCCAGCCCCAGCTCTTTTTAAAAAAAAAAAAAAAAAAAGAGCCCCCACTCACTGGCTGCTGCCAGGGAGGGGGGTGATCCCCACGGTCCCACACTGCATCAGGGGCTCTGCCATGAGCCCCCCAGAGGCCCTGACAGCTGGTGCAGCAGCTGATGAGTGCAGGGCTTTTTTTTTAATATCTCCCTTCAGTTTAGGTCTTTAAAATAGTTTTAACTTTTACCTTCTAACATTGTATGGAAAAAGATTTTCAAAAATCTTCACAGTGGGGATCAGCCAGTAAGTGGGGGCTTTGTTTAAAGAGCCAGGAGCAGGGGCTGGGCAGGGCAGCCATGGTGGGGGGCATGCTGGGACAGTGGGTGGAGGTCAGGAGCATGCAGGGGGGCCAGAGGAGCAGAGAGGGGATGGGGCCGTGGTTCCCTCCCCCTACTTACCAGCACAGAGTCTGGGTCCAGCTCCATGCGGCAGTGAGCGGGGACTGCCTGAATCGCTGAAGCTCTCCCAGTCTTTTCCGAATCAATTTGGAAATCTTTGAATTGATTCAGATCTTTTAATTGGTCTCCTGATTTGATTTGGATTTGGAGATTCAACAGCTGAATCTCCAAATCAAATCAGCATCCAAAGCTTTGCACGGCCCTAGTTTTTAGGATATGGATCCTGGCAGTCTGACTTGTCAGAAGTCTTGAATACTCAAGACTTTTTCCACTGACTTTAACAGAGCTGAAGAAACAAAGTCCCCCGCTGTGGACTGAGAGTTTAGACCTGTCAAATTGAGGGAGCTATTTAGACATTTATCTCAGTGGACCTTGTTGAGTGATCATCTCTTGTAAAAATCAAGATGTCTGTTTAAGGGCCAGTTCATGATTTAGAAACTTGTATTTGTGGACACACCGGGTTATAGTTACCCCTGACTTTATTAGGACAATTTTGCCTTATAATTGTATGACTGTCATTAATACTACAATTCCTCAATTTGAGCATGACCTCTACCAGGGGTCATTGATGAGTTTTGAGGTGACTTAAGAGTCTAATCCTTGAACCACAGACCCATCTGCAGAAGTTTTAGGTTTTCTGCAGAGGAGAGAAGGCTGTAGGCTGTTTTCTGTCCTTTTCCTTCCTTTGCTTTGAGGTCAGGGCACTTTATCTTGAAACAGGCTGCTGCCTGGTTGAGGTTGTGGCACCGCTGAAGTTGGTAGACAGCCAGCTCCTCCTGGTTCTTGATGTCAGCATCCATTTTCTTGAGTTATGTCTTTGGTGTGCCCATTGCAGCATTTCCTTGTAGCATTTCCATGAGATCTCAGGCCATTTCTAAGCTGGGAGTAGAGCACTCGTTTTAGGAATTGAGAGTCGGATATCTGCACACAATGTCCAGTCCAGTGAAGTTGGTGCTTGGCAAGAAGTAGAAGACATTACAGGAAGATGTAGGCAGATTTTATTTGGTATTAAATATCATCACCTGTGTTTATTTTTTGGGAAAGGTGACTACTCAGCTATGCTCAACATTTGCCAAGGCTTGCCTTCTAACCAGGAAATGTAGGGGGGAGCAGCTGGTTGGTTTCGGGTAAGTTGATAAAGTATCTTGGTTTTTGTGAAGTTGATAAGCATTTCATATGCTTTCTTAGACTCGGGCATTAGGGCTGGAAGGGACCTCAGAAGATCATCGAGTCCAGCCCCCGCCCCGCCCAAAGGGCAGGAGGTCACCCGGGGTCATAGGATCCCAGGAAGATAAGCATCCAATTTACTCTTGAAGGTAACATAGGTGTTTGAACCACCTCTGGTGGCAGGCTATTCCAGACCTTGGGGGCTCGGACAGTAAAGAAATTCTTCCTTAAGTCCAGCCTTAATCAGTCTTGGAGTAATTTGTAACTGTTTGACCTTGTCATCCCTTGGGGCTCTCTGGTGAACAAATGTTCCCCCAGATACTGATGGTCACCCCTGATAAACTTATAAGTGGCCACCAGATCACCCCTGAGCCTGCGCTTTTCCAGGTTAAAGAGCCCCATGGCTCTCAGCCTGTCATCGTAAGGTCTGTTTTTCTGACTTCTGATCATGCACGTGGCTCTTCTCTGGACTCTCTCAAGCTTCTCCACATCCTTTTTGAATTGCGGGGCCCAAAACTGGATGCAGTGCTCTAGCTCTGGCCTCACCAAGGCCAAGTACAACAGGAGAATGATGTCCCTGGATTTGCTTGAGAAGCATCTGTGGATGCAAGCCAGCGTTTTGCTCGCTTTACTAGCCGCAGCATCACATTGCAGGCTCATGTTCATCTTGTGGTCAATGACAACCCCCAAATCTCTTTCTTCTGTAGTACTAGCCAGCATAGCACTGCCAAGCCTATAAGGATGCTGCAGATTTTTCCTCCCAAGGTGGAGAACCTTGCATTTTCCAGTGTTAAACACCATCAGGTTCTCGTCCACCCATTTGCTGAGCCTGTCCAGGTCAGCCTGGATCGCCCTTCTGTCTTCAGGTGTGGATGTTTTGCCCCAAAGTTTGGTGTCATCTGCGAACTTGGCCAGTTCACTTTTGACTCCAATGTCCACATCATTAATGAAGATGTTGAACAATATGGATCCAAGGCCAGAGCCTTGGGGAACCCCACTGGTCACAGGGCACCACGTTGATTGACTTCTGTCAATTACTACCCTCTGCATTCATCCATGGAGACAGTTCTCCAGCCAGCGGATCATGGTGGACCAAAGCCACAATTAGCCAGTTTCACCAAGAGGTGATCGTGGGATACCACATTGAAGGCTTTTTTGAAGTCAAGATATATGACATCAATCTCTTCTCCCTTGCCCAGGTGATAGGTTACCTGGTCGTAAAAGGAAATGAGGTTGGCCAAGCAAGACCTACCCGCAACAAATCCATGCTGGCTGTCCCTCAGGATGTTGGCGTTGGCCACTCCATTAAGGATGGCCTTTTTAATAAACTTTTCTAAGATCTTCCCCGGGATAAAAGTCAGGCTGATGGGCCTGTAGTTTGCTGGATCTACTTTCCTCCCTTTCTTGAAGATAGGCACCACATTGGCCTTCTTCCAGTCTTCAGGCACTACACCAGAGCGCCAGGGGTTTTCAAAGATCCATGCCAGGGGCTGGGCTATGATGCTTGCCAGCTCCTTGAGTATCCTGGGGTGTAGATTGTCAGGGCCGGCTGACTTGAAGGGACCCAGCCTCTCAAGGTGTTCCTTCATGAGGCCAGCATTGATGGAGGGCAGGGGATCTCCCTCACCTGGACCTCCCTGTCCTGTAGTGGGCATGGGTGTCCCATGGGGCTGATGAAAGACCGACACAAAGTACTCATTTACTAGGTTGGCTTTTTCCTGGGCGTCAGTTGTCCCATCTGGTTCACAGAAGCAGCTGAGAGTAACCTGGAACTCTTCAATTGTGCTGTGTGCCCACTCAGTTGTCAGCGTGCTGAAGATCAGGAATGGAGGTGTTGGTTATCTTGGATTCGGAACATAACTGGTTGAAGTTAAAGAGATTCCCACCCATGGGGTGCTGGATGCCGATCACATGGAAGCCTGTCAGCAATGAGAGAGGCTGTGTGGTTGTGTTGCCTGGAACACACAGCCTCACTAAAGCAGCACGATTACCCTGACTAGGAGGCAGAGTTGTATAGGAGGTTCATGCGCTTGGGTTGGGAATGATTCTTTGCTGGGGAAAGTTCAGTCACATTGTTAAGGAAAATCATGGAAATTCCTTATTGACGGGAACATCTTTGTGGCTACACAGTTTTTGGCTTGTTTTGCCTTTTTATGGAGTATGAGCTCTTGGGATAAAGATTGATTTCTCTGTCTGGAAAGTGCCTGCGCACACTGGGTGTTCCTGCAGTCTAGCAAGTGATGATGTGCAAAATGGAGGACCCTTCTGGCAGCTGTGTAAGCCAGCTGTTCATTGGGCAGACTTACCCCGCAGCAGCATGGTAGCGTGGGCCCAACCCTGTACAGATGTAAAGAAATCATTGCATTTGCAACATCTGGATGTCTCCTTCAGAGATTCTGCTAGTTTCCCCAGGGGTGGAAGGGACTGATGGCCACAGAGCAGCTTTGCAGCTGTCTTTGGAAGGCTAGGGATATTTCCCCCCTTCCCAGTCAGTCAGCCTTCTGTTGTCAAGAGGGTTGGGCAGATCATTAGCTGGTTGGGCTGCTCAGAAAAGAGAGAGCTGTCTACCCTGAGGACTGGCCATAAGTACACATTTCTTTTCCTCAGACAATTAGGAACACTACAGACATATGTTTAAGAACAGATATAATTTATTTTTCTTAGCAAAGTGTGTGCCTCCCAGTAGGATGGCACAGAGACCAAATGTGAAGGTTTATGACAAAGAGCTTTTTTTGCACAAGTAATTTTTTTGAGGGGAAAATTTTAATGCAAGCACAAATTTAGTTTTCTTCTTGCATCACACAACTCAAAAATGGTCAGGTTGAACCTGAGCACATTTTCCCCTTGCCTTCAACCGGCCCCTTTGGGTGAAATTGTTGTGCCTTTGAGATCAAAGTAATGGCTTTGGAAATTGGACAGGCGTTCCTTTGCCAGCAGTGTTGCTGCTGTAGTGCAAGTCATTAGAGAAATTAAGAGCTGGAAGGGACCTCGAAAGATCGAGTCCGGCCCCCCCTGGCTCTGGGCGTCTGTGGAACTGGATGGCTTTCCTTTTTGGGTCAGTGCTGTTCTTGGGAGATCAGGGCCAGGGGTCAGGAGCTCTGGATTACAAGTTGCATTGTCATTTCAGCACCTATGGGAAGCTTTCTGCTATAAGCAGCATGCCTTTTTATTCACCCTGATTGCCCATTTTGGTCTGTCCTCTTAAAGCAGTTAGCCTTTTTGTACATCGTCTCTTAATTAGGTTCATATCTAGCTAGGTTGTGTGTTTTGATTTTTAGGGAATAAATTCCTAAAATCTCCCCCAAAATTACATCAGCAGACTATCTTTTTCTGAAGTAAGGGCTCTTCCCAGAGCTCTCTACCACCCTTTCCTATGGGGGAGAAGTTTTTTGAGGACAGATTCAAATACCAGGACTCAGGAAACTAGCCCTGAGGCATCAAACATATTTGAATGAAGAGAGAATTTTGTAGGGAACAGGAAGTTATTTAGGGTCAAAAGAAAGTTAGCTGAGAATGTATAATATGGAGTCTATTGTGAAACTGCTTATCACATGAATTCTGTGTTTTGGAAATTTATATCAGGGTATTGGGGAGCTGGAAAGTAGCAAGCAGATGCTGAGCTCTGGTATGTGAAGCACACTCGGGTGCGAGAGGACTTGAAGGCCAACAGGCAGCTCATTGCATTTCATGAACGACAGTATTGGCTTTTTATTCCTTCCAATGTGAAGGCTGCAGAGTTGATGAAGATTACAATTCTGTAGCAGTTGTAACTTTATCAGCTGATGGATCTGGAGCAAACAGGACTCAAGGGATGCATCCCCATGAGTGGGAACATGCATTTCCCCAGGGCAGAGGAAAATTAAGATTCACTAGGGTCCTGGGCCTGCCCTGCCCCATCCATGGGCTCCATCCCCAGCCGGTGCAGCAGGAGCGGTAACAAGAGTGGGACACAGTGCCCCCCACCCTTGCACCACCCCCATCCCAGGCCTGGAGCAGAAGACGCGGCCGCCTCTGCCTGCAGGTCCAGGCCAGAGCCTGGGGTTGGTTGTGCAAGATCCCGCACAACATTGTCCTGCAGCCAGGCAGCGCTAGGGGTGTTGAGCTGCTGCGTGTGTGTGACACAGACCGAGCTCTGGGGGCCACCCCTCACCCCACCATGGGTCAATCCGGCTGTAGCAGTGCCAGGCCAATGCGCTGGATCATGCCCAGGCCAGGACCTGGCTGCACAGGGGCTGCCCCACAGCTAGCAGGCCCAGCCACACACCGCTACTAGCTCCATTCCCTGCCACCGGTGGCTCCAGCCACTCCCAGGGCTCCAGTGCCCTGCCCAGTGTCTTGGGTGGCTGGAGCTGACCAGAGGATCGCTAATTTAATTGGACGTCAGGCGGGCCGGTGATGGAGAGGTGAGACAGCTTATTGGTTTTAAAAGATTATTTTACTTACACCGCATGGAATGGCAGTGCAGGCCTCGAGGTAGCTTGCCTGCATTGTCACGGATAACCAAACGAGTTATGAGTTAATGAGTTTATGAACGAAAAGGAACCTGCAGGATAACGAGGGTACATCAATAATGAGGGGACTCAGTAATGGGGAGATATTGGTGGGTGATCAGTCTGCCCGGTTTCCTCGGTCACACTACAGAGTTCTCCGTGGTTACTCTGCCGCGTGCTCGGAGGTCTCCGACTTGGGTGGAAACTGCATGAACTTTTATATGTCTGGAGTGGCCAATAACGGACTGCTAGGTAGGAATAACTAATGAGGCGGAACGTGACCAAATTTGGGGTAATGGCTCCA
>JAGPOW010001296.1:130530864-130609059 GCA_030014935.1 Caiman crocodilus
TCTTTCACTATAAGATAAGGAATTGTGTTTTAAAGTTTGTATGTGTGTATTTTGTATCTCCCCTTGTATTTTGGTATTTTTATCTATTTGTGTGCCATGACATTACTCTTGGAGCTTATATTTTATACTCTTCACCTTTTAACTACATGTGTTTTAGTTTTAGAAGTAAGTTATACACTGTAACAATGTTAACAAGGGCAGGAATCAAACCACCACTTCCCTGTATCAGGCGAGCCCCTGAAAGAGCGAGTGAATCAGTGATTGAATGTGTAACACAGTAGCAGGTGGGTATTAACACCTAGGGAAATGGCAGTTCAACCAATGGAAGAACTCAATAGGAGACAATGTAGCAACCGGGAATTCTCTAAACATCACTGATCAAGGGCTAGAAGCCGCAGTCTGAGTTAATCAATGCTGGGGACCAACTTTTGGGGCTGAATATCTCCAGATCGACTGCTCCCAGAGCCCTATTCAAAATTCATTAACAGAATCCCAAACCTGCACGTACATGCGGACAAGCCCTGGGGCTGACAGATGCCATCCAGTAGCCACCGAGGGGGAAGTCCCACGAGGGTCAACAACCCCTGGATTGGATAAACCTGAAAACTGGGGAGTCACCAAAGTCTGCCAAGGACAGATAAAAGGCAGTGAAAACTGACCCTCAGGGGCGCCCTCTTGATCTCCAACTTGACCAGCACCCGACCTGTCCAGCCAGAAGGACCAGCCAGCAACCCCTTCTGGAGGATAACACCACACTGGAAGAAGCCTCGACTGGCCATCGACGGCAGACTCCAGCGCCTGTGGGATAGGTATACCCGATTCTTGTAGCTCTCTACTGTGTGTGTGTGTTGGGGGGGACCAGCCCCAAGGTTTATGATTTGACTTCATTACAGTGTTTCAATCTGCCTAATAAACCAGAATTCTAAGGATCCCGAGTTGGACATTTGTAGCCAACAATAATGCAACCGTAAGGACTAAACCCCAGTCACGTGTACAAGCTCCCTCCCGTGCCCTATCCATGTCTCAGCTCTTGTGCCAGCTTGCTTCTGCCTTTGCAGAGTAATTGTGACCAGTGCAGATGTGTTTCTTCATGAAAAGGAGCATTGTGTTAAATCTGGTCAACCTGTCTGCTTTGTATATTGTGGAGGAAGAGCAGAATTTGAAGTGCAATAATATAACGTGCACAAGAAAATGAGGAGGAATGTTTTTTTCTGCCGGATGGTTTGTTTCCCTTGTAATGGAAGGGTGATGTCCCATGGGATTATTATTCTAAATGTGACAGCTTCTCGCGTTTAGTTCAATAATTTCACTGTGGTGTTCATGTATCTCTTCTATTCCTGCCTTTCTTGATTGCCTTTTTTGACTTGTATAAATGAATAATGCTATAATATATTTTATGGAGCTTTTCGGAAGAGCAGCAAGTTTTTTAATCATCTTCAATATGTAGCTAAGGAGAGAGAAGTTTTAACTTGGGTATCTTCAGAAATAAATATTGTGTCCTGGTCTGTTTAATAATCTCCTTCTTTCTTTATAGGCTAATTTTTAGGATGTCCTCATGATGGAAATGTCTTGTGAAAATCAAAAAGACTAATCTTTACAGCAGTTGCTGACCGCTAAAGAGAGAGCGAGTCAACTGCCAAAGTATTGTCTTCAGATGCATCTATCCTGATATAACCGAGTTGATAGTAACATAACTTTTTATGAGAGAGCATTCCTTATGGTGCAACCCAAGAAATGACCATTGTTTGGAGAAGAGAGAGATTAGCGCAAGAATTGCAAAAGGAGAAAGGAAATGGTTAAAAAAGAAACAAGATTCATGCAAAGAGAGATTGCCAGACTGGCAAAAAGGTAAGGAGCGCCTCAAAATTGGTGTTGATTCTGGCCTTAATGAAAATGGTATATACCGTATTTACTTGTATACAGCACACAACTGTTTCCCCAAAATTCAGCTTCTGTAAATTGTGGTGTGCCTTGTAAACAAGGAAATACGGTAACCACAGTTTCTACCTCTGTGGAATGAGGGAAGAGAGAAATGAGCATTATAGAACTGAAGGTGTGGACTCCTTAGCTGTTGGCTATAGAAACTTTGTCTTCTCCCCAGCAGAGGCTCCTGCTGCATAAGCAAGGAAAAATCTTTTCTTTTTTTCATCCTACCTTTCAAATGCAAGCTATGTATCTGATTCAGGAACATGTATATGAGAAAATAAGGTAGCGACATTGGCACAAGAAATGTGTGCTGATGGGCAGGGTGGAAAAATGATGAAGAACCAGACAATTAAGGTGTTTGAAACTGGTGGTGTAAACTCAAATTATTTGTCTTTATCTTTGCTTGCTTTCCTCTCCTTTCTTCCAAAATGGTAATTGCTCCTCTTTTAAACTGTGGTATACAGGGGACAGCTTAGTACTTGATGCCAGGACAGGAAAATGGATCAAAACATTGGCAGCAAATCGATATTGATCATAAATCTTGCATGGCATACTCGCTGCACTGTATTGAAATGCATTTGTTTTTAAATCGGCTCTTTTTTTTTTTTTTTTTTTTTTTTTAAAGAAGAGAGATGGTTTTGAAATGTAGCTTAAACTAGAGCAAAACCCAAGCACCACAAGTGCATTCTTACGTTATTTCTATGAAATGGACGCTACTGCCGGGGACTGGTGCTACAGAAAATCTGTCTCCAAGACCGATATGCTTCCTGGTAGCACTGTGAGGCAGCCAAGCACATGCACATTGGAGAGGCAGCAGCAAGCAAGGGAAGGGGATCAGAGTGGCACTCAGAGAGGGCATAAGGCTTAATTTGTGGCACACTTGCCAAAGCTTGGCCCCATTGGACTAGACAAACACCCAGTTCTCAGCAAGTCCTTTGGCTAGCTCTGGGCAGCTTCTCGCATGTCAGTTTTCATGGATCCTAGTCTGACGTCCCCAACAGTCCCCTGCGCTATGCAAAGAGCCTGGGTCGGTTCCTAAAAGCAGTGCATTGCTCGAGCCCCTTCTTGGATCTGGGCCCAATCAGTACATCGCTGAACTGACCCAGCTGAGCTTATTTCGGTGAATAGGAGTCTTCCTGTTGCCTTCTGTGAACTTTGTTTGGATTAGTGAACTTCTGGGTCCAATCTTTATAGTGAGCTCTGACCTCCATGCCTTAAAGTCAAAATCTGCTAATAGACTTGGCTCTTTTCTGCCCTGTGTATGGAACCTGATTGACTCTAGAGGGAGCTCAAACCATGGTAAAGCTACAGCTAGATTTGCAGTCAAAAGCACTCTTAAATCAATCATGTCAGAGGAAGAATGACTCTTGCAGTTGCCTAAAATGCCAACATTTTAATTTCTGTTCTTGGAAATTCAAGATGGTTGCCACATCCCAGCTCCAGCAACACCTGCCCCCTCATGTCAAGGAAGCCTTGGTCAGGGATTATGCATTGTTTTTTTAACTCAGGCTGCTCCTGTGACACACACAGCACATATCAGCATCTGGCTTCTTTGGGGCCATGTCTAGGGCAGCGCAAATACAGCTTTGGACATTTCACGAAGCAACAGAGACATCTAGGCAGGAACGTTTCCATGCTGTTCCCTAGAGGTGATCCAAATACAAAAGTCCCACCTGTAGTTTGGCAGAGTTGGTTCTCCACTAACTGCACTTGTAGGGCACAGACTAGGTGACCGCTTGGCCCTAATTGATTCATAGATTCATAGAGTCAGAAGGAACCTCAGTGGGCCACCTAGTCCGACCCTCTGCCCCTGGGAGGCAAGAAAAGAGTCACCTACCCTGGGGT
This sequence comes from Caiman crocodilus, assembly GCA_030014935.1. Lineage (NCBI taxonomy): Eukaryota > Metazoa > Chordata > Crocodylia > Alligatoridae > Caiman > Caiman crocodilus. The sequence goes on from JAGPOW010001296.1 coordinate 130,534,636, forward strand.
CCTGTGATCCCAGCCAGGTGCCTGTCCAGTCTCCTCTTGAAGACCCCCAAGGATGGGGCAAGCACCACCTCCCTTGGGAGCCCATTCCAGATTCTGGCACCCCTGACCGTGAAGAACTTTCTCCTAATGTCCAGCCTAAACCTTTTCCCTAGTAGCTTATGGCCATTGTTCCTTGTCGTTCCAGGGGATACCCTGGTGAACAGATCGTCGCCTACTTCATGTTGCTCTCCCCTTATGAATTTGTACGCTGCCACAAGGTCCCCCTTGGCCTTCTCTTGGAGAGGCTGAAGAGGTTAAGATCCCTTAGCCTTTCCTTGTAGGGCCTTCCCTGCAGGCCTCTAATCAGGCGAGTGTTTCTTCTTTGGACCCTCTCCAGGTTGTCCACATCCTGCTTGAATTGCGGTGTCTAGAACTGGACACAGTACTCCAGCTGCAGCCCTGACCAGTGCTGCGTAGAGTGTCGTCGGGCAGGTGGGTTGGGGCTGTGGGCAGCACAGCATCTGGGGCCAGGGTTTTGGGGCAGTGACAGTGCTGGGCCGGGCCCGGGGCCCGAGGCAGCCCCGTGACCTGCTCCTTGCACCCCCTGCCTCTGGAATCCATTGCAGGGCCAGGTGGGGAGCAGATTGCAGCTCTGAGCCGGCCCTGGCCCCAGCCTCGTGCTGCCACCACCCTGTGATCGCCTGCTCCACCTGCCCATCCTGCTCTCAAGCACTGCTCCCCATCTGCCTGTGGTCCCATCCCATCTGCCTGGCCACGTGCCCTGCAGGTCCCACCGCTGGCAGTGGGTGCAGGGAAACAAACCAGGTTGCTCAGGCCTGGGTCTGGGTCTGGCAGCAGACAGAAGGAGCCCAACTGCTGGGAAGCAGGTCTGACAGATGTGCTACCGCTGCCCTGCTACGCACCCCAGAGATGGGAGCAGCCACATGTGCCACGGCCTGGGCTGCCCCACAAGCCTGAGCTGGCTGGGACCGAGGGACCTGCCATGGGCCAGACACAGTCCTTCAGCAGGCCAGATCTGGTCTATGGGCAGTATTTTGCCTACACCTGGATTAAGGTATTCCTTGCAAGGCCTCTGGTGATTGGAAACCTCTAAGAAGGCAACTTGTTCAAATTTAGCCTTCTGAATGGAGCGTGGGCAGATGTTTCACTTTTTACTGCCTTTTGCTTTGGGAAGTACAAGTCACCCAAGCAGCAACTGAGATGTCGTCATTCTCCGAGCACACAACGGTGCCGGTATGTTTGCCAGACACAGCCACAGACGTACAAAGGAAGTGCTGGAGTGCAGCCAGCGAGTGCACAGCACCACCTGTTTGGCAGCAGGTCTGCTTGATCAGCACCAGCTGGGAGAGCCTCCCTTTATATGATTTGCATGCCAGCTGGACCGTCCTGGGCTCCCCCACCCAGGTCCAGCAGGGCGAGCATTGCATGCTGGAGGGAGCCCCTTCCTCCCTGGTTCTCTCACAGAGCGGCCACGTCCCTGCAGTGCTTTGAGCAGACTAATTAGCATTGCTGAGTGACAGTGTCAATTAACCCACCCCTTGGGCCACATGAATGCTGCTACATTACTTCTGGTTGGGGAAGCAGCCTGCCCAGAGTGTGGCATAGTTGAGGACGCTGCTGTGGTGCACGATAAGTTTACCATGTAAACATGACCCGATTGACTTCCCTAATGTCACGCAGGAGGCCTGTGGCAGCACTGACCCTGGAGTCCTAGGAAGTCCCTGGTTAATCCTCTAACCACTGGACTCTGCTATGACTCTGATCCCCTTTTGTAACCGACGAGCTGAGTAAGACACTGATGCAGCAGCTCTGCATACGCCCAAACGGCCCAGTTCCCTGTGCTAAACTGTTGTGAGACATCTACATCAAACACCATCTCGTGTGTGCCCAGGAGAATGAAGCCAGACATCATCTTTGCTGCCTCTCTGTAGCTGTAGAGCAACAAACTTCCTACACGGAGGTCTGCAGGCTAGCATGGGTCTGCTACAATGCCAGGTCTGTGGAGCGTGCTGTAGGAAAATACTGGTCGCACCTCGGTGGACGTGCGGTGGATTCTCAGTGAAGGCCACCACCTCTGCCCACCCCACCGACCACCTGTGCAATGGTGGGAACATGTCCTGGCCCTTCCCGATGTGAAAAGTTATTTTTAGCTGCTTAGATTGTCAAACTTCAGCTGTTTTCACTCGTACATCAGGTTGAATTTCTTTGAAACATTACATGTTCATCCTTGCAAAACTGTAGCACTGCTACACTTGGAAATAAGAAGTGGAAGCTGGCATAGGAGCCCCCAGCTGTACGTGGCACAGTCGGGACCGAGAGCCCTGCCAGGTGCCAGATTCTCACCCCGGCCACACATGGCCCCTGCAGCTGGGAGCCCCCTCGGCGAAGGGGGGACCCACTTCTTGCCAATACAGGGGGAGCCCAGGATCAGGCTCTCCCTACACCGGCAATAAGGCGCAATTGGATCAAAACTGTGGTCACACGATTGTGCCTCCTGCCATGCACATGTGGCGTGGCCAGAGGCACAGTTGTGCAGCTCACCATTGGATCCAGTTGCCTTTACCTGTATGTGCAGAGGGGGACTTTGGGAACTTTACTGCCAAATATTCTCCCTGCACTGAGCACGGTGCAGTTTGGGGCTGCAGGAACCCAGCAGGGCTTTCCTTGGGGCTGCTCCCAGGAGACGAGGAAGTGCCAGGCACAGCAACAGAAAGCAGAGACTGTTTCTTCTGTGGCTTTTTTGTGCTATCCCCTGCCCAAATGGATGGCGCTCAAGAGTCAGACCGGGCAATGAAGTGGCAGAAGAGGCCTGTGGAACAAAGAAGCAGGAAGCAGTATAAGAGCGAGTAAAACAACATGGGGACTGCGAGCTGGTGAGCACAGGTGTAAAACGCTTGAAACTGAGGCAAGAAGCCCAAGATGGGGACTGGGAGAGCACATCTTCCTCCTTTAAAAAAAAATTTTAAAAATCCCAGATTTCATTTATGTTTTCTACTTTTCTTTAATTTCTGATCAGTTTTACTTGAAGTTGTCCTTGGCTTGTGGAAAAGAGCCCCGCTGTAGCACGGATGCTCCTGGTTGGGACTGTCTTCTATCAGCCTTTAGCAAATGCGAAAATGAGTTGTGATGCCCAGGCAGCCACCAGTTTCCAATGCAGTGATGAATTTCTCTTTATTCTTCAGTGTGAGGTCCAAAATGGTCCTGTGGTGCTGGGGTGCAGTATCTGTTACCTTGTGCACTTTGTTAGTGCATGGGTCCATAAATATACATTCAGGACCCTGTGCTTTTCTTGAGTTATCCATAACTCTAAAATAGGTAATGAAGTGTGCCATTACCATGCCTCTGTAATCCACCCTATCTTGCATGAACAAATTAAAACCTATGATTTTAAAATTCCAATCCTGCAACCGTCTCATCAGCGTTTAGTAGTGTCCAGCAGATTGCTTTTGCTTCTAATGAATTCATCTCAGACTTGGTATTGCCATATAAGTGTAACCCGGGTGTACCTGGTTGTGTACTCCCTTCTGCATTGAAGAAGGATGCTAGCAGGGCAGGTGTGCTGTGTGGGAAAACTGCTGGCAGCATGCAGTTTCCTCTTTCCCCTATAGAGAGCCAGGCCAACACACTCTCTAACTTAACTATAGACAAGCTTATTCGTATTACAATATAAATAAGAAAAAGATTAAAAGAATATATATCAATTGAATTATATTGATTTATATTGAAATCTTTAATCTGATATTATGAGGCTAAGTATTTGAGAGTGTGTGTGTATCTATAGATGAGAAAGATTTATATTTAATATCAAAGTAGATTTAAATTTTGATAAAGTTTAAGGTTATAAAACACTTGCTGAAACTTAGGTTAGATCTATATTATAATAGTTAGCTGCATCCTGGGAGAGGTGTAGAACTGTGGAAATATTGCCTATAATCCTTGTTATTATACGGTGCCAGGGCCTCAGTCCCACTTAGACTGCACTGTGCACCATCCATACACGGAGATCCTGACCGCTTACCAGGGGTTGGGGACCCGAGCTGCCCTGTGCAGCTCCCAGGGCCCTGGTCCCTCTTGGACCCGCTTGTACCGAGCCCCTAGCCTCATGCCAGGGGTTGTGGACCCAAGTGGCCTTGTGCGGCTCCCAAGACTCCCACTCTGTGCACCACTTGTGCATCACGTCTCTGGCTGCATGCTGGGGGTGCAGACCTGAGCTGCCTCAAACAGCTCCCAGGGTCTGACTGTGAACCGAACCGTGCACCACGGCATGGATGTGGGCCATGCGGCTTGCCACTCCCATCGGGCGAGGAGGTCTTCAGGCTCTTCAGGGCTGCTGCTCCACCCTGCTGGGCAGCTCTCCCCAGCTCCTCTTCGTCCCACTGGGCACGCCTGGCACACGCTGTTCTTTTATACCCTGCGGAGGCTCCGCCCCTGCATTGTAAGAGGACCAATCGGAGCGAGGGGAAGTATAGCCCTCACCCAGGTCCAGGTTCTTTGCCTCGCCCCCAGCAGGGTGGGGCAGCCCCTCCTCCACCACCTGATTGGTGGGAGTGTCTTACCGATGGCTCGAAGCCCTTTCGAGCCAGCAAGCCGGGCTGCTACCGGCATGCCAGCCACATAAGCAATAGGAGGAGGAAACGATTCTCTTCACATTGTGCATTGCAGCAGTTCCTCGCTGATAGAAAATTTGGTTCAGAAATGCGTTCTGGAGGCAAGGACACAAATTGTGTGCAACTGGGCTGGAAGACGACACTTTCTAATGCTGGAGCATGCCCTGTGAAAGGTCAATACTGTGCGAAATGCAATAACATCAATCATTTTGCCTGCATGCCGATGTCTCTCGAAGTATTGATTGAGACAATGTTCCTTATTGTGGTTGGTTGATGCCCTGAGACTGATGAGTAGCAACTATTCTTAAAAACAACGTTTCTTTGGTCTGTGCAGTGGCAAGTAATGGAACTTCTTTTTCGGACACATAGTTACATGGCAGTGTTGTCATCGTGACCAGGCACTGCCATTTAAACGAATTGTGCCGCAGATGGCAGTGGAACGAGAGCTGCTGACGCAGACGGTCCTGGCTGCAGCAGCTGGGTACCGCTGTCCTTCAGTCAGTGAGTTCAGATTCACTCTTCTTGGATACTCTGAAATCCGTGCAAAAACATCAGCGATAATTTTATCCCATGGCACAGCTAGGATTTGGTGGTTCGTGCTTTGTTGAAGACTGAGACCAAACCAGGCACTTTTTGTCATCCAGTGGCATGATATGAAGCAAACACATCCATTGAATTTCCCCCCCGTGGTGAATTATCTGTGCTAGCTTTTGAGATTAGGTGAAACAAATGCTGTAACAGTGACTGAGGCAGTGGGACATTGTCACTGCTCTTTGGCCAATAAGCTATTCATTGAAAAAATCCGTCACCCAGGTCTGGTCATTGGTCTCCTGTCTGTTGTGATGTGGTCAGTGGCAGGGGGTACAATCGCATGGCTGCTGCTGCCTCCGTTGCCCTGATCCTGGGGAGCGGTGCTGGCCATTCCCTACTGGCCCCTGTCCCAGCTACCGAGTCCTGATCTTAACACGAATGCACTACTGTTGTAGTGGTGCGATAGCTGTGATCATCCAGGCAATATGTGAGAAGCAGGATTGTTTGGTAAGACGTGGGTGACACTAAACCTCTGCTACGCTCAGTGAGCTCGCTTGCATACCACCAACGGACAGAAATACCCGCGTCTTTTCACAGAGCAACCGCTCCAGCTCTGACCTTACTGTCCTCGTCCTCGTCCTCAAGGGAAACTTGGACAAAACCTTTAGACGACAGGCTGAGAGCAATAATTCATAACTGTACTGGACACCGGAAATGAGAAATTTTGCACAGACAATAGCTTTACAGCTCATTATTGTTCACCTGCGCCTCCACTAACCTTTCCTTGCCCCACCACTAATGATGACCCCTTTCCCTTTCGGGTGATCTTGTTATTTTGCATAATTAGGCTTATCTGTTTCTGCTGCTCTTTATTTGGTCTGTAGCTATTTCTGGTAGTTCTCTTTGCTCCGCAGGTTTCCTGCCCTCATCTTTTTTTAAGTGGACCATTTTCATTTCTGTAATACAGTTAAATAATTGATCTACTTGGTGTTTAGCTGTAACTGCTGCTGCCATGGGTCTAAGGAAGGGCATTTTGTGCCTAAAAGCTAATCTAGCATCGTTCCCGACTACACTGATGATAACAGCACTGAAACTGGGGCTCTCCGAGGGGGCTTTGTGGCTGACAGCTCAGCTCAGCCGCCTGTGGAAAATAAAGATGACTGCGGAGAGGAAGGGAAGTTTAGGTTAGTCCCAGTAGGCAAATCAAATGCATTCAAATTTACAGCGTTCTGTTTTTCTTGAAATAGACATTTGGGACCCAGCTCGTGCCTGCTAGAGCCCCCTTGACACGCATTCACGTTCTAGCAACGTATCGGTGAGAACTGAGCAGTAAGCCAAAGTCAAACGTGAATGGCAAAGTCATGACGAACACTGAAGTGCGGGACCCTGACTAGGGACAAGTACTGTGGCAAATAGCATTCTTCACTTGGCCTTTCTCCTTTTGCAAGCTGAGCTTCTAGTACCGTCCTAACCTCCTGGAAATGAACGGAGAGGAAGAGTTCATTAAAGCGGGGCATTGCTTAATTATTTTTAATCACCTGAAATTGCAATTATTTCTAGTTACAGCTTTACCCTGATGTTCTTAAGGCCATAGCCATTTTACCTACAGCAAATGGGAATAAAGAAATGGCTGCCTGAGAGAGCAAGCTATCAAACAGGGAGAAGGTAGGTGAAGCCAAAGCAGCTACCTCTGGTTAGATGATCTGATCTTGGCTGTTGGAAGTGGTCGAAGTCTGAAGTTTATAAAAGCGAGCCCCAGCTTATCTTAAGGGGAGGATGGGCTTGGGCTCACAAAAGCTCCTGGATCTCTGATGTACTTGGTCTATAAGGTGCTACCCTGCCCTGCCTCCTGCCTGACTTCGGAGTAACACAGCTACCCACCTCTCTCTGCTGATAGAAAATACTGAGTTTGGGACAGATAAAGGCAGCCTAAACCCTGTCACCCTAGGCAGCTTTGGTCTCGCTGGAGTGATAGGAGAATTAATGGGGAATGGATCTAAAAGGATGTGTGGGTAGATGTGAACTAGGCACTTTGTACACCCGTTAAAATACCAATTGCGTTCTGTCTTCTCTCTTTCTGTTTGTGGCCTGGCTATCTTGGCCCACAGGCAAAAGATTGATGCTAGGTCCGTTCGTCTCCACAGGAGTACGCATCCAATCCATCAGTGACCTCACGTCAGCTTGTGGAGGAATATTCCCAGCAAAAGCGGACGTGACACCAAGTGCAGACCTAGCTGTCTCCTCGCCCCATAGGAACTTCAGCACAAGGCTGTTCGGGGCCAGACTGGGGGCATGGAAAGAGGCATGGCTATGGGCTGCCCCTGGCTGCAGCACCTGTCGGGGTCTGGCTGCGTGTCAGGTGCTGGGGGAGGGTTGGGTAGGTATAAGCTGCGGCAGGATTAGGCGACTCTGATCTGGTGGAGGGGCTGATTCAGTTCATCGTCTCTGAAGTACTGAGGCAACAATAGAATGAATTCTCCCTTAAGATGTTAGTGCAGACAACAGCCTTCGCCACCTGTGTCATCCCGGGTGTGCAAGACTGACGGACTGTGCTTGGATCTCTACTTGCAAACTGATGCCAATGGCCTGGGCCTAGGAGTTTCCATAGGGGCAAGCCCTAGGGGCCACTGCTCAAGCTGGTGGCTCAGGATCCTTTGCAGTTGGTAACGCACCTCTCCGTTACTCCTAGCGGGACGCAGGTCGGCCCAGTAGCCACCTCTCTGGAAGTGGCTGCTTGCTTTAAAAACTGACTCTAAGACTCACCCCCAAAGGAAAGATCCTGCTTTTCCTTCCCCGAGCAAATCCGCTCTCTCGGCTACCAGAAAGTATGTCAAACAGCTAGGTCAAAAGGTACTTGTCACCAGGTGATGATGTCCCTTCCAGGGAATACTTAAAGGAATGGGGTGGCCAGGCTGCATTTCCCTGTAAGCAGCGCTAAGGGGGTCAAAAAATAACATCCTAATAACATAAGGTTGGTTTGGTGATGAGAGAGTCCGGAGGGGTTTATTATTTATTACCTCTCCCAATACAAGAATTAGGGGTCACAAAATGAAATTGCCAGGTAGTAAGTTTAAAACTTGCAGCAAGAACTTTTTTCACGCCGTGTGGAACCCATTGCCACCATGTGTTGTGGACGCTGCGAGTTTAACCAGGGTCTTCAAAAAGAGGGATTGGGTGACAACTTGGAGGAAAAGGGCATCGGTAGCTTTTGAGCATGGGAGTTAGGGGTACAGCCTCCGAAACAAAACTTCCTTGATCTTGAAAGCTGGAGGCTGCAAGTGGGAGAGGACCAGGGGAAAAAACCCTGGCCATACCCGGTTCCCCCGCTTTCAGCATCCTCTCTGCTGCTGTGCGACAGGATCCTGGGCAAGATCGACCTACGGTCTGACCCAGTAGAGGCTTCCTTCGCTTTATGCAGGGTCTGTACGTGTGAATTCGCTCTTATGCAATGACCCTTTTATACCAAAAATGTGTTATGTGTAATTCACCCTTGGTGATCGGTGTGGTGGAAGCCCGCGGTCAGCTGCTTTGCACGGCGCATTGTGGGTGTGATGCACACCAAGATATAGTCTCCTGTGTGGATCTGTGCTCCTTCCTTGCTGTCTGCGACGCGTTTCTGTAGTTGCCATCGCCAGTCTGACGGTGCCCTGTTGCTGTTGGCGAATACCAAAATTGTCCTGTAAAAGTGGGAGAAATGGGCGTGGGGGTCAGTACAGTCGAGGTCTTGTAAAGTACCCCTATTCATTGCATTGTAAAGTGGGTTCCCTTTATGCTACTCGGAGTGACTTGCTGTTTTCCAGGATGCATACACAGCATAAAGCGAGGGAAATCTGTAAACAGACGTTCGTACGTTCATCTGAATATTTGGCCTTCCCTCCCAGGTGAGTGGTGTGGCTGATAACACGCAGCTTCCAGAAACTCTTCCAGGTTGTATCCTTCAGTTCCCCATAGAGGCAATCTGCACTTGTCTAATGACAAGCTGCTGGCCGCGGAAGAGAACGGCTGGATCCGAGACCAGACACTACACGCGTTTACAACTACTGATCTGTGGCGAAAACACTAATCTACAGAGTCACTTTAATGAGAAGCTATTTATGTAGCAAAGCTTGAATATTCTTCATTTTGTCTCTCCATAGTTTCTCTAAAATGAGTTTTCACAGCTGGGAAATACGTAATGTCTGTACTTTCCATTCCCTGCGTGCTGTCTGTCAATCTCAATAGCCCAGTGAGTATATTTGTTCATCGCGTGAGGTGCTGACTCCTGAATAAAATTCATTTGTCACAATTCCAGATCCTAGATCAGTGATTCCCAGCCCGGGTGCCGGGGCACTCTAAGGTGCCACCAGATGTTTTGCAGGGTGCTACCAGCTGTGTGGAAATAGGCACAGGCCCAGCCTTGTCCTGCCTGAAAGAGCCCCCATCCCCACCGCCAGGCCCCTCTGCAAGGAGGTAAGTACAGTGACGTATACACTAGTTTTAGAAATGGGTGCCACTCAAGTCACAGAAGTCACAGAGGGGTGCCTCGTCCTTTGGGGACTGTCTTGAGTCCAAAACGGTTGAGACCTGCTCTTCTAGACGGTGGTAACTGTTGTAGGTCCACAGGCAGAAATACTCTGGGGGATTTTCTGGCTTCCCCGAAGGTAAGGTGGGCAGGGGGAAGCAGTGACCATTAGGGATGGCCGTCGAGGGGGCTTCCTGGGAGGACAGGGAGAACGGAGGTCCCCGGTTGAGGATGCTGGGGGGAGGTTGGCCCCGGGAAATTTTCACAGGAATTGTTATGAGGGCTGGCGATAGGCTATGGATTTTGTCAGTTTTGGGTTACCATATTTTATTGTCAAAGCACTGGATCTCTTTTTTATACCTTTTTTCTCTCTTGTTCTTCTTTGTAAAAAAAAAAAAAAAAGCATTTTGTTTTTCCGCTACTTTATCAACCTTCTTGTGGTAATGCATAACCTGGGCGAGTGAATAACCTGGGCATACACATTCTTGTTCTTCTGGGCAGATGAATAACCTGGGCACGTACATTCAGCACAGCGGGGGACCAGTCGGCTTACATGAACCCCATCTCTGGGAGCACCGGGACACCCCAGGGTCTTGTCACGGTAACACCGACGTTGCAAAGGACTAGGTGTGTACAAGAACTGGAAACCCAAAGTCATCCATACAGGTTAGAAAGACCATCAAATGGTTGTGAGATGCAAGAGATTTCTAGTAGCAGTCAGGTTGGGGCTTATTCATCCCAGAACCATGAAGCTGCGAGGGATACGAGAGTAGTGCGTCTCCCTCCTCCACACTGAGCTCGACCAGAGGAAGCCTTTTATCAGAATCGGAGTCCACGGTACAAGATTTTATTAATAGCACCCAAGAAACAAACAAGTCTTCTGTGCTGCCTGCGCTAAAGGATCCTTCATCAGATGAATTGTACTCAGGAGGTTGAACACTTTACATTACAAAAGAGTCTCGTCTCTCTCCAAGCTTCGCTGCATGTCCTTTGGTGTGGGACAAACTCTCTGTACAGTTTGTCAAAAGGACCAGTGAGCACAAGCATTCGGAAGAGCGCACAACCTTAATGCTGTTCCTTAGCGGGTGGTGTCAAATCAGAAAACTCCGCTGTTTTTCAAGTAATAAAATGTTGCACCATTTTCCCCAGTCCAAGCCAGTATGAATCGGGGGGATTCTTTGGGGGTTTTCTTTTAAAACAGAGCTGGTTGGCTGGCAGCTCTTTAATTCAGAGGTCCCAAAGGTGGAGCAGGGAAGAGGATATGACAAAAAACCATGAGTTCAGTTGGAAGTGACTGTCCTTTTTTTGTCCATTAAGAGCTGCTCCTTTAGACTTGAGCGCAGTGTGAAATGAAAGCCTCTGTGTGGGCTCTTCCCGCAGTGCCACGCGTGTCCCTGAGGAGTGGCCAGGTTTGACTCGGTCACGTGCCTTCCAGTCCTGCGTGCGAGCCCCATTGCAGTTACAGGTAGGGAACATCTATTTAGCACCTCCTATGCACAGGAAGTGTCTGGTTAGCCACATGCTTCATTTTATAATTTCAGATTGGCCCATGCCAGGAGTCAGACTATGGGACGAAAGAGGTGGTACGTGTCCACACTCTGCCCGCAAGCCAAGCTAACTTGAGATGTCAAAATAACCACAGTTCCCCACAGGCCATGTGGCTTTGCAGAATAAGAGCACTTTGACTGAGCAAGACTCCTTCAGGCTTGGCTTGCTTGCAGGGAGCTGATATACGCCCTTAGGCATGGCTGGGTTGACTAAACTAATGCGACTGACCACAGTACCCATTATCCTGGGAAAGCAGCCATTTTGCTCTTCCTTTTGAAATGTTTGTAACCCTCCCGGGAGTGAGGGAACACCTGGAAATGCAGCGACTGCAATGTAACAGCTCTTCCTGTGTCTGCGGCAGGAGAAATAGCCTCCTGTGCAGCTGCTAAATTTTGTGCAGGGACATTAGCTAACTTTTATATGACTCTGCATAGCAAGCATGCTTTGTCTAGCAAATGGAAAGTAAAGGGAGAAGTCTGCTTTGCTTCTAAAAGAAAGGACATCATCGGTCCCTGCCTTTTGGAGCGGGTCCTGTGCTGCAAATCCTGGCTGGAGAGATGTGGCTCTTTGCAGCCCCGAGTCGGGATGAGATGCAAGACACCTGTTTTCAGCATTTCCCCTCCGGCTCTGTGCTGTTCTCAGACACTGCCCGGGCTGGCTGGGCGCCCTTCCTGAGCTGCTCGCGTCTCTCCACAAGAAGGAACCTGCTAGGCAGATGGTGCAAGGGAGGGGGTGCATTTATTGTAATGGGAATGCAGTTTCTTAATGCAGTTTAAGATGTGTGATGGAAAGTTTATGATAGACAATGTCTATATATAACTCTATCTTTATCTATTTTATTAAAAAACCTTACTAGGTAGATGCTTAATTCTGGGCTCTGGACTCCAGCCTGCGAATAGATGGCTGGCTACCAGTTTGTCATTGCCATGCTTACTAATGTGGCACCCGAGCCTATTTTTAATCCTAGTCTTGATGTTTTTGGCCAAGGAGACTGAAGACGCATCGTGACATTACCCGCTAACTGACTCCGGTCTTCTCGCAGCTCAGGCTTCACTAAAGGAGGTGGAAATCCTCCCGCCCTGGATAAGAGTGTGGCTTTAGGGCAGGGGGCGAGAATTATTTTGGGCAGAGGGCTGCTTACTGAGTTTTGGCAAGCCATCGAGGGCTGCATGACAGGCAGCTGGGGCAGATAAATATTAATTTTCTAACTTTTTTAGGGGCCCTGCGGGCTGGATAGTATGGCCTGGCGGGCTGCATTTTGCCCGTTCCTGCTTTAGGGAACACTTTTGTATCCTTACCATTACGTTCTGGCAGTTGTTGCTGCGATTTAGCAGCTCTGTGGCGCAATGTAAGTGCACCCCAGGTGAACTTCAGGTTGGAGCAGGAAGCAGTGCAAATCCTGATGCATGGGGTGGTGACACGCGGTATACAAGCCGCTGGGTTTTGGTCAGGGAATCATTCATCTCGTTAACACTCTCTGAGAGTTTTACTGTTTGTAACTCAATTTTGACCTGGCTTAATGGTCAAGACTAATGCATTGGAAGATTCATATGCTTCTTTATGATCATCCAGTCTGACCTCTTATATAACTGGCCGCATAAAGATTCATCAAGCCTGCATTTGGCCGTTGAACTGGAACACAGGCTATTTCTAAAGAGTGCCCAACTTCTTCGAATAGGCATGAGACTTGCTTGCAAAAACATTCATGGAAATTGGAACAGAAAAAGCCATACAGAAGCTGTACAAACCGTAGCAAATGCAGTCCAGAATTTGCAGAATTTCTAGCAAAACAGTATCCCTTTCATTCATCCTAGCTTAATCTGATAAATGTTTTCACAAACAGTTTCTGACTTGGATTTATATTTTCTCTGCTCTGTTTGTTCCATTAACATTGCAACCTGCCGCTAGTGTGAGGCAGTCAGATGTCCTTTCCCAAGCTATTTGACATGCAAAACACAGATACACAGGATAAAAATGATCTCCCTTTTAATTAGCACATTAATATCGGCGCTTTAAAGAAATTTGGTCTAAACATGCCCAGAACCTGGCTTTTATAAACGCTGAGAGCACAGCTGCACAAGTCATCTGTGTATTCAATTGCCAGTCCGAGATTAGATGCAGAAGTGTAAATGGCCTTCTTTTCCAAGTTTCAATTGATTGGTATTTTAAAACTGGAATTAAAGTGATTCTCCTCCCAGTACATCTGTTGCTTACTGGAATCGGGAGGGGTACGTCCCGGCATTGTTGAAGGAGCCGCCAGGCCCACCGCTATCTCCGTTTGAGGAGCTGGAACTGGGGGAAGAGCCTTCCAAAAGGCAAGTGCGACCCCTGGGATACAGCCCAGACTTCACTAGCGTCATGTGGCACTGACTGTTAGGCAGAAATTTAAAATATAGTTGGAAACTTCCCTCCATCATGTTTTCGCAGGAAGAGCCTGAACATGACTGCCCATATGGGGGAGAGGAAATCTAAGGGACGTTTTAAGAAGCGGGGTACGCCAGGTGCCGACCGGTTCTGACTAGCGCCGTGAGAACGCGGGCACTTGGTGAACCAGAAAATGCGGCTTGAAAACTGGAGGATTCTTCCAGGTGTGACCCAAAATGGTATCGTCTGCAACTTTTCACAGCAAAATAAAAGCCCAACTATTTCTTGTTAGACTAAACGGAACACCTTGTTTTCAAGTACAGTCATGCCTAAATGTAACATTTCATCTTTTCCAAAATGATTTTGGGCAAAGAAAAATAATTCTTAGTCTGAAAAACGTTGCCCACCTCTAGCTCTGACTCTGGGTTGCAACTACGGTGAAGTTATTATTTTAACAGAGGGGCTGAATTTTTCACAATGGAAAAAGGGACCGGATCGGACCAAATGGCAGGTGTTTCCTTGAACATGCTTCCTTGATGAGATCATTAAGGCCTCCTCCTAGCACGCGCCTTCAAACTACTCTGTAGGTCGGACAGCGTGGGCAAGCCCGCAAGTTTCTGCTCGCACTGTGGTTTTATCGTTTCCTCCCATAGATGTGGTTGTGCTTATGGGAAGGGGTTTCTGTTTTTATAAGAAAGCATACAAATACATTTCCCACTCTGTCTCCTCTTCTCCTTGGGTACGTTTCTGCTGTGAAAAAATGCTTCTACTGCTACATGGCTTTCTGGAGGCTCATGTTAAAATATTAGTAACTTATCCCTGACAGTGAATCGTTGTCTCGGAAGCAAATCAGACGCCGGTCTCCCCAGCAGAGGAACTCCTTTGCCGTGGGTCTGCCATGAAAATGCAGAAGGAAATTCAGTACTAAAATCCATCCTTCCCCCTCGCAGAGGTTCTCCAGCAGCAGGTGATGGCCCTGGGTCTGCTGCTGCATGGGCCCCACGGGGGTGACGGGAGGTAATATCTCAGACAGCCAACACTAATTCAGCCGTGTCACAGCACGGGATCCTTTCCACTTTCCTGCCTACTTGGCACCCTGGGCAGCTTGCGCTGGGGATCTGTCCTTACCTATATACACACAGAATACACTTCTACAACATGCCGGGTTATCATTATGTTGTCACACCGCCCTAGGTTTTCGTACCAGCTCTTGTGAGTTGCATTACATTTTTGTCTTTAAAGCCCCAGCTCCTGGAGTCTTGTGATGATCCGAGAATCTCAGCTTTCATTAAAACGCTAAGCTTCAAGGCTGCTTCTAGCTTCGGGTCTGCAGCTTGCAGAAGTGATCTGAGCATGCCCTAAAGGCTAAGAACCCAACATTGATCTTTTTCTAATAGCTCCATGATCCAAGTGATTTTTCATTATGGGTCTGGCTCATTGTTTTTCAGCACTGCATAGTGTTGTTAAATTAAAGCTAATTTTCCTTGTATCTGTCTTGTTATTTGCATTGTACCCTGGTCAAGTTCCAGCTTTCTTCTGTAAAAGTGTAAACATTTCAAAAGCTTTCCCTCCTCTCCCCCCCAACTTCTTTCTTAACTCAAAAGCCAATTTAAAGAATTTAGGTCAAGTTTCCAAGAAAAAAACACCTTTATTAATAGAGGAAGCACAGGACATGTTATCACAGAGTGACAACTTCTTGAACCATGGATTCATCCCTGGAGAGCAGCTTCCTCTTATGTGAGATGCAAGAGCTGTTTAAGAGCTGATGATGGAGACTATTGCGCTTGCAGAAGGAATTTGCACAAGGAAAAAGGTGATGAATAAAACTAAGTGACACGGGTACTTTATCACAGCATTATCTGATTACTGTACTGAAACTGGATTAGCAAATCAAGTCAGATTTAACCTCACTTATTCTTGCGTAGAAGAAAAAATCTTGCAATCACAAATGATCAAAGCTGTAGCTTAGTAAGCTAAAAGGCAAAGACAGATCCTCCTCCTGCTGCATTGGGCCAGCATTCAAATGGTAGCATGCCAGCTATTATGCAACCTGGGCTCATGGTAGAGGTGATAGCTTTTATTAGACCAACAAGATTTTGCATGAAAACGTATTTTTATTACAAGCTTTTGGGCACAAACATCCTGCATGAGCAAATCACCTGCATTTCCACCAGCACTATGGGATTATGCTGAGAACCTCTCATCCTCAGGTAGGCTGAGAGGGGAAAAGAACTTATTAACTTTCTCATTAGTATAATTAGTCCATATGTTAAGTGATAAGTCTTATGCTTTGGATCCTTAGGAGAGAGTATGTGTGATCTCTGCCAAAGATATGAGGCATTACTGAATGCTGGGGCACAGTTTGATTTCAGCAGGACAAATCCTGTCCTATGCTGTTTCTGTCGGCATGTCACTACATAACGACTCTGCAAGATTAATAAGCACGTCGTTTTAATCAGAGCTGGTCAATGTTTTTTCAGCGGGTGGTACAGAAATCGCCCTTCATGAAGGCAGCCCAGGACCAGACACGTCTGGTAATGTCTCCGTCTCGCGTGCTGTACATAAGAAGTGTTACACACAGCTTGTGCCAACCTGATTGGGCTGCAGGGAATTTGAAATACAAACCACACATTCACCCACCCCGCAGGCTCTGATGCCAAGGGCCCGGGCCCAGAGGTAACATTATTTATTTTCAAGCCCTCATGTATATTCTATTACTTGACTGTTGCCAACCTAAGGTTTTTGAACCTCAGGCTGTCCAATCCAGAATGTATCCAGTCTTTAGATCTCAGCTGTTCGGCACTGAAAGAGGGAGCTTATCCTTTTCTATGGAAAATGCTCATTTCCCTCCACTCGGGTCAGACTTAGTCTCCATTCGGACATAGCCACCAGTGTCACCAGATACAGCAACGCAGTATTTCTTCCTTTCTTGGCTTTATTTCCCATTTCAATTTGACCTTCTACCCTCCTAGAATTCATTCTTCCTGAATTTACAGCTGCTAACACAATGTGGTATGGCAGAGATAGATCTGTGGTGTTGAGGGCTGTTACCGAGCAGATAAAGGAACAAGAAGATCCAGGCTGGAAGTGGTAGCTAGGCAAATTCAAACTGGAAATACACAGTAATTTAACAGAGACTATTGGAACAGGCCACCCAATGACATGGTTGATTCTTCATTTGAAATGTGGCTCTTTTTTAAAGACAGAAGTTGTTGAATTTTGATGCTAGAATTAGTGGGTGAAATCCTGTTACAGATGATTCTAGCAGTTCCCTCTGGATCTGATAGCTATTTATCCTATTTCCAAAATGTCATTTCTTTTCACAGTGAAGTGTCCTGTAGCATGACAATATCAGGATCCTGAAAGTAGCCCTAATCAGTATTCAGAGTCCTTTGGTGCGTCTCGGAGAAGTTGAGGAGTCCCAGACATTGGTCAGGGTAGCACACACTAGCCCTAGTTACCAGATGCACCTCTGTCCAAAACTCCTCATCTAAAATGAGACCGTGCCCCTCCACAGACATCACTTGCATTAGAAATTCTGCCTTTCCAAACCTCCTCCCACATGACAGCACTCCCAGAGCCCCTGTTTTTTACCAATCAACAAGGTTGCAGCATGCTGCCGCTGCTACCCAGAAACCAGGAGGGCAGCTCAGCATTACCCTAGCCACTAGAAAGTAAATGTTGCACCAATGTTCAGCCTTTGTTACACAGCCAGAGTTATGTGAAAGGCCCTAATTTAACTAGGAATTCAGGCCCTTGCATCCATATCCTTAGTGGCACTCGTGCAGCTCCATTGCCTTCACTGGTATTCAAACATCTGAACAAATGGACCTTAGCAAAGGAGCCTGATGATGTTGCAGAGCAAAGAGGAAAGCCTGTCATCTTAGCTTTCGTAGCTCTGCTGATTGCAGGCTGACAGGAGAAGGGGGTGGAGGGAGGAGAAAATTATTACAGGCAGCAAAGGTACCAGGTCTGACTCCATACCAACAGTCAGTTGCTCTGCTGAGTGCACAAGTGCCACTTTGTGGGGTTTAACTATAATTTATGTATCATCAATAACAAAAAATAAATATGCTGTCCCAGCCCAGCCACCTGCGGAGGATTTGGGATTGAGAGTATTGTCGGGGGTAGAAAGGTAAGAAAGGTTTATTGACTTAACAAAAACACAACTACGCGTAGTAACAAGGCAAACAAAGACAAGAACAATTCACGTCGGCAACTTATCGGCAGTCCCTTCTGATGCCTGTTGTACGACAAGTTTCTCTTTCCACAAAGTCCAGCGAAGTCAGGCGTCCCTGATCAGCGCTGTCCGAGGGGTACCGGGAAGGTCCCTGGAATTCAGTCCTTGGGCTCCTCGAGGTCCATGGGCCCACTGATCCAGGCCAACAGCTAACTAATCCTTTTCACAGAGCTGCATCTTCCTTCTGAATGGTTTCCAGATATTCCAGCTAATTTATAGCTTCTGAATTGTACTGATAACGTACAACCACTTGGATTCTTTTTACTTCGACTGTCCTTAGACTGACCAATAGCAGTACAAGCCTTGCATTTCTTTGATAAGGTAATTTTAACTACGCCACAGGGCCTAACTATTTCAAGACTTTGCTAAATTTACTAGGCTTTACTTTATACAAGGCCTCACCACATCTTAATTAGGCTTTTAGCAACAACATACAGCTTAATATCTAAACAAATACAGAAAAAACACTTGGTCTAATATTCATAGAGTCTTCAGCAAGCACCTTTATCACGCAGGCATACTTTTCAGCTGGCACAATATGTTCTCTGTTTGTTTACTTGTACTAGTCAGCTTCTAGGCAAGGATCCCAACTGCTTTTGAGTTTGTAGGGCTGATTATTTCCATTCAGGTGTATAAAATTCTTCTTGAGATGTTTTCAAGTCTGCTGAAGTGTCCTTTGGTCTGGAAAGGAGCAGCCAACTCAACTGGCATCCAGTGCCCCTCCTCTTCCCTGTGTGACATCCCAGCTTCCCGCTTCCTTTCCCAGCTAACCAGAGGGATTTGCAAGTAGATCTCACAGAACTTACTGTAATTATTGTTTGGAGGAGTCAACCAGCACTCGGGCAAAGATGAACTGGAAACGAATCCTTTTTCTCTCCTGCCTGGCAACTTTTGTGCTCTTGACTGGTACGTACAATCCAGTAATAATAATACTGCTTAGAGGAAGACTGGCATTTCAGTAAGGGATGAGCTAAAGCATGAACTCATGTAGGAGGGTAGCATGTTATAGGAGCCATGCCATTTCAAGGAGTTTGAGAGTATGTATATAAGAATTTAATCTAATCCATTCTACTCTATTCAAATCTCTAAAGCATTGTGATTATTCAAAGAGAGGCCATTTTCTGAGCGTACTGTACACAGATTAAACTACTATTCCTGTAAAATCCTGTTAATCTTGAAATTCTTGTTTTTATCTTTTATCCAAAAATTAGTGACGAGCTAAGTCTTCACAGGCATAGGTGCTGAGCACACTGATGCTTTTCCTATGAGAAAATGGATTTTCGAGACTGCCTGTTACTGGATTACAAGAAGTGGATTTTTTAGGGTTTTAGCAGGTTGTAGCTTTAAGCATCTGCTTGAGGTCTGTCCTGTGGGATGCTGAATTCAATGCTGTTTGTGCTGTTGTCCTCCAGTACTTGAGGAGAGCAACACTGCTGCTGTGGGTTCCAGGAAAGCAGATGGGGAAGAAAATAAGGAAAGTAAGTGGAACTGCAAATTTTAGGAGGGAGAGAGTGGGAACAATGTGCATAAAGCATTCACATTTATATTGATGCCCCCTCTTAACTCTCAGTGGCCAATCAATTCCTCTCTCTCTTTATTCCCAGGTCTGAAAAAGATTTTCATACAAGAATCAGATGCCTCTAACTTCTTCAAAAAGCGCAGCAGGAGATCTACCAGCTCCATAGACGAGCTCAATGGTGAGGCTGTTTGGGAGTGTTTACGGAAAGTGGTATTTTCTTTCCCCTTCTCTCATCTTCCGCTTTCCTTGAGACAGTCCCAAGTTGACCTCCTGCCTCTCAAAGAATTTATTAGATGATCAAAGGTGGTGGATGGTTGTGGTGGTTGTTTCTTTTGGATTAGAAACTGTTCGTCATTGATTATCTAAATTTTAAATGGCAGAACGTGCCAACAAATGACAACTTGGAGGAAAAGCAAAAGGAGATGGATGGTGTAGGAGGAGAAGTGTAATTTTTATGGAACTGAATAAAAATGACATGGTAGGAAAATAAACCTGAATGTTAAATATCCAGTTTAAAAGATTTAGGGGAAATTGAACTATCTGAGTAGGTTTAAAGTGATTAGTCATTAGAGTAATCTCCAAAATGAGTGAGTGTGTGTGTTGATACTTCCTTGAAATGAGGTGAGAAGGAACCTTGGAATGAATTTTTTTCACGTAAAAAATCTCTTAGGCTTGGCTAACAGGACTGAGATGAATATTGTATCCTTAGCGCTTTCCAAAGGGCTCAGACATCAGGAGAGGCTGAGCTGAGCAGGCTGTCGTAGGAGGCACAGGACAGCGTGGTGAAGTGGACATGTGTGCTTATATAATCCCTCCCCTCACCCCTTTCGTGCAGTCATCTTACGAAAGGAGCTAAACAACAAGCAGATCTTGGGTCCAGCACTGAATGAGTGTTTTCATCTGTCCCTGAAAAAAACTGCATTAGAAAATATGCACCTGGCTTCCGCAAGAACCTTAATTTCCATTTGGGAGGAATAAATGTAACAAAAGTCAAATGGCTCATTTGGTGAGGCACTGGGGTTGGCATCAAATGAACTGGTTTGGTGCTACCTGTCCTTTTGATCAGTGAAGCTACTGGTAGGTTAGTGGGAGACAAGATAACCTTTCAGTAATAATTTGAAAATTACCTCAATTAAAGCTGATTTAAGTGGTTACATTTCAAAATACAGGGTCCAAACATATGTAAACCAGTGATCTATTTAATTAGGTTGCGATCACTTGAACAATATCAGGTAATTATGTAGTAATCGTGCATGTGTGATAGCGTTTGCCTTCTAGCAGCGTAAGTTAGTCCAGCGTATGCAGTGGCAAATACGTCTGCAGCAGTGTTTATTGTTAAATGAGTAGTAAATAATCATATAATGCCAGACACGTAGTAAAGCCAGAAGGGTCAAATCATACTCTCACTGACGAGACAAGCCCGCTGAATTCATTATTTTAGTACTAAACTATTGAAATCAGTAATTTGACACTGCTGTGCCTGAGAGTGCAAGTTGGCCCAAGAGCACAGACATAGATCATGTGGTCGTATCTTTTGCTCGATATCCCGCTAAATTGAATAGTAGAATTGTCCTCTATCAGTGTGTGATCAGACTGAGATCCAGAGCTTCCCAGTGGTAAGGTCTGATCTAGAAAACTCCCTTTCTCACGCTGCTGACCCAAAGCTGACATCTCCAAGCCTTCCTGTCTGGTCCATTTAACCATTACCACTAATGCCACCATTTCCATCCATCCTTCAGCATATCAGGGAGGTATAAGTGGGACACCTCCACCCAGCTTCAGATTGTATGGTGTATTCCACGTCTCCCTTTTTTACAGTACCTATGAGATTTGGCAATAGGTCCTTATATATCATGACATTTATATTATTGAGCCATAATGCAAAGGGCTAACTGCTGAGCACTTCCCATACTATCAAGTCATGGAGCAATATCCCTGGAGAGAGGTTTTGGCAGATGGGTTCACCTCAATATACCACCATGGAAGAGGAATAAATTAGTGGTTGGAGATGTTGCCAGGCGTCAGCTGACAGGAATCAGACCAGCATCCTCTCACGCAAGATAGCTTAGTGGATATTTAAGTGGTGGATCAAGAGGAGTGTGATGGGCTCGTCCTAATTCCCAGGCAATATTCAGCTGGAACAGGAAGCTGCGCACTGGAAAGGCCCACGCCTAGACCTGGCTGGCCGTGCGAGTGGGAAAGCAGAATGGGAGCAGCGGGGAAGGCCGCCTCCTTCCATAGCCTGAGGTTTTAAAACAAAGTGGTGGGTGAGGTTGGGACCCTCTATCCTCTGAGCGAGGTTAGCTGGGTATATGCCATGTTTAGTGAAAGAGGAATATGACCCATTTTGTTCGGGGGGTCAACACGGACTTTACAAATTTTAAGCAGCCAGTGCTTCCTCAACGGTGTCTTAAAATAAGGGCCTTTCTAGTTGCTCAGACGTGTGAACTCCTTCCTAAGCATCCATGCTGAGTGGATGGATGTTGAACCATGTCTGAGTACCAACATGGACAGTCAGCAGTGACATGCAGTCCTCTCCTCTCCCAGCTGGCAAAGATCTGCATCCCGGGATTGGAACAGGTTCAACATGATGCTGCTGAGAAGGAGACGGTAAAATACTATTTAAGGTAAAAGCATAAGATTCCTCCAAAGCCACCAGCTCTCACATGGTGCAGCCCCCGGTCCTTTTGGCCATTGTTCCTGGGGTGATTCGAATGAGGTCACATCCTGGATGTAATGCTTTGTTGATGCAACTACCTGCACAGGGCTCTACCTTTGGAAGCAACGCCTCATTGAGAAACTCTGTAATAGTTTAGGGCAGACGGTATTGCCACCCATTTACCTTAGCCATGGTCATCTTCCTCTAGGTCTTGAATCAGCAGTTCTTTTGCTGCCTCCCTTCAAGCCGGCAGCTTTACACTCTCTCAATGCTTTTTGTCCTCCATTTCCTCTTTTCCAGGTTACAAAGTGGGTTGCTTAACTTTCAGGTGTTCGGCTCTGACTATAACATAGCGACATAAGAATTAAACTTAACATCCATTCTGTGCTTTTCAGTACCTCGAGGAAAAAAAGTAATTGCATTTTCTTTCCCTGATCCCAGTCTTGAATGATGCAGGACTTGGCTCTACTGTCACTTGAATGCCACCTGCTTATTACATCCTTCTTTGAAATCATCATTTAATGAAAGATTTTCATCATTTATTGCTTTGCTCCTCAATTAAAATCCCTGCAATCCTCTTCCCCTCTCCCCCACCATCCCTCACTGCTTTCTACTAATCTAATTCGCATTGCCTCTGCTCGGGAATGTGTTAGGTTAGTTTATGCTCATGTGCTCCTAGGAAGGGGATCACGCCCTGCCCTGCAGAGGGGAGAAGAAATCACCAAGATCCTTGTTCCAATAAGGGAGAAACATTTTCCTGGACCCAGATCTGGTGATTGGTGACCCGTGACCCAGAAAGGATGGACGATGTAGGGCCTGCTGTTCCAACCTTATGCTGCTCTAGAGCCCTGTATGCAGGCCTGCCATCCTCGGCACATCACAGGAACAGTGCAGAGTACGGAGCCAAGGACCGGACCTGTGATTAGAACAGGTTCTGGCAACATTTGGGAGTAGGAGGGACTATTTTAATAGAGCTTTGTTCTGTATTGGCTACTTCCAACTCAACCCACGCCACCACTGCAGGCTACAGCCCGTCAGGCAAATCTCCGGTCCCAGACGTCTACTGCCAAATTGCCATGGAAGCCCCTCAGCTCTGTGGGCTGGATAAAATGGCTTTGGGGGTTGGATCCAGGCCGTAGGTTACTGACCCCAGAGCTGGAACGTGAGCCAAAGTTGTGAGCCGTTTTCAAACCAAGGATTTGGTTGTAACCAACCCACACTCCCTCGCACCAAAACAAAAATTCAAGGTTGTCTGGATGGGAGGTTTAATCTGGGCTTCTCCGCACTTCAAAACTTTAATACTTTTCATGTTCAATATAGCATGGTGTGGGTCTCGACAGTGGAGTGACACTCCCAAGCAAAGCCAGGCAATCCAGGGGGCGTAGGAAACGTTGGGCACGTCTGCACAGCGCCTTTGTTCCTGCACCGTTATTTAGACTTCCTTTTGGAAGTACTAAACGATGGTGCGGTAACAGTCTGTACTGCGCCGTGCCGGCCGCACGCAGTTAGTTTTGGCTGCTACATTGCCATAGCAACATGCTATTATGTAATGAGGGAGCGCGTTGCTATAGCAGCAGTGTCACAGTTTTTGCCAATGGGTGTTATGGTGCCATAGCACATCTTGTGTAGATGTCCTTTAACTACTACTTGTTTATCGTGGGGTTTAAAGAGTTGGTCAGCACTGTGACCTGAGCACATCTGGAGGGAAACACAGCTGAGTATCCTCTGCCCACCACCCTGCAAATACCAAGTCCACGTATGTGGGCGAAGCCACTACAGGAACATCCTCAAGCATGTGAGGGATGGAGCTTTCAACGGTGGTCACGGGAGGATGCCCCTGGGGCGATTTCCAGGTTTGGTGCATGCAAGGCAGAGCAGGTGTTCTTGAGGGTGTCCTATCTGCTTTTTCCTGGATACATTGGGGACATGGCCCCCAACTCATTAGACAGCTGTACAGGAACCACCGGCTTCTCTTTCCGTGACGGAAGTGTTGTATGGAGTTAGGCTCTCAACTTCATGGCCAGGTTCTAGTCTGGTCTCAGTTTGACCTAACTTGGGTGACTCTTACATGTATATAGTGTCCATTGGCCTAGCTCTTCGGGTCCTGGTGAGGCTCACATATCAGACCAAACACAATCTACCATTTGGACAATCTGTATTTTCATCTCTGTCGTTTAAACGGAATCGCCCGCAGCAGCTAGCCATTTTCCGATCAGCACTTTTTGCAGGTGTTATTTCTTTATGTTGCACAATGAGATGATGAAAGCTTGTCAGGTCCTTAGCAGGGCTCCTGTAAACCAGGATTTAGGCAACACCGCTGAAAATTAGCCCAGTACACAGATGATGTTCTGTCAGGATAATCAGATCTGTTGTGTTTTGAGGTCGAAACTATGCTCCGTTGCCTGAAGATTTTTTCATTGCTGATCTTGTTCTCGTTCACACAGTGGAGACACGGCAAATGCTGGCTGCCGACGAGCAGAGGAGAGAGTATTTTGAGGAGCAAAGGAATGAGCATGAGAACTTCGTTGAAGAAGAACGTCACGGTAAGAACAAAATGCGACTTCAGATCAGCGGTGCCCAAGCTTTTGACTTGTGGCCTTGAAGAGTGGTGTCCAGCCAGCCTGCAGACCAAAGCCCTTGTCCCGGCCAGGCCCAGCCGCGCTGTCTAGTGCACAGGGTCATGTTACGTGGCCTGCAGGGCTCCCCACGGGCTTGGATCTTGGCAGCATAGAAGTGCTGATTAATGCTGCTACTGCTTCCTCCACCCCCAAGTTTTCAGACCCACAGGGCCAGATTTGGCCTGCAGGCTGGTGTTGAGCACCACTACTGTAGATGGTCCTGCCACGATCATTATTTGGTGCTATGTAATTGTTCTAATGTAGCAGTGCCTAACGGCCAGAATGAGGCATAGTCCCATCATGCAAGGTGCTGTATCAGCCTGAAACAGATGGCCTCTCACAATTGAACTCTGCTCCAGCAAATACTGTGCATTCCTAGGTGTCCTTATACTGCTGCCTATATTCATACTGCAGAGAACAGGAGAGGTCTGTTTTACATAGAACCACAGTGGGGGGCTCCCAGTTTGCATTTTCCAGAGGCGAGTTTGCATTTCTCAAGTCCCCACTTGGGAGACCTTGTTTCTGTGAAAGCCTGGTTTGGGGCCTGGTGGGAATTCACTATTTAGATGTTGGAATGAAACTCCTTTTTATTGGGGTGAGATTTTAGGAATGCAGGACTCTGGGATTGCTTCTCTCAGCTGTTTCCATAGGCTTGGGCCAGCAAAGGGCGCCAGTAAAATCAGCACCGAACACTGCAGCACGCCCATGCTACAAGGCCCATGGAGTCTCCATTTGGCAGCTAGCTACATCTCCCATATCTAAACCCACAGGTTTCGGTTGGGCTTTGCACGCTGTGCGATGACCCTTCCATCGGATGAATGAACGTGCAAATAGCACCCTCTGCCAGCAGCAGTGTTTTCATACAGAGGTTTCACACCAAGTGGTTTTGATATCGGCTGCCGTATCACAGAACAAGCAAAGGAGTGGCAGCTTCAACAAGCAACTTCCCTGCACTTACCAAGAAAAGATTAGCAGCAGGGTAAAGAGAAGCACAAAAGTGCTCGGGGTCAAACAGGAGAGCCTGGGAAAAACAGGAAATAAAAGCCAGAGCCCCTGGCACGCAGGGCCGTGCTTCAGAGCAGAAACTGCCGTGCTGCGCCCTTGAAGTGCACAGAGGAGTGACTTGCTTGGGTTATCGGTCTGTCAAAACAGGATAAATCTGAGAGGAATTGTGAAATCTGACAGGTTAACACTTAAAAAAACACTTCAGCATCCCTGAAAGAAGGCCTCCTTTGCCTTTCTCTAAGCTCAAACTAGCATATCATCTTCATTTCTTTCCTGTCATATTGATAGAAGGAAAAAAGACCGTTTCCTCCTTTATTTCTCCACCAGAAATGAGAAGTCTAATCTGAAAACCAGTTCTTGGGGAACAAAGATGACAAAATCACTTTAATTTACTTATTAGAGTGGCAGTACAGAACCAGTCCCTGGAAGACTCAGCTACCTTGAGGATGAACAATTTTCTCTCTAAGCAACGGCATTTCTTTCTATTTTTCTACTATTGATGGACATTTTTCTTACTCTTCCCATAACCACCCGATGCCTGCAACCCTGCTGGCGGCACAGCTACCTGAGAGCGAGCCCCAGAGCCTCTCCTATGATGATAGGAGAGGGAGAAAGCATTACTACTCCTGCCTTCCAGCCGGTCCTCTGTACTTCCCCAGCTGTTGGGAGCTTGCATTAAGAAAACATTCGCTGTACACATTCTCCTACATATAAATGAACAAATGGCCCCATAGATGCTTCAGCTGACTCACGAGAGAGCAAGTAGGAAAAGCCAGTTGTGGGATGGGTGGTTAAGACAGTGGGCAAAGGTAATGACAGGCGCAGAACGTTTTCCTTGGATGGCTTGCTAAACAAAACCAGATGGGCGTTTGTGAAACCGCAAATGGACGTGGCTAACCAGGCTGGGGCCTGGGGAGACTTTGCTGCATGTGTTGCCTTAGGAAGAGACTGGGAAGAAGTGACTCGGAGGCATTCCTTGTTTTTATCGCCTCCTTTTGGCTACGTTTTGAGAAGACCTATTTGCTGGAAGTGGCTGGTTGCTTGAGAAGCTGACATTACTTAAGTGCCATTTGCAGGCGGTTTTAAAATGGTTCTTTGACAAATATCCATATTTGCGCCTTCGGGAAAGGCATTCAGGAAGGCAAGGCCTAAATACCCGCTAAACATATTTAACCCCTTACTTGCTAAGCCTCACGGTCAGACATGCCACGTGGCTCTGCCTTGTGGTTTATCATGGAAATTAGCCATTAGGGCACTGGCATTTGCCAGCCAAACATGCATCTAAGAAAGTATGAATTTTTGGATGTTTAAGAATTGTACCTAGCTTTTGCTCTCCGTGCTTGTATAAATCTAAAGTTTACCAAGGTTAACGGATAACCGGGACACCTGTTGGATTCAGTAGCACAAAAGCTGCAGTCCAACTTGACAGTACCCAGCACATTCATTTGCACTCCAGGGGCTACTCTGATCTTCTTGCAGTTATGCCATTCAGAGGTACTGATAACCACATTCAGAAGACTCAAAGCTAGCTGGTAAATCTGAATGACACAATTCAAAATGACTTCATTATGACTGTCATTAAGCATAGTCAAGGCAACGGGTTCCTGCTGTGCTGCTGAATGCCTCGGCAAGGACCATTCCATGGATTTCAGTGAAATCTAAATAGCTGGCTCCAGAGCGAGAGACCTGCAGAAGGGTAGTAATATATTAGCTTTAACAGCTCAAAGAAACATGCGTCAGAATAAATATACCTGGAAGGTATGTCAAGCCAGACACAGCAATTTGTAACTGCTTTCTCAAGGTAACTGGAAGGTGAACATTAAAACTGGCCCCCCAAAGCACCTAGCACGATGGCACCGAGTTCCTAGGTGCATCTCCCTGCAGGGGTAAGTGTAGATCCAGGGTGTGCTGAGGCATGAACTAAAACACATTTAGGAGCTTTCTCAATTCATGTTGTTTAGATAACAAAAACCTTTCAACAAGGTTTGCTGAGGTTTACAAGCAAAAGATCTTTTTACCAAAGCTAGACCTCTTTGAATACAAAGCAGATTTCTGCAAAATTTCTGTTTCGAAGCTCTTGTATTGGTACCACCCATCCTGGTGGCAGCTGGGTAGCCCATCACCTGATTTTTTTTTTCTCAGGAAAGGTGCAGTGGTGCTTGTGATCAGTCTGCATTGGCATATTGTTGTGGTCTTTAAGTGCAAGTCAGAGAGAGAAAAGTTCCCAGATCAGAGGGGGATTTGCCACTGCATCGGCCAGTTCTGAATTTTGCAGGTGACTGTGATCTTTACCCGTAATTTTAGGGGAACGTCTCCTTTTAACAAGGACTATACACTGGGCCTAGCTTACCCTGAAATCTGTCTGCATTATGTACAGCTTAGAAGCTAGGAACAGGCAGTAGGAGCTTTAAGAGAAAACGATCTTTTCTTCAACACTGTCCTATTGCATTTGCTGCTTGATAGAGTTGAACTGCAGTTTGTCTTCTTTCTCCCCATCCACAGAGCAGAACGAGAGAACCCGGGAACAGATTGAGCAGTGGCGCCAATATCACTATGACGGTCTCTACCCATCTTACCTGTATAACCGCCATCACATCTAAATCTGTGATAAAGAGGGAACTTGAAAAGAGTTAAACATTTGCTGATCAAGCCATTTACAGGATACCCGAGAGGCAACATTTCCAAAATCTTGATCATGTTACGGATCCCCCTGTGGAATCTATTCCAGTAAGCCCCTTTATTTGCATTGGCTCCATTTTACCAGGTAGAGCATCTCATAGGGTGCTGCTTTGCTTTATATTTTGAGGTGCTTGTATGTATGACAAAAGCTGGACTTAGCACATATAAGGGAAACAAGGCAGACAAAATGAAGTCCTTGACACTTGTCTGAATCAGGGTAGTTTAGGTTGCTTGGTCTCTGTTCTATGTAAACCAGGTAAAAGGGGTTTTTTTTGTTTTTTTAAATCACTATATTTGGAGGGATCAGCAAGAAGAAAAATCCATGTTTGCTGAAATCCCACTCTCTGTTTTACCTTAAGTAAAAAAAAAAATGGTGCTGTATCAACGTTCTGTATTTTTTATTAAATGGTTCTATAGCTTTTGCAATCTCTCTGTGGACCTCCTCCTTACTTGCCTTGCCCAAAATGGACAGAACTTATCATCTTTAACCAGTCCCCAGAAACATGTAAGCAGCTTGTGATGTAAAAGATATATAGGCCTAGGGGGATTTTGTTAATTTAAATGTAGGATTAGGGATGATTGGAACATTTATACAGCGTTTCTCTCTCCACATTGTTCTTATTCCAGCCCTTAATAAATATTTACCGCCTGAGCGCTGAAAGCCAGGATCCCAGCGTGCTTATCCGCGTTGTTCTCTGAATTAACCTGAGCCTGTGGCAGGTATGCCCAGGGAATCCGAGTGAAGCCTCACTCCTGGCAGACAAGGGTAGATGTGATCTCTTTTATGAGAGCGACTAAATAGTTGGAAAAATTGTTCTTTGTAAGCTTTTGGGCACAAACACCCTTCTTCAGGCACAGGGAGAGTCTGCTGCTGTTTTATGGGGGGGGGGGGGTTGGATGGAATAAGTATCCCGTGAGGCTCCCCTTCAAATCAACTAGTGTGACAGGAGCAAGGGAAGGAAAACCACGAGTTGGCCTTCTTGCCACAAAACGAAGGGAAGAAGTTATATAAAATTGTTTTCCCAAGGTGAGTGGGATCCACTTCTCAGTTGCAGAATTAAGTGCAGACACCAAGAGGGAACCTCAGTACTTGCCCCATTAACCAACAGTAGAACAGCCATGGGATGGGATCCCTGCTGGAAGGCTCCTGAGAAGAGCAAGTCAGTGGCTTTTCCCCCATGCACCTTCCTGCTTATAGCAGCAAAAGGGGCTAACAGAGATCACCCCTCTCCAGAAGGCAAGTAAAGACAAGCCTGTCTTCCACCATCTGCTCATACGAGGGAAGTGTGTCCTGCTGGGCTTACTCATAACAAACAGATCATTTAAATGGAGACGAGAGGCCTACTCTCCTGATTTCATAAGGTTTCTTCCCCTGGGAACTGGACTGAGACCAGCAGTTCATTTTAGATGTCGCTCAATAACCGTAATAATAATAAAAAAGATGACAGATCTAAGCCTTTCTGTGCTTGGTTTCCTCTGTCGATACGGTGCACTTGATTTCTGCCAGAACGAGACAGATGGGAGTGTGCACACCCAGCCCGGAAGGGTTGATTGTCATGAAGTTAAGCAAGCCTCCTGCAAGGCTCATCAATAAAATGCTACTTAATTCTTGTTTTAAGTGCTAAGAAGCACCGTAAGGCGCAGTTCCTTGGTCCGTGAAAGAGTTCCAGGAGGCACTGGTTGGACCCGTGTGTAGGAGAGCAGATTAGCTGATCAGAGAGACCAACAGGCCTTAAACGCCTCCGCCATTGCCTTGTTCCTCACTAATGTTTTGTCATCACAGACCTGCAGTCTGCCTTTCTGAAACACCTTCAATGTACAAAAGAACTGGCGGGGAAGCAACTGTGTTCCAAGGTCTGTTTAAAGTGAGCTCTGAAGCTTTTTCCAGCTCAGGAGAACTTTGTCACCCATTCCCCTTGGACTCGTGGGTCTAGCACAGATTCTTTATAACCTCAAGCAAGTCTGAAACAGGAATAGCAGGGGTCAGGACCTTACTATGGAAAGGGGATGATTCTTGAACAGCTTAGTTGGAAGGCATGATGGAAACAGAAGGTGCTGTTACAGGTACATGACAAAGTTGACACAGAAAAGCATACAAAAGCACACATTTGAGTCATCTGAAGTCTTGATCAGCCCCCAGACCTGTTGAGTCACTGTCCCCTGCTCTAACCCATAGCTAATACTGCCATGGTCTCCAAGCTGCTGCAAAAAGAACCAGTTAGTAGGTCCCACTTACTACTCAGCCAGGACTCAGACTCCTATCATTGTTTCTGGGACCTTTACGCTCAGGCCCCAGGCCTTGGAGCAGAGCTTTACACAAAACACCCAAATCGGTGCCTAAGACTCCCCAAGGCCCCCAGACACTTAGATGTGCTCCACCGGAGCTCCATCCCACTGGGGCTCTCAGCACGTCTCTTAACCACTTCAGGAAGAACAGGGCAGGAATACAAGGAACAGACATGATCAAGAAATTGCTTAACCCCAGGGACTCTGTTCCTAAGGCACTCAAGAATAGATGCAGAAGCTTTACTAAGGAAAGGTTAACATTGGAAAAGTGTACACAATACAGTAGTTATGGGAGAAACAATGCATAGTAACCACACTGGTACATAACTGTGGGATGGTAAAACAGTCTTAAGTATGGATATGGTCTACACTTGTCTGGGGTTTGAAACAGCCAAATTCCTCAAGAGCATCCTCCCCAGTCTCAGCTCCTCCTCTATCAGTTCCAAGATGTCAGCATTTCAGACTGGCCAGTCTCTCCCATTTTCCCTTTTGTGCTTACCTTTACCTTTCTTCTGTGTGATGATGCTTTGTCCCCTGCCCAGAGCAGCCCCCATATCTTAAATTACCTTTGTCCTGGCCACAGGCCCCTCCAGGTTGTCCCAATTCCCTTCCCCCACTAGGCTTACCCCAAATACCCCTTTGCAGGTCAGAGTAGAAAAAAACATTATGCAAGTGTGGGTCAGCAGCTGAGAGATAAAGTCAGCGACCCAAACTGTAACCTGTGTTGCTTCCCAGCCACAGTCCTGCAAGCACCTTTCTTGGGAAGGACTACCATCTGAGCAACAAAATAGGTTGCCTGGGGCTTCCACATTCAAACTTAATCCAACACAGGGCTCCTAACCTGAATATATTATATCCTACTGGCATATGAACCTTTGCAAATATTTAAAAATAAGTGCAGCTAGAAATAAGCAAATCCAGCTGTAGTGAAAGCACACAAGAATTTCCAGTGCATTCTTCTACTGGATGCATCTTCATATAGAAAGGCAGGAAGCTAGCATGCCCTTGAG
This sequence comes from Caiman crocodilus, assembly GCA_030014935.1. Lineage (NCBI taxonomy): Eukaryota > Metazoa > Chordata > Crocodylia > Alligatoridae > Caiman > Caiman crocodilus. Next base: position 130,566,203 of record JAGPOW010001296.1, read on the forward strand.
AATAGAAACATTGATTCCATATAGAGCTCAGTAAGGAGCATTTGTGTGCTTACCAGCTTGTAATAGGTTGAGAGAGGCTCTTGTCAGACATGCCATTGAATGAATCAAAGCAAGAGCATGAGCCAGGCACCAGAAATGAGGGACTGTTCATTTGGCGAGAAGCCGACAGTGCGACACGCACTGCACTAACTGCCTCAGCGCTTATAATGCCAGGTTGCCACTTCAATTAAAAAGCCAACCTATTAATGCCACGATTTCTTATAATCTTAAATTAAAAACAAGGGGGGGAAAATGAAGGCCTTTTAACTCCATGTTTCAAAAGAGTATTAAATTTTCATTAACCTGCCTTTATTTAACGGTTAATGAGACTGAACTGATTACTGTAGAAAAGTAAAAATGCAGAAGGTTTCATTACCCCAAAGCACTTGCAAAGGGCAAGGTAGGAAGCTTCCTTTCAGCAACACAAGTTAGTAGTTCTTTCTAAATTAACACTCCCAAAAGGTGAGATGAATTTTGAAGTCCAGAAGGGGAAAAATGCTTAATGGGTCTATTAAAAACAAGGTTATTCCAATAAAGGGCTTGTGTCCTCCCACCCATTTTGATATGCAAACTTGGCACTCTGTGTCTGGAAAGATTATTCCTGCAGTCGAGGGAACACTTCCTTGCCAGGAATTCCATTCCCAGCTGATCCATGAGCTTGCTCTCCAAATCTGAATAACGGCCCCATTATAGAGCATATTTTTACATGCAGAATTGAATTCCAGTGCAGTTTAGCCCAGTGATTTAACTGATGAGCCAACAGACCTGCCCTGCCAAAGTTAACACAGCAGAAGAGCTGATCAGCAGCAAGGGTGAAAAAAAAGGAAGTGCTCAATTATTGTTTTTCCTGTCTTCTTTGGGGCATGCTATTTGAGGCTCAAAGGCCACTGAAACTGGCCAAATTTGCAGATGACACCAAGTTACCAGGGAGCATGGTCATGCTTGAAGATAGGCTACAGATACAGGTGGATCTAGACAGGCTGGCAAGTTGGACGGATCAGAACGTGATGAAGTTCAACGTCAAGAAATGTAAAGTGCTCCACCTCGGGATGAGCAACCCACAACACACCTACAGGCTTGGTGGCACCAAACTGACTAGCACCACAAATGAAAGGGACCTGGGGATAATAACAGACCACAGTTTGAATACGAGTCGGAAGTGTGATGCTGTAGCCAGTAGGGCAAATAACACTCTGACATGCATCAATCGATGCATCTCCAGCAAAGCCAATGAGGCGATTCTTCCCCTCTGCTCAGCACTGGTGAGATCACAGCTGGAGTACGGTGTCCAGTTCTGGGCTCTGCACTTTAACAAGGACGTGGACAAGCTCGAGAGACTCCACAGAAGAGCCACCCATATGATCAGAGCATTAAAAGGCAAGCCATATGAGGAAAGGCTGAGGGATCTGGGACTCTTCAGCCTGAAGAAAAGAAGGCTGAGATAGCCACAAACGCATGGAAGATGGATTCGGGCTCAACATGAGGAAAAACTTCTTCACGGTCAGAGTGTCCGGACTGTGGAATAAGCTTCCTCCAGAGATGGTGCAATCACCTACCCTGGAAATCTTCAAGAGGAAACTGGATGGTCACCTCGCTGGGGTCACCTGACCCCAAATGTCCTTCCTGCAGGGGCCTGGATCTGAAGCTCTTCCAGCCTTACAATCTATGAAATCAATGGGAGTCTCTCTTTTATTCCTTAAGCTGTGGAAAGCACTAGATGAATGCCCATAATTATTACTCAGCAAATGTAATGGGATGTTAGAAAGAAATCCAACCAAATATCAACCAACATGGATGGAACAAGAAAATCCAACACATAGCAAATATCCAACAAACCTATGAGCACAGACTTGGCTCCCATGATGAGAAATGGTGAGTCTAAAAGGCTGCTTAGATCCCGTGATGACAGGCATCTTAGAGGTCTGGATAGGACATTCTACCTTCCATGAGTGCTGGGTAGGTATGCATCTTATTTTAATGGAGGCAAAGTTTTTGATGGTATTTAAAAGAACAAATCAGGCCGGGAGCCCAGAGGGCATGTGTTTAAGGCTGCTTGCTGCCCTTGCCAGCTAGGCTGAGGGGGCAGCCCACTATTTGTTTGTTTGGGGGTTGGACAAGACAACCTATGGATGTTTCTTCCAGCTCTGCTTCTATATGATAACAACCCTAACACTGTAAACAGAGAATAAATGCTCCATAATCTGGTTTTTGCTAGTTAATGCATACAAGGACAACACCTCTATCTCCCTAGCTTTTCCTTAGCTAAAGAATGAAAGCCTGGAGCCAAATTCCATAGCTGTACATTGTGGAGCACTACCGTTACTGCCCCATTATTAATTCCCAGTCAAACACTGTGGGCTTCACATTGAGAAACTCCTGTCTCAAAGACAGAATACTGTCTGGCAGCTGGGACCAGGGAATCAGAAGCTAAGTCTCTTGAGTCACCAGTCAGTGGGAACCTGGGTATGCCAAGGTACTTCAGCTCATTGCATATGACAACCAGTCTACAAGAACTGGTCACAAGAACTCCTCTCTTCCCTTCTTTAGGGTGTTTATTGCAATACACATTATAGAACACGTAAGCCCAGGGATCACCATATTTACAAGGACTCCGAGTGAGTTAACAACAGGCAAAACAAACGGAAGTGTCACACAGTTCAGTACTTACAGTAATGAAATATTTATACCCACTTGCCATGCGTTACAGCAACAAAAAAACCTTGTAGGATGAGAAAGTGTGAAGGAAAGAGTCAGCTGAGGACAGCCGTGCCCAGCAAACAGGTATTTTTTTCCAACTGGAGGGGTCTAATTGCTTACTCCCTCTCCACTCCTGGCACAGATGTGAAGAAGATGAGAGGTGTTGACTCACAACACCACCTGGACATACAAAAATCAGGCTGTGGCACTTTCATTTGCAAAAATTCAACTTAATTTCTGGATTTAGGGACTCGTGGGATGCTAACGTTAGCCACAAGGCAGCAGAAGGGACACTTTCAAGGAGACTCTCAAGCCAAGGATGGTTTGTTAAACACACCAGGGTTTCTAGGGCAACTTGCTTTCAGGAAAATAAAACTGGCCGTCTCCTGAGTCACCTGAGGGGTCAAACATCTGTCCTGGAGGTAGCTGGTATGCCACAGGTTGCTGGTGCTACTGGCATTCAAAGCACTATGGGCTTATATGGACTGTGACTTCTCTATACAATTAAAAGGATTTTAAAACGTTAAAGAAAGGGGTTGAGACAAAACAAAATGTCTGTTCTCTAAAACCATGCACAAAATGCTGCCATGTACAAAATATGACTCTTTAAAAGAATTAAAACCCCATTTTGTGAGCAGGGAGATCTGTAACTGTAATGACCCACAGGTGCAGATGACAAATTGATGACTCCAGCAGCTCAGATTTGTCCAGTGCAGTCAGCTAGAAGGCATAACATTTGCACAAGAGCATAAGTGACTCAGAGGTCTAAGCACTATTGAGTCTCAATGTTAAAGTCACTCAGCACTTCTGAACACTTTACCTTCTAAAATTTCTAAGCAGCTTACAATTGGCCCTGCAAGCTCCAATGAGCAGTTCTGACAACTCCGAAAAGCCATAGGTGAATGTTGGCACATCACATACTTCCATAAATGCACCCTATGATATGCTGCTGCTTTTGTATGCTGTAACAGTTGGAGGTAGCACCGAACGGCTGAATTAATATATTATGCCAGGCTTTGTTTCCGATTACAGACCAGAGACAGACTGGAAGCATTTGTATTCCATGTCAAAGGTCTTCTCCAAGTTCATAACGGCTTGTGCTGTATGATTCCAGCGACATAATTTGAATGAACTGTTTTACATACAGTTTAAAATTCAAATTCCATGATAGCAGAGTTTTGTTTCTAAATGCTGTGAACAGCTTGTTCCTAAGAAAGAATCAGCGTGACCACATATTTCACATAGTCTCTTCAGTCAACCTAAGTAGACAAAATTGGTCAATCCAAGGGAAGAACTAGAAGACAGACTGAGGTGCCCTGGCCAGTAGAAATGGGTTTTCCCAATTTTTTATACCAAAACACAGAACCCACATGTTTTTAGTAAATGCACAATTCAAAGTCAGACGAGGTAAATGTTGTGAAAAATCATCTGTGGGTTACTTAAGACTGTTAAGAAACTTGGGTTGTTCTTCCCCTCGTGGTAAAAGTGTTTCTCCACCAATCTTCGGACCTTTCTTCTCCTAAAAACATGAACATACAAATGGATGAAGATTCAAATTCAAGCTAAGCCAGCTCCTTCACATTTTTCTGAAAGAAGCCGAGGTAAATGATTATCTGACTAGAACACCTACGCTCACAATAATCACATCGTTCCACGAGATCCTATGGGCGATTCTGAAAATGCAGCTATAACTTTACAATGCAAATTCCTACCATGCCAATTTAAACAAGGCCTTAGACAAACTTAAACAATAAAAACCAAAGAATAAAAGCTAAGGTGCCATAAAATAAATAAACTATCTGTGCTGAGGCAGATCAGTTCAGGGTTGCTAGTAACATGCCAGGTGAGTAGACACATGCACTTAAATGGATCCATTTCAGGAAATGGAATCCTTCACTTTTAGGTGGCTTATATTAGCAAAGCCTGGGAAAAACCACTGAAAGAATCAGCCTTAGTCCCACCACAGGCCCCGGCCTGCACCTACCTTTAGCATCCCATCTCGCTCCCATTTGAAGAGGCCACAGATGCTGAAAGAGGAAGATGGGAGGTTAGCATTGGGTTGGAATCCATTTGCTGCACAATACCAGAGGACCACCAGCCCTCCTACATCCTTCCAACAATGCTTAGCAGCCAGAGGGAACAGCTTCAGACCCTGGCTCTTGCTACTGTAATGATAAAGTGTACACTAGTTACTGGATGGTACAAGTCCCCCTGCAAACACACTGCTGGGGAACCCTTCCTACCTGCAGGGCTTTTTTGGTAGCCTGTTTAGAGAGATGGCTCTGTTTCCACAGGGGCACTTGAAAAATCGCTTCACACCCTCGTGCCAGTGGTAATCGTGATTCTCCTTCAGGCATGTATCCAGGGGCTTGAAATAGGAGTATTTGCACTGCAAGGCAACGGGAGAAGGGCGAGAGAGCACGTTGAGATGAGCAGAGACTGCGTAACATGTACCAGTACGAGAGCTGTCCTGCTGCACAGCTGGGAATGAGCGCTTGCTTTGGATCAGAAGAATGCTCCCCTCTGTTCTTTCATCCCCAAAGCAGCAGCCATGCTGCTGAGGTTGCTGCCTCTGGACTCTGCCATTGGCCCTTCCCACACTGCCCCTTCCTCCCTCTGCTACCACCTTTTGTCATGCTTGGCCCAATTCCCAGCAGAGACCAGAGCACACAATTGCCTTCTGTGTAGCCACAGACAGTGAGGAGAGGTTCAGGGGGGTGGGGGGAGAAGTGTACTAGAAACTGTTCAGGCAGGGAAGAATTCTCCCCATGCATTTTAAAGGGGTAAAACTCCTTCTCTATCACTGATGACACAGTCAGCAAGATGCAGATGAAGCAGCTTCGGTCTTAGGCTTTGTGCAAATGATCAGTACTGGACAACAACAGTCCCGAGGGACTCTGGGATCCCAGGACAGTTTCGGGCTGACAAGAAAAGCTGGTAACTAGATAGCCCGAGGACCAGAGACCAGGGAACCTGAGCAAACTGAGCTTGGGGAACCTCAGAGGCAGCGTCTAACTCCTTCAGCATCACATCATGGCTCCAGCCGACGCTGCCAACATCCCCAGGCAGCAAGACACTTTCTTTACAATCATGGGCTTTAACAAAGCCAAGCAGGGCTGCAGGAACACAAATTCCCATTCCAACACAGTGAGTGCACCACGTACCTCCCTGCTCCTGTTTTACTCACCGTCTTGCACGTCACCACCCGACACTTCTGCTCTTTAATGCTCCTCATCTTCTCTTCCAGCTCTTCTTTCTTCACCAGGGGCTCAAAGTAGCGTTCCTGAAGTTCAGCCTCAACCTGCCATGACACGAGAGACACTGTATGTAGTCTGCTGTACAAACTGCAGGAGCAGCTCCCCATCTAGTGGTTTTGGCTGAAATCTTTTCGAATCTCCAAATAATCCATTTTATATGTTCCTTGTTAGAAGAACACAGTAGACTGTGTGTGTGCACACTTCTCCACTGAAATGCAGTCACCTCTGGGATACATCACAGAAGCTACCTAACAGCTAACAAATGGGCACTCATTTTAGCAGAGGAAAGCAAAAGTACAAGCAAAAGCACTGGGAAGCTTCACAGTACCACAGCCTCAACAGGAGAGGATAAGAGTGCTCTCTCCTGGGAGGTGGAAGGGGTGGGTTTGAACATCATAGGCTGAGGAGGGATTTGAACCCAAGTCTCCCACTTCCTGGCTGAGTGCTCCAAGTACTAGACTATAAAAGGAGCATGCCACCATGTTTTGAAAGAAAAACAGGGGAACCAATGGTCTTGTACTTGAATTCAATACAGTGAATCCCTATCTTATAAGACCCTAAGACTCAGAGAGGGACTGAAGTCCATAAGCAAGACAGGACTGCAAGATATGCCCTTGCCCTTCTTTTCATTGTTTCCTGTCAGTTTGCTAGTCCCCACCTGTGTCCCCTCCACAAGAGGCTGACTGTTGCAAGTCCTGCTCTTGACTTCCAATATGCATGGAATAGGGAACTTTTTAGACTTACTTGGGGCCACAAGCTCCAGGAGCTGGATGCTTAAGTTACGCACACAGTCACTGTGAGCGTTGTCACAATATTATTTGGTGAATCTGGGCCTTTCACTATAAATACTGAATAGGTCCCAAGAGGCTTTTCGCTTTGCAAGGGCACTCTTAGCTTCTCTTGCAAAAGGCCTCATTTGCTAAAAACTGCAAATAACGAGCACTTCCTTGGTTACAACCTCCCTCCCCATCTTTGTGGTGGTGTCCTAAGGGAGCATTTTCCAGTATGGAAGCTCAAGTCTTGGTATTATCAGCATATGCAATGCAGCAGATATGGAACCATTTTAAAAAACTCTAAAAGATGTAACTGTTGGAGCTGGGTTTGGTTGGCTCTTTGCAGATGCCATAAACACATTTCTTTGGTTGGCTGCTTGAGATGCCATGAACACAGATCTTCCTCCTACTGCTCAGACAGCACAGTACTGAAGGGTTGACAAGTCAAACAAAACACATTTGAACTTTTAGACACTGGAAATGGCTCTCTTGGCAAAAGCTCATTTATATCAAATCAAAACTTGAGCCTACACATTACCTGTGTGTGTCTAGTTTTTACCAACCCTGACCCATAGGTCTCGCAGAAAATAGCATGTACCTCCATCAGGACACCCGTATGCTTCGACCTGGTGTTCAGAATTTCCTGAAACTCTTCAGACTCCAGGTAGGCCAGCTGCTCCCGCCGTTTCTTTTGGGCTGGCTCCAACTCATCTGCATCTAGGGAAACAAGAGCTTTGCTGCTGACACCAGCTTCTGAGCTGTGTTCTGCTTTCTAAACATGATTATTATTTGATACCATATGAACAAGATGTGCTAATGCTGATGCCTCAGTTGCTAGAATTTATTTATTCCTTTATTTATCCATTACATTTATATGCCACCCTTCCCAAAAAAGGCTCAGGGTGGCTTAAAAAAATTGTGAGGAACAGAAAGAACAACTGGTGCAGCAGAGAGAGACCACAAGTCAAATTCTAGTTTAGTTGCAAGCAAAGATGTGTCATTAATGTCAATTTTTTGTAGTCCCTTCTGCAGATCTTACAGTACTTTATCAACAAACTCTGCAAAGTGGCCAAAACCCCCTGCAAATATGTAACAGAGAAAAGATTTCTATTTGGCCACTTCATGGAAAAGCTGCAAATGAAGTTAGTAATTAATAGTAATCCCATGCTCCAGCCATTAAGTTATATTCCCTGATAAAACCTAGGAAACCTCCCAAAAATACTGGATTGCCTAGAAGCAGGGGGAGCAAGACCGGCCTAAATAGTAGGTGCTGCATACCTAAAGCAAGGCTGATTGGGAGAACACTATGTTCAAGGCTAGCGTATTCTGTGGCAAGCTGGACCTCCCTTCTAAAACAGACTTTCTTGGTGGAAATGCTGAAGCATCAGAGTAAGCACTTGTTGTCTGTATAGCATAAAATAATGACCACACGCTGTTTACAGCACCATCATTAAAAGCAGCAGAAGTTTGCCACCAGTAAGTCTGTGAGTCAGTTAAAACCAGAGACATTATTGTGTTGGTTTATGCTAAGCCCCAGCTTTCCATTCTTAACATGCTGCAAATTTCTGTGCCAACAACAGCAGTGTCATGGAATCTCATTGTGGAGCAGCTCAAATCTCATACATACATACACACTGCTAATCACAAAGGTGGCATTGGGTCCACAGTATAAACACAGCAGCAGGAAGTGACTGCTGAAGTGACCAGCAGTCAAGTAGTTAGCACTGTACCTGTGAGATGAGATTTTCAACAGCGCCCAAATAATTTAGAATAGTGGTTTTCAACCTCTTTTCATTTGCAGACCCCTAAAAACTTTCATATGGAGATGCAGACCCTTTTGGATTATAAGTGTGGGTATTCACAAGCTTGATTGATCATAGTCATCTTTCATGAACCCCTTAGACAGTCTGCAGACCAGAGGTTGAAAACCACTGATTTAGAAGCACAAGTGCTGCTGGCTTGCAATGAGAGTCAGTTTAAGGCCAGAGGGATGATGCTTTTGCACATCCCAATCTAAAGTCTGGTGACACCTGGGTGACAGCAGTTTTACTGCAGTGTTGAAGTGATTAGACAATGCTTGAGGTAAGAATTTTTAATTGTTCAGTGCATTTGGGAGTAAAAGCGACAGGTGGTGGTTGTGGAGGTAGGTGGGGTAATAGGATGGTTCTGAAGTTGGAAGGAGACCAGAGCCTACCATAATATTGTTAGGGATCAGCCTTCAAACCATGTTTTGTTTAGACAAATTTAAATTTTTGTAGTTCACCTTTCCTGCTTTGTTAAAATTTTGGCTCCCTAGTCACCACCTCACCCTAACCCACAAAAACCTCTCTCCCTGACTATAAGTAGCTCCCATCTCAATAGTACAGAAGCAGCCCAACCTCTGGCCCCAGAAACACTGTGGAGTTAGTCCCTTTTTCGTCAGACTAAGAGACATTTTCCAAATCTCTGGCCAAGCACATACTTCTCATTCTCAGCTGAAAGAGCAGTTGTCCAGTGTTTCACAGTTTACAGCATTTTGCTATAAAGCCCTGGAGATAACTGGAGACAAGCATTTTTCATGTCAGGCAGCACCGATGTACCTTGTGATGTGGGGGCAGCATTCTCCACTCTCTCTGCAACTGCAAGAACCTCAGCAGGATCTGGTCGTTTCCGTTTGACATTGTTTGGGTCAGTTTTAGCGAGGATTTGGCCTTTCATTCGCAGCTTGTTTATAGCAGCCAGCTGGAAAATGGGAAAGAATCATTAAGATGGTGCTGGATATGAAAACTGTGAAAGCTTGGAACAGTGTCCCTTGCACAAAAATGTAAGACAGTAGCTGGGGCAAGATGGGGTTATGGTAACAAGACTGCCACAAGAAAAATCAAACTCTGCTAATGGCTTGCAATGCATTAGGCGTTGAGACAGTGGAGCTCACGGTACCCAATACTAGGGCTGTGTGAAGCTTTGATTTGATTTAGCGGAGAGTCAGCTCAATTCAGCGGCTGAAACTCCAAATCCAAATCAAATCAGGCCCTTTAATCTCTCCAAATTGAATCAGAACTTTCTGAATTGATTCGGAGAGATTCAATGATTTGGACACAGACACAGCTTTAAATGTTTTTTCCACATAACTCAAGGTACCAGGTGCCTCGTGAAGGCCTAGGTGGTGGTGCATGGAGCATCCCATGGGGGGAGGATACAACACTTGGTGGCCATGAAGCATGACAAGGACCCCCTCCCCAACTCAACAACTGGTGCCTCCTGGGTCTGGGGGGGCACCTGGGGTCCTCCCATGGCCATCTGCCGAGCTAATGGGGGTGGTTCCCCATGCGCTTGGCGGCAGACCCAGAAGTGGACCGGAAATACTTCTGGGTTGGCCGCCAAGTGCACAGGGGGACCCTCCTCACGCTCCTGTGAGACTTTCCATATGCTCCAGCATTGTAGTGTTCATGAGCCATTCCTGAAACCTCAAGGTATGTAAAAAAAAAAAATTTTAAGCTGCATCTATGACTGAATCACTGATTTCCTGAACCAGCATTGAATCTTCAGATTCAGCCAAATCAAATCAGGACAGTGATCCGAATGAACAAATCTGTCTAATAAAAGATATCAGATTCACCCAAAGAACCTTGTCTGCTTATGTCCCTAGACCAACACAGCTACAACCTACACCCTTGGCAGGGACCTGACACTCATCACATGTGCATCTTCAAGCTAAGATAGCCAGAGAAAGAGACTGAGCCAGTAAAGACAAGGAAACTACATATGCATTTCATTTGAGCTAGCAACTAAAGAAAACAAGAGACTAAATCTTCATCTGAAGCAAAACTGTAAAAGGTGCACTGAATACAGGAAAATGTGTGACATCCTCACATTTCTCAAAATTGGCATTCAGTGTCTAGGGTACGGGCAGTCCTCGGACTTACGACACAGTTGGTTCCTAAAAACCGCATCTTAAGTCGAAACATTGCAACTCGGAACCAATCTTCTCATAAGAAATAATGTTATAAATGGGGGACTGGCTCCTGAACCAAGGCCCGATACCCTATTTTCACCAAAAATACACCAGAATTTTGTACTTGATCAATTGTAGATGAATAACACAGCTACATATAAATACATTAATGTAAATAGCAATCATATTGATTTGGAAGGACTTCTTTGAGGTGACTTTGCTGGACTTTTTAAAAGGCTCTTGGCTGGACTCTTCTAAGGAGTCTTGGCTGCAGGTTTTCTGGAGTCTTGTCTGCTTTCTTAAAGAAAGCATCCAAGGAAATTTGGACAGATGTTCTCCAGGGAGATGAGCGATGCAGCAAACTTGTTCGCTGGCATGGCATTGCATTGGATCAAGTGTTGTAAAGTCAAAACTGACGTCATAAGGTTGAAACAGGGCATCAATTCAGAAACGTTGTAAGTGTGAAACATTGTAAGTCAAGGACTGCCTGTATTACAAATGTCTCAATCATTCAGTGTATATCTGGAGTTTTGTAAACAGACCATCACTGGTACAAGCTATTGCAAATTAGCCCCATTGATAAACAAATACCCAAAGACAGGTCCAGTAACCAATGCCTCTAGGTATCCTGTTTAACCACCCAAAGCCCATCACTTCTAATTGCTGAGCTAATCAGGGTCTGCAAAAAAACCCACAAGTCTTCACCCCTAGACAAGTCCAAAAACAGGAGGCAGGCAATTTAACAACTGTAATATGGTTAACCTTTTCCTCCCTATTTTGTTTGGACTTTAATTGGCTAACTATCAAGGAAAATACTTTGAAACCATATCATTAAACAGTATAAAGCATAACAGAACTGCTAGCAAAGTATATGCAGTGCAGGGAAAACCAAAATAAGCAAAAGATCCACGCTGCAAGGCTGCACAAAAACTGTTTCCTGCCTGTACTGGGTAAAGATTTCTTTGCAGCTAAGATAATACAAGGACTAATAGCTCATTTTATATTGGGAAAGTTTTTTTCTATCATTTAGTTTTTTAACTTGTTTGTAGTTATTAAAGCAAGCCTTTTTGCTATTCATCAACTGAGTGGCATGTCAATTCTTATAGTACTAGGTTTAAAACCCCATTAAGTGCAGCAGATGGAAGAGGAGTATCCAAAGTTATGTTCCTGACTGCAATTGTGGAATCTCCATCTTTGAACATTTTCAAGAGCAAACTGGAAAGACACTCGGCTGGGATGATTTAGTCAGAGGTGATCCTGCCTCAAGCAGGGGGCTGGACTAAATGACTTTGTAAGGTTGCTTCCAGCCCTACTTTCCTAAGATACTAACGCAGCAGAGAAAATCTTTCCAATGAAAGCAGCAGCAGCAGGGGCTGGGGGATGGGTATCCCAGGCAAACTAATCCCAACTCTGCCATCTTCTACTGCTTCATATCACCCAGGTAGTCTGTTTCCCTGTCTAGAAAGAGGCCAACACTTTTCTTTGGCATTTAGTAGGCCTCAGAGGTTTCAGATCTGGATGAAGACACAATGGAGAGGAACAGGTCAGACGAACATTTCTCCCCACTTTTCCAAAGAATAAGGTAACATCACTGGAGATTTCTATAGAAATCAGTAAGCAACTGACAGACAAAAAAAACCCTGCACATGGCCCTTCACTCTAATCCTAAACTGCTCATATTCTTTCATTCCACCCATTAAGAGGCGATATTCTCTCCCAGGCAAAAAAACAATCTCTGCAAAGGAAAGATGAACCTTGCCTGTGCTAGTTAGAAACCAAGCTGCTGCAGCTCTGACCCAATGCAGCTACTGTACCTAGAGAGCTCACCGCTACCCACTTGGCTGAGGGCAAATATTGAGATTACAAGGAATTTGCCACATTGCTGGATTAAGGTACAATCTGGCATTCTAACAACTTCAACAGGATGCTAGCAGACAGAGGCAAAGGACCCAGGTGCGAAAGGGTTAATTTTTATAAGCCAACCTGCAGCCCTATTTTTTAAACACTTAAGGCGAGTTTAAACAAAAGAAATGTCAGAACTCTTTTCAAGATAGAAAACAAACTAATGGTCCTCAAAACAATTCAGCTACATCCTGCATTCTCTGCAGCTATTATAGCCCTCCTAAGTTTGTCTCTGAATTACAGAGAACAGAAGAATTGGATTTTGTCCAGCATAAGGCAAACTTTCAGCTGACGCTTTTGTAACCCTGCTACAAAAGGTACCCAAGGCAACCCATCACGGGACAAGAACTGAGCTAGTTCTTAGACTCATAAAACCCTGCAGTATACAGTGCTAAACCCACAAAATCTATTTCCTTCAATGCAGTCTCCAAAGCACATCCCTTTGCAGACAAAGTACATCCTAGCTGTACTTGACTGGGGATGGGAAGGGGGAAGGACAGCAAAAGTTTGCCTTTTGGCACTTTCTCATCAGCTGGCAGTGTAAAATGGCAGACCGTCAGGAAGATCACTTATGGAGCGAGGCTGAATGTTCCAGCCTTGCTAGTTAAAGAGTAGGCCAGACAAACACTTGGCTGGGATGCTGAAACAAGGTCATTAGGAACCACAGTGAGAAAAATTAATTTCAGAGGCTGGCCATCTCACAGCACTAGCACACTCCTGCCCAATTCAGGATAGATTAGAACTAGTAAAGAGGAGAGGTTCCAACTCCCATTGTTGGATGCTTGAGACTATTTAGCAGATAAGCTACTGCCCTGGGGGCTTAGACAAACAAGCAGCTGAGATGGTGCTTGGCCACTAATGGCTGGTGGTCATTAGGAGCTCAGTGTGGCACAGCAGGGCTTAATACATCAAGCACTGGAGGCAAGGTAATAACTGCAATGCCACCAGTGTCAGACTTCACAAATTATAAGGCTAGAAAGGACTAGTGATCGTCTAATCTGACTTCATGTACAACATAGGCCAAAGGATTTCCCTGAACTTGTTCTTATTTAAATTAGAGCATCTCTGTGCCAATGTCAATTTAAAGTTTTCACACAGAGAATATACAATAGCCACAGCTAGGTTGTCCCAAGGGTTAATTAATTACTCTTCAGTCTGAATGCGCCTAGCTTCAACTTAAAGCTCTATTGAGATCCAGTGGCTCTACATGTTCACTCTGGAAGTTCTTACAGGCTATGATCACGTCACCTCTTAACCTCTTTGTTAAGCTAGTTAGATGGAGTTCAAAGTTCAGTGTTTCAAAGGAGCATTTACCTTCTTAGCTTCTGCTAAGCCACTTAACTTTGGTGCTGGAGGGGGGGAGACATCGAAGAAAAGAATATCATCTCCTTCAGAAAACCCTGCACCCAGTCTAGGCGTCTGTGGGGTTGTCATCTTTGCAGCTTTGGGGAATTCAGCCCCTGGGGTTGGAGAGCGGTGTGTGGATTGCCCTGTAGAGGATGGTAAAGCTGCTGTCTCAGCTTTACTTGCATTCTGAAGAAACCTTAAAAAGGAGGAGATTGGAGACAGGCACTGGAGACAAGTCATAGATCACTGCAGCAAACAAAGGCAGAGTCTGCAAATACCAGAACAGAATGTAGAAAAGCCTGTCAAGGCAGAAGTCATTGCTCAACAGAAGTGGCCTTGCCAGCCCTGCTAGCAAAACAGCATGCAGTTCAACTACTTGGGACGGTGAAATGAGGCCTGTCAAAAATGTTCAAAGGACCCAGCAAAGGTGAAGCCTCAGAATATCCCTCTGAGGTCAGTCAGTCAGTACTGGAGTAGGGAATTCAATGGTTCTCAGCTGCCTGCTCTACCTATTCTTCCTCCATTATTCTTTCTAGTTCTCAGGCAGAGTGCTGATGTGTTTGGCTTTCCACTGAAGTAAGAACCAGATTAGTTTTATTCCGATTAAGTTTTACAGAACTTTAAAATCTCAGAAAAAATTAGCTGAGGGCTAAACAAGTGGACAGCTTTCCCATAAGCAGCCATAGAGGCTAGCGCATTACCGCTTCTGGATCTCCTCGGAGCGCTTTTTCCTTGCCTCTAGCAATTGCTGCTTCTGTTGTTTGATCAGAGCCGAAGCAGAAATTGACTGGATAGCAGGTCCTTCCTTCTCAGCACCTAAAATAAAAACCCCAAAGGTAAGGGTTGCACAAAAAAGCCAAGTGTCTTCAAAGGTAAATGTTGGGAGGAGTATGTGGACACACCTGCCTCGGACCAGTGCTTGCAGAGGTTCCGGGCTCCAAAGGTTGACATTGTTAACAAGTCTTTGAAGTTGTCAGAACATGATAAAGGTTTCTTAGCAGCACCTAGAACAGAAAACAAAAAAAATTCTAATGGACTCAAAACCACAAAAGGAAAAACGTCTGACTATAGTATTTCACACTTGACAGCTCAGAAACACAATCCACTAATACTGGCTGCCCCTTTCTGATTTCACAGACTACTTTCCTGTTTTAGGTTTTTATACAGTCCCCATTACCAAAGTACACAAGCACCCCAATATCCCCTCTGAGCTAAAGAAGCACTCTTGTCCTTATTTTACAGTGGAGAACTCAGGGTTTAGACCAGTGATCTTCAACCTTTTTAGATTCAAGGCACCCCTCAAAAAAATGTCGCCTATTTTTTATTTGATTTTTGACTGAAGAAAAAAAAAAAAAAAAAAGAGCAAGCTTCTACTGCAGAGAACACAAAGACCAAAGAAGGTTAGAACACTTTGAACACTCTGGGTTCCTATTTGAATTCTCTGGATTTAACTTGTAAATCATCTTTGCACACCTAACCGCAATAACATTGTGTAGCACTCTGCCACACCCTTAAAAGGAACTCAAGACACCTCATGGTGCTGTGGCACCCTGGCTGAGAATCACTGGTTTAGACAGACATGACAACTAACCAGTATCAAATGACGTGGGTATGAGCTAGTCCAAGTTAAATAAAATTTGCATGCTCTTAGGGTGATACGTAGGTAGCAAAACCCCTACCACTTCAGTATGTTTCATTAAGATTTAAAGTTACAGGATTTAACTCACTTGTATCACTACAGGAGCACAGGCATAAAATATGGGTGACGCAAGCTCCAGACTCGCAACTTCTCCCATTTTTAGTTATGTGTTACATGTGTCTATAGCCAGAGACCCTAAAGCTCAGATCCACAAAGGTGTCTAGGTGCCTACCTCCTACAGAAACCAATTGGAGTGAGGTGCTTAGCTCTCTTTATGGATCAGGAGCGAGCAACTTACCCAAGGTTACACAAGCAAATAGAGTACCAAAGCAAAGACTTGCATTCAGGTCTCCCAAGGCCCAGACTAGTGCCCTAAGCCAGAAGTGGACAACCCACAGTACACAGCAGATTGTAGAGGAGACAGGCAACGCAGTGACAGATAGGGCAGGGAACAGAAAACAGAGCAGACCAGCCAAGGGAAGGGGACTAGAGTGACTCTTGGAGAAGGCATGGCATACCTGCCAAAAAGGTTAGGCCTTGCCTGTCCTAAGCATTGGTCTGTCTACAAGGTGTATAATACTAAGCAAAGTACAGCAGGAAATGAAGGCACAGGGGACAACCAATTTACCTGAGGCCACAGATAGCCAGGGACAGATTCAGGAGCAGCACTCAGATTGAAGCAGGGCTGGAAGGACCCTCCCAAGCAATTAAATCCAATCCCTTTAAAAGAGGCAAGAAGGAGGACCCAGGGAACTACAGACCAGTGAGCCTTACTTCAGTACTCAGGAAGTTACTGGAGCATATCTGAAGGAAGGCCATTCATAAGCCTCTGGAGAAGGAAAGCCTGATCAACAGCATAGATTTATGAAACACAAATAGCGTCAAACAATCGTAACCTCATAGTTTCATAGTGGTTAGGGTAGGAAGGGATCTAAACAGATAGTCAGGTCTGACTCCCTGCCCCAGGCAGGAATAAGTGCTGGGGTCATAACATCCCAGCCAAATATCTATCCAGCCTCCTCTTTAAGACCCTCAAGGTAGCAGAGAGCACCACCTCCCTTGGGAGTCCATTCCAGAGTCTGGCAGCCCTAACCATCCTTTGACAGTTACTTGGATGGATGGAGGAAACGCTCAGATACAGTGCAACAAGGCTTTTGACAAGGTCCAGCACAACTTCCTCATAAACAAATTGGAAAAACGTTGGCTCGGTAAAACTACTACAAGGTGCATAGATAACTGGCTCAACAGCTGCAAACAAAGTGCAATTATTAATGGGTCCATGTCAGAATGCCAGGAAGTCCCACAGGGGTCTGTCTTAGGTCCAGTGCTGTTCATCGTGTTTATTACTTATTTGGGTGCTGGCACAGAAAGCTTCTTGAGCAAGTTTGGAGATGACATAAAACCAAGAAGGATTGTAAACATGTTAGTGAATGCATGCACAATTCAGAAGGATCTCAACAGACTGGGAAGTGGGACTAGAACCATAGGATGAAGTTCAGCGCAGACAAATGCAAAGTGCTACACCTCGAAAGGAATAACCAAAAACACAAATACAAAATGGGGGACACCTGGCTGGATGGCAACTTTATGAAAAAGGACTTGGGAGTCTGTACGAGTCTGCTGCATGATGCAGCTGCACAAATGGCAAATGCGGTTTTGGGATGCATCAATAGAAGACTTAGATGAAAGACACAGAATGATAGTGCTTTTCTACTTGTGACTGGTTAGGCTTCATCTGGAGTACCGTTTCAAGTTCTGGGCTCCACCTTTTAAGGATGTGGAGAAGTTACAGAGGGCCTAGAGGCAGACAGAAAAGATGATCCAGGGCTTGGAAAGCAAGTCATATGAGAAGAGAGTGAAGGAGCTAGGCATGTTCAGTTTGTGGAAAAGGTGCTTAAGAAGAGACATGATTACAGTCTGCAAATACTTGAAAGGCTGCCATAAAGAAGAGTGAAAAACCTTTTATCTCTTGCTGCAGAGAAGAGGGTGTGGAACAATGGCTTGAAGTTGCAGCAAGTAAATTTAGATTGTGTATCCAAAAAAACTTCTTTACTCTATGAGAAGAGAGAGGCAGTGGAACAGACTGCATGGAGAAGTTGTGGACTCTTCATCCCTGGAGGTGTTCAAGAAGGGGTTGGACAGCCACTGGTCAGGGATGAGCTAGGTGCAGCTATGCCTATTTTCTACCATGGGTATTTCCCATGCTTCCAGGTTTTGCTAGTTGCTACCTGTGTCCTCTTTATTTTGCATCACGGTGTTTTTAAGCCTTCCCAGAGGCATTGAATGTTGGCTACAGCTAAGGCTGGGGACTTCAGCTGGGGTGTGCTGATTCTCCTGCGAGAAGCAAAGCCAGAGATTTGTGGCTAGAAGGTATTGCCCCTCTGCTCAGGATCAGACCAATCACCATATTTGAGGTGAGGAAGGAATTTTACCCCATGGTCAGATTGGTATGGACTGTGAGGGGTTTTTTGCCTTTCTCTGTAGCAGGGAGCGTGGCCCTCTACCCTGGACCTATTGAGCACATATTGATGAGTTTATAGAAGCAGGACATTGGCTGCTGCGAGTCCCCCAGGTTAGGGTGATAGGTCTATGCTGTGTCACAGTTGAGGGTAGTCTTATGTAGAGTTTAGATCAGGGGTGTGCAATTATTTGGGCCCACAGGCCACATAGGGAGTTTTGCTGAGCTGTTGCAGGTCAAGTCAGATTCCCCCTCACTTCCATGCTCAACAGCTCCCCAAAAATCCCTTTGTGGGATGCAGCCATGGGTGGACAGGGAGCAATGTGTGGGAGCAGGATGGGTGGCCAAGACTGGGATCACAGGGCACAGAAGCAATCCACTGCCCACATGCCCAGCAGGCACAAGTTCTGCGTGCAAGGAGCGGATTGCGGCTCTGCCCCAGCCCAGGCCCTGTGCTGTCACACCGCCAAAATCCCACACCCGGCCCCAGATGCAACTGCTCACACATGCTGCCACCACTCTACATTCCCAGGGTCTCCACAGAAACCACCCAGGAGTCACACAGGTAGGGTGTGTGACCAGGTGGGAAGCTGTGTTTTGCAGTGAGATGGGTGGGCAGGGTTGCAAAGACTCTGGGATCTTGGGGTGGTGACAGCACAAGGCTGGAGCCAGGGCAGAACTATGATCCACTCCCCATATACCCCTGCCTGCAGAACCTGTGCCCATTGCAAGGGTGTGCAGGCAGTAGATCACTGCTCTGCCCTGACCTGGTCCCCAGGCTGTCACAGCCCCCAAATCCTGGTGTCTCCCTGACCCCACCAACCCGCCCACCTCTCTCCCAAACACAGCTCCCTGCTAACCTGCGGCCCCCATCCCACCCACCTGGCTGACTGCCCCGCCTACACGGGTCCCACTCCCAGCAGGGGATGCAGGACACTCACTGGGGTGCCTGGGCAGAAGGGCTACATATGGCAGCTGAAGCAGCCAGAGGGAGCCACCACTGTTGGGAAATGGAGTCAGGCCACTATGCCAGACCAGCCCTGCCGCATGCCTGGAGATGGCGGGACCAGCTGCACGTGCCTGGGCTAGACGTGATCGAGTAACCTGCTGGAGGCCAGACAAAATCCTTCAGCGGGCCATAATTCGCCCACCCTTGGTTTAGATTATGGTTGTATGGGATGGTTTGGGTAGGGATGATTCTGCCTCAGGCAGGGGGTTGGACTGGATAACTTCTGGAGGTCCCTTCCAGCCATACTGCTCTATGACTACGACCACTCGATTACTCATGTTCACCCTCTATTGAGAGCCAAAGGAATTGGTTCTCAGAATTGCCACTTCCAAACCTTACCTGTAGCTGCCAAAAACAATACACAAAATACCAAGAACACCCTGCAACAGGCAAACGAGGGTACTGCCAATGCCCTGCCACTGAACAGGGCACCAGTCAGTCCCTCTGTGCTCAGCACTCAGTAGGCACTTGACTCTGGTCTGAGCTATGCCATTCAGCTTGCCTGTTCCTCAGGAGCACACTGAATACTCCTGGAACCTTCCAATACCCCATTCAATTATAAGCCTTAACCCACTGATTCACAATTGGAGATCAGAAAGCTGGCACTGCCCCCTCATGTTAGCACTGATTTTGACACTGGCCATTGCCTGAATGCAACATACTGGACATTTGTTTAGCAATGCTTGCCCTGCAGCTGTGATGCCAAGGGGAATGGGAAGTGAATTGAAAAATACCATTTGTACAAACTACCAAATCCCCAGCATCTCTAGCTTGCACATCCCAGGCTCTGCAGACCTATCACCCATTCAGCTGAAAACATCTGAGGAGGAGGAAAAAAGACAATGTTACCAATTTTCTGTCTAGCTTCCTGTACAATTGCATTGGCTCCTTTCACGACCAGATTTGTGAGCGTAGTTTGAATCTTCTTCTTTGGAGCTGCAGCTGCTGCACTAAAAGAGACAAAAACCCCACAAAAAGTGAGCTTTATTCAATGACTTGAAGCAAGAAAAGGATAAAGGCTGGTATTTGAGCTTGAGTGGGATCTCAGCCATTCAATGAAAGCTCCAATTACACAGCCTTCTGCCTAAGCAGGTATTTGTCTGAAGTAGGCACTTTGTGCTTGGCCTCTTTTTGGTATCAAAACTAGATTTCCCATTTCTCTCTAGATTTCAATGTACGTGGTTATAATATTGAGAGGATACTTGATCACAAACACTGTGATGAAGCTGGATGACGTTAGCTCAAGAGAGAGAAGCTACTTGCTGCATACAAACTCAGTTTATTTAATGAAGTAGCATTGGTGAGAGACTCAAAGTGTTTTGCAAACACTGGGCAACTTCCAGCAAAGCCTTTCCACAGCTTCCTGGCTTTAGAATGGGCCCTGAAAAACCTAAATGCAGGAGACACATCCAGATACTTTTCTGCCACTGACATGGCTCATTTGAAAGAAGTCAGCACAG
Source organism: Caiman crocodilus (assembly GCA_030014935.1). NCBI lineage: Eukaryota > Metazoa > Chordata > Crocodylia > Alligatoridae > Caiman > Caiman crocodilus. The sequence continues at coordinate 130,586,718 of JAGPOW010001296.1, forward strand.
CAGGCCCTTGTCTCCCAATGGATTATTACTTTGGCCATATTATTACCATCCCCTTAGAGAAGTCTGCCATCCAAGCTTTGATTCTAGTTATGGAGACAAGCAATACCCTGCCAAAACAAGGTACGGTTGCAAACCAAAGGGGCTAGTCGAAGGGTCTTTCTGAAGCTTCCTTGAGGCTCAGTTATACATAGCCAGGAAGGAAATGTACAGAGACAGTGACAGAGACAGTGCTTTAAGAAGCCTCCAGGGAAGTTTAGTGATTCTCTTACACAGAAGCTGCATAAGCTGCTGAAGAAACCCCTCCATAGTAAAAGCCTTCCCGGCACAGCCTCTCCTTCAAGCTGGAGTTCTTACAAGCCGGGCTTTTTGGAACACGACCACCTGAGAAGGTAGACTGCAAGTCTGCCCGCTTCGAGCTGAGCTTCTTGTACTGGGATTGCACGTGATACTGACAATATTCACAGTCATTCTGAGAGGAAGAAGACGACAGAAAGGTTTGTTGGCGAAAACTAACAGATGATTACAATTAAATGCATTTCCCGAGACAACCAACAAGATTTTTCATAACTGACCCGCAAATGCACAGATATTGTGGGTTATAAGCAAGAATTCAAGCTTGGCAAATGCATACATAAGCCATTACTACTGTGACTAGTGGGCTGCTATGGACCAATTGCTAGACAGAAAAAATGCAAATCTCATACATTAAAGCAGGGAGTCTCAACCCCCAGGCCACGGCAGGTTGACTGCTGGTCTACAGCACGGTTGGCTGCTGGACCAGAAGTGGCCACAGACCAGCAAACCACAGCCCCCCAGAGCCGGATGGAGAGGACGTGGCTCCTTCTGCAGGGCCCACAGCAGCACATGGCTTGGCCTTACCTTTCTGCCAGCCGGAAATTCCAGCTGCAGTCAGCTGTGATTGCTGGGCCATGGTTTGCCAGGCCACGACATAAAAACTTTAGGAACCCCTGCATTAAATGTTTTATTTTCCCTATCAAATAAGCTCATCCTGAGCCTGGGAAGGCCAAAGGTTTAATTTCCAATGATGACTCATCTACCTGTTTCCATGTTTTAGCACCACAGAATTTATAATCTCCTTAAATGCACAGGTACAAAGGAAAAGTAACAGTAGAAGCAAGACGTACTGTACAGCTATTTTGAATGACAATTTTTTAGACACATTTCAAGATAATATAGATTAAAATCTGTCAGGAAGTTCAATGCTGTGAACAGCCCTCTCAGCCTGGTAAGCAACAAAATGGAAATGATTTAATTCTCTCTTTAAACTTTCATCTGAACATTGTTTGTAGTAGCAGTAACTCCCAGGTCAGACATTTTCAGCCAATTAGGACCTGCCAGTCAGTTCCTTCAGCCAGAAAAGTTTTCCCCACGATTCATTATTGTTGCACTGAATAATTCAGTTGATATTTAGGATGCTGCATATAGACGACCCTATGAACTGATCCAAAGACATATCCTAAATTTGTTGCATGCATCTTATACATCTATTGTCCTTGTTCCATTCTGTGCGCTTCAAATGCCACCCCATTCAGCTAGTGACCCACCATGTTCAATACTGAGTCACCTCTTTCCCCTTAAACCCTATCCTCAAGTGACCGCATTTTCTCTGATGGCTTGGATCACTATCACTATTTGCATGACATACATCTCCCAGCTGTTAGAAAAATAGGACTGAAAGGGACCTCAGGAGATCAGCTTGTCCAAACTCCTGCTCAAGGCAGGATCACCAATAGCTCACAACATTAATAGTTTAATGGCAGCTTAGAGACGGAGGGATACAGACCAGATTGACACTCTGCATGCAGGGATCACCATTCTTCTTCCTGGCTTTGCAGGTGCCCAAATCCAGGGCTTCACCCATGAGCAGGATCTTCTGGGGATGATCAACAGACAAGCATACCTAAAGAGAAAAAGCACTAAGAGTAAAGATAAGGCTCCATAAACAGATTCATGAATGGCTGTCACCCTTAGAGGCATTGCTGTAAGCGAGCTGTATTATTGAGGACCACATAATATTTATTATCAGTGGATAAACAGAGGGCTTTTGAGTTCAGTCCCAAAAGCTCAGACTTTTTAGGTCACCTGACAGTGTCATTCATTTATACACATTTTGGGTAATTTAATTGGTTGCATGGTGCAGCATTGGTCCCAATTTATTGCCTATCATTTTCATGACAGCAGCGTTTCCCAAACTTTATGGATCTACATCCCTCTGTAGTAAAGTTGGACGCTCCTGTGCTCCACCTGTCCTCCAGCTCCTGCTGCCACTTATCTTGTCACCGATTCCTTTTACCAGCAGCAGCAGGAGCTACTGTCAAGGTAAGACAGTGGCTGAAGTAAGGGGGCATTGACTGTTGTGATGTGCATGTGCCTCCTGAAGGAACAGTTCCCACAGCTTGGGAAACACCATATTTTAGCAAATGCTGATTATCTGTATATTAAGCATATAAAATCTGTCAGCATTTCTACTTTGTAGCTTGAATTATGCTGCAGCTGACTGCATGCTCATTGTAACTGCCTGCTTTGTAACTACATGTGCACCCCTTAACTGTGCCAGAGACAGGGAAAGGGAAGCAGCTGTCAAAGGGCTGCTATTAGAAGCACTGACAATGACAGGAACTAGTTAGCTCTGCAGCTCCTCTCTCACCTCATTTTCAAGGCTTCTTTTAGCAGCTTTGACAGGGAGTATGAAAGCCTTGAAAATGAGAGGAGCTAGTCAGCTTCAGAACTGTTGATTATGCTGTGTACCCACATAGCTTTGACTGCTTCTAATAAGTTTGGATAAGCGCCTGAGGCCTCTCCCCAAGGCAGCGCACTTGAATGGAACGTGGCAAAACTGATGATTTAGGTTGGCCTGAGGGCTCAGACCAACATGCTATATACCAAGGGAGCACAAAGCCCTCAGCCATTCCTTGTGCTTGAAATGCTGCAGACTTTCCTCAGAAGCTGACACGTATGGTACTGGTTTGAGAGGATAGGCCCAGTCCGTTTGACATGGGGCTGAATGCAAGAATGTCATCCCTGGTCCCTGATGCAAAGGACTGGGGGAAAAAAATCTCCAAGGTGGATGTTCAGATGGGAAAAGAATCAAAAGGGGAAAGTACAAGAACTTTTTGACATAGTGTCTGCTTAGAACAGGGGCGGGCAAAACGTGGCCCGCCAAGCCATTCCATCCAGCCCACAGGGCCCCTAAAAAAAATGAATAATCTGCCCTGGGCTGCCTGTCATGAGGCCCTCAATGGCTTGCCAAAACTCAGTAAGTGGCCCTCCACCCAAAATAAATCGCCTGCCCCGGCTTAGAAACAAGTGAGAAAAAGAAAATGAAGGTCTACCAGTACACACCACCCCTTTTTTTATTTACAATATCCTGCATTGCAGAATGATAATGTCCCAGTGCATTCTCTTGCAAGGAAGCAGAAAGCTTTGCATCTGTTCCCTTTATGGGTTTCCCTCATGTTATGCTATACATGCATTCCTGGAAAATGGTGCATAACTCAAATTCACATAAAGGGAACCCACTTTACAATGCAACGAATAGGGATACTTTACAAGACCTCAACTGTACTGACCCCCAGACCCATTTCTACCACTTTTACAAGACAATTTTGGTATTCACCAACAGCAGACAGTACACACAAGCATAGGGAGAGGGCTAGGAGATAAGCTAGTGGGATGCTTAGAAGCTATAATGGGGATGGTAACTACAGAAATGTGTCACAGACAATGAGCAAAGAGCACAGAACCACACAGGAGACTATATTTTGGTGTGCATCACTCCCACAATGCACTACACAAAGCAGCTAACTGCAGACTTCCACCACACCAATCATGTAAAAGTGAAATTTACCTTGCATATAACAAATTTTTGGTATAAAAAGAGTCATTGCATAAGAGCGAATTCGCACATACAGAACCAGCATAAAGCGAGGGAAACCTAAGGTTTCTACCTTAAGAAAGGTAGCTCTGCTTTCATTTGCATCTGCTAACACAAGCTTACTATATAGTATTTTTTATTCATATGTATCAGGCTACATTTAGATGGAAATAGAAAGGAAATTCAATTAAAATGCCTAAAAGTGGCATTTTAAAACAATTTTATTAAACTAATAAAAACCAACCACCTTGAATGTCCTAGTAACATACGAGAAAAGTTAATTATATACCATCATTTATTTACCACTAAGCAAAGGGAAAAAATGGTCACCATATCCTTCATGATTTTAAAACTGGTCGATCTCATCCCTGCCAGCTCATTCTTCAACTTTGAAAAAAATTATTTAATGTTAAATAGATTTTTAAAATGAAAAGTGTATTTAATTTAAAACTGAAAAAAAAAAAAAATCACATCTGATTTAAATTAAACCAACTTTTCTTTTTAAATCAATACTTATCCTTTCCTTGTGGTGCCCAAAAAAAAGTCATCTTACCTCATCTGAACCCTCCTTAGGTTTCATGGGATTAGCATTGAGCAACCCAATGACTGTGCCTTGGTCTGTCTTCCAGTGTTCCTTGTGGACATCACCAAACAAAAATAATGAGATGCACTTATTCAGATCACGCAGGTCATTCAGTCGCCAGATGCTAAAGGTTTTGCCCTGGAGCAGACGAAATTTACTTTCTGTTAGAGCCTTACAAGAAGACCACTAATACTGCCCATGCTTAAAGTAGTTACCATTAAAATCATTACTCTTCTGCCTTTGTTTCTACTTTATGACCTCTAAGCAGCATATAGCGTGTGATGCTATTTGTTAACACAGGTAATTGCAAAAAATAAAATAGCCTTTTATTGGCCATTTCTATTGCTGCTATTACTAATATTTAACTGCACTTCTCACAGATTCTTATTATTCACAGGGTTATTGTGAACTAACAAATTAACCCCATTTTACAGCTGATGAAACTGAAGTGGCATTTTAACCAAAACTTGAAGTTCAAGCTAGAACTCACACCTAATACTCAACTCCTTGATGCGCAATCCTAGCCTTCTGAATGAGCCCAAGGAAAGTGGTAGAAAAGGAATGGTTTGGCCCTTTTAGAATGAGAGAGTAAAACCCTGGTAGGTGTGCAATAGGGTACAACTCATCTTTGCCAGGAAAAGGAAGTTATTAGATCTAGCCCTTAAGGACTGGTTTAGTCAGAGGTGATCGTGCCTTGAGCAGAGGGATGAAATGGATGACCTCATGAAGTCCCTTCTAGACCTACTTTCCTCTGATCCTATGACTTAGATGCCTAAAAATTAGGCACTGCAAGCAGCTGGCATCTCTGATAGGGGCCTAGGTTCCCTATACAGGGTCTGGGAGAAGTCAGACACATGACAATGGAGATGAAAAACAGTCAATACACTGAGCAGGGAGCCAGCTAGAGCTACTCAATAGGAAATACTGAGTACAGGAAGATGCTTAAAATCTTTCCCCTTTGCAGCAGCTGTTTTCCACTCAGGGAGATGCTTCTGTCCACCTGAGATCCAGAGCCCAGACCCCACTCCAGATGCTAGGTACCTATAAGACTTCTTTGAAAGAACTCACTCTCTTCTTTTAGGCCCACGCAGAGATGTCACCTTTCACAGCCCACTGGTTATAACACTGGCTCAGGAGCTAAGATACAGGTTAACAGTTTCTCTTTGGCCTGAGCAGCTTCAAATCCCAGCTCAGAAGAGTGTCACAACCACAAGCCTATTTGCTAGGATAGGTTTGGACACTTTACATTCCTCCTCTTGAATCCTTGGCTGCACAGTGGAATGACTAAGATCCACTGGACCAGATGGATCATAGCATAGCAGTTAGGACACTTATTTGAGGTGCAGAAGTCCTAAGTGCCTAAGAAAGTGCCCACGTTTTACATTAAACCATCCCTGAGCAGATTTACACATCCTAATGGATACAGCGTCACGTGTCTTGGCTCTTGTATCAATACCCAACACAACAGAATCAGTGTAGTCTCTAGGTTCATATGAGCACACACACAAACAATACCATATAAGCCTTGTCTAGTTGGAATATTTAATACAGTTGGTTTTAATTAAAAAAAAGGCAAATCTGGAGCTGGCTGCTAAAGCATGCAAAACGTAATTAGCTCTTCAGTGAAAACACTATCATTTCATTATGACTAAGCTTATGATACAATGAAACTGCTTACACTGTTTGAGCTCTGAGGGGTGATTTTCTTCATTATCACTCCAAACGTTACCCAGTCCATTTCCTCAAGATTTTCCCCAGCAAGTTTGTTTTGAAGCTGAGACAGTCGGATCAGCTTCCGTCCAGCCATTTTCCTCTCCATTTCAACTGATGATACACGGGGTTTTCTACAGTAAATATTAACATATCAGCACAAATGCCTGGAGCCAGCCCAGAACATTTAGAATTGCAAAAACAGATTTAAATTCATTAGGGCATGAGACCACTGAAGCATCCCCTAATCACTGCAGGATTGCTCCTTCCTGTATATTATGAAATACTTGGTCTATGCTTAAAGAGCTAAAATACTCCCCTTGGGAAATTGCAGGAAGATCTGTGAGAGTATGAAATAAAGCATGTTCTGTGACTTATTTCACTTCCTGAGATCACCTGAAAAGTACCAGTTATCAATATTCAACAGACTTCAAACTTGTGTTGATCCATCATATACTGTGGTACAGTGCGTGCATTGCAAGGTTCATGTGTACTTAATTCTATTGATTTTAATGATGACTAGACTAGAGGAATACTGCTGCTGCCCAGGCAGGAGTGAGCATTGTAAATACAGTACCATTTCCAGGGAAAGGAGCTGTTTCAGGTAACAGGAGACCTCTTGTGATCACAGAGAGTATTGCAAATCTTGTTTGAGCAGCAGTGGGCCAGTCCTGCAGCTCGTAGCAAAGTGTCAGTATAATCAGACTATCATTTTTCCTTTGCCTCCCTCCTCCCATTGTCCTTGGAGCATAATCACGAGAAGCATTTCCAAGCACATTAACAAAATGATGAGGACATTTTTAAAAGAATAGTCGGCATTCTGTAAAGGGGATGAAAAAATGGGTGTCTGAGCATGTTACTATCCAACTGCTAACTTCTGACCAATGGTGCTGCTTTACTTCAACATCTCTCTGACTACTGAATATTCCTGGCATAGGGAAGTGATAAATAAGATACAGGTATACCAAATCCCTGACAGTCTGAGCCAATGCATTTCAACCTCCAGCGTTATACACTGGACAGATCATGTCCTCTTTTCTGCTTATTTGAAAATGATACAAAAAAGCTTTGGCTTGCCAACCTTAATCTCAGGCCAGAGAAAGCTTCCACAGAGACTGGCTGATCAGTCACAGTGGAACATCCAGGCAAGTGAGAAGTCCTCTCTTTGACTCCAGCGTTGGGTGTGTTCCCCCCAATAGATCTGAGAGGCTGAAAAGATGAACTTAATACTGTCCTTAGAGGAGGACTCTTGTTCTCTGCAAGTGATAGAAAAAATTAATCATAAATTAATGAAAAATAATATTTTTGCTTAAAAATTCTACCAGCCTAAACTTAACCAACTGAGCCCATGTTATAGGAATACTTAATCAGTGTTTACACTGCCCTTTCTGTACAGGCATATTCCCTGGACTGGAATCTCAAGGAGCAGTTCCATTTCAGTTGTAAATGCTGCAAGTGATAGCGTTTTCCAAGACAGGCTATGTCAGCATCCAAAATCTATTGTACAACTCTCATTTCCAGGGATGAGAATTGCAGCACACTGCATATTAGACATATCTGAATTAACATTACACAAGCCCAACTAGTTTTTGGTAGCAAGGTAGGTGTTATAGCACACAGATCAGCTTCAGCTGGATAAATAAGTCTGCCCCAAGTTTCTTGATCCCACATGTAAGCTGCTGCAGGTACATAATTGTTAATTTAAAGGTCATTCAATAGGTTTCCATTGGGAATGAAGACCAGAGACTAAATCTCTACTGAGCAGTAGTGTGACTCCAAGGCATCAGAACCCAAGAGTAAGAACCGTACCTCCCGATGAAAGCTTCGCTTTCTGGACTCCCCGTTTAGTTAGTGGTAATGCAGGTGTGTCAAGCTGGGCAGAGAAACACGGTGACTCCTGTAGTGTCTGCATTTTCCGTTCTTTTAAGGGCATGCGAGGCAGTTTCTCTGCTGCACAAACACAAAAGGTATTTAGGAGACCTCCTGACCTATCCACAAGCAGCTGGAACTGCTCAAAAAAACCCCACTTCCCTGTATAAGAATTTACATGCAAGAAACTAGAAATCCATGCTGCAGCCAGCCATTGAAGCCTGCGCACAAAAAGCAACAGATGGCTGGGAGCCAGCAGCTCATCTTCAGTGCCTCAACATACTGTGGACAGACGAACCACAGAACTGCAGTAACCAATCCTCCATTTTTATCTATTCCACATCCAACATACAATGGTGTCACTCCTGCCTCCCACATGTTACAAACACAATGGGAACCCAGCCATATTTGCTTTGAAAGAGACCAGTGTCACAAACAGGCATTAAGCATCTGTTCAAGAACCTCTGGTGCTTCTACTTCACAACTCATGGAGCATCAATCATCTCCATTTTACACATGGGGAAACTGAGGCTTAGTGTCCTGCCAGGGTCACACAAGGGATTTGTAACAGCAGAGTATATAGCACAGGGCTGGGTTTTAGACAAAAGACCTATTTAGCCTCCATACCTGGAGCTTTCTTAGCTGGGCCTGAGCTGGATGGCTGCTCAATGGCAGTCTTTTGCAACTGCTCCTGTAACTTCTTCATCTGCTCTTGCAACTTCTTCAGCTCATCTATGAGAGAATAACGTATAAATGTAAATAACACAAACCTATTGCAAGCTAAGATTAACAATGCTATTAGAAATTCAGTGCCTTTACTACTTCACAGGAATGTAGAGATTTTTACTGGGAAGAACTGGTGCCATTACAGAGAAAGCTCAAATTCAGTAAGTGTCCCACTGAACCAAATGAATTAAAAAGGACCCCTGGAGCTTAAGTGTTAATACAGAGCTCTTTTGCCGTACAATCAACCCAACACATGCCATCATAGGTGACCTACGGGGGGGGCAGAGGGGAATGGCAAAGATTGGCCCTCGCCAGCTGGGTAGTGGAGGCGCCAGGCAAAGCGTCAGCCAGTGCCTCCCCTGAGATTATGGGGGCACTGAGAGAAGTGCCAGCAGTGGCAATTGGCCACTGGGGGACCCCACCTCCCAGTCGGTGATCGGCTGCTGGGCCCCCCCCCCCCGTCTCAGGAGGCACCAGTCGTCCATGTATGCCATGCTGTGTGGGATATATTTAGATCTCTTTTTTACTAATCATGAGATAGGGTCAGTGAATAATGCCTGTTCACTTGCAGTATGGTGAAATATTTGTGCCTTCATGCTGAATGCCTTGGTAGCAGGTAAGCATCTGGCCCACACAGGCAGCAAAAAAACAAGAACTAAAGTATACTACTAGTAAGCAAAACTCCCTCTTAGGTCTGGTTTCTTTGGAGTCAGCTGACAAAGGCAGCCACTGGAAAGCAATTAATTTTGCCCTGTAAGCACTTAAAACTGGACTAAGTCATTACTTATTTAGCTCAAGCAACTGACTAGTCTATACAAGAACTTCCAGTTGCTTCCCTTCAGAACATTTGATTTAGAAATCAAGCAGAAAAGTCTATTCCTTGCCAATACCAGTAAGCCATCCACTTAGTCTCATGAGTCATCTAGCAATAACCATGACTTGAACTATATTTGGTAAATTGGCCAAAAAAGGCTATTTGAGAAACCTTGTAACTCCTGATTGGTTTTCTCCTTCTCTTGACTGGGGGCTGGACAACAGGGTATTTCTTGTGCAGGTTCTTCCTCCTTCTCTTCTTCTATCAAGTCATCCACATCTCCAAATAAAGCAGACACAGTTTCCTTCTCCTCGTTGGCTTCACTCTCCTCAGACCCAACCTCCTCAGTGTAAGAGGCATCATCCTCTGCATCAAACAAATCATCGTACTCATCGGGTTCTCCTGCTTCCTCTGAGCAACCTTCTTCCTCTTTAGGGCAATTCTCATCCTCAGCTGCCACATCTTCGTCTAACAGGGAAGCCAATAGCTCCAAGTCCTCATCTCCTGGAATAAATATTAATTGATTAATTAAATCAAGCATCACTACAGTCCAATTCAAGAAAGTCTGCCATTTCCAGGTTACTCTACTCGTATAAGCCAACTACTGCCTAGCTCTAGTCAGGGCTTTGATTTGCTTCTTGCACTATCAATTTGCTCTAAACTGAGCTGCAGTTAAAATAGACAGATGTTAAAGCACAGGTTCTATTCTTCGGCTTTAACTTAAACGTGACAATCATTTTTGCTTTCAAATTTTACTATGTATAATAAAAAAATAAATGGGAAAGAAAGAGAAGGCAGATTTGTCACGAAAGTAGACAGAGGAGACTTCGGGGTATGCACTCTATTTTTCTTGGTCCTATATTTATTTTTTGTTTATTACAGAGGCTCTCAAACCATAGTGCCTGGACCATCCATGGTTTGCTGAGAGCTAGCAAGGCACACAGTGCTTGCTGTTTTACATTGGCAACTGCTTCTAGCAGAGACCAGACCCTTCACTGCAAAGGAGAACCCAGAGGTTGGTAAAGGTAGAAGCCAGATCTGGCCAAAGGGCTCAGTGACCCCCCCATGGGTTGGACCAACTTGTCAATCTTAACATACGTTCCCACATATCCAGGGAAACCTAGGAACCAGGTAGGTGGGCAGCAGACCTGAGAGAGAAAGGAACAGAGTAGAAAGAAAACCAGGCAGCAGGGGGAAAAGGCAACCAGACAGCAGAGAAATAAAGGGAGAGAATGAGAGAAATGAACAGACTGGAATCAAAATTCAGAGCAAGACACAATCAGCATGATTTACACTTTGATGACAAAGAAGCTGCAAAGCCACAAAAGGGATGGACCAGCACAAGGCGAAGGTGCTTAAGAAGAGCTGGGAGGGAATCTATTTTTGTTACTTCTAGGGCACTTGCTAGTCAAACATTGTTAAATAGCACAAATCTACCAGCTCTAAATGTAAGAAGCAGGGGGGACAGGAAAGGGTGGACAAAAGATAGCTGTAAATCTTACTCTCCATGTTTTCAACAGGATATCTTCAGTAGCGAGCCCAAAGGAAAAGAAAATGTCCTCTGTCAAGGAGAGAACAGGGGTAAAATTATTTATTTGCAAGTTAAATAAAACATGGTCAAGAGGAATAAATTAAGGACATAAACCATCCAAGGTTTCTTGCTTTTAATAGCATTCAGAATTGCCATTATGAAGGACTCGGCGCTCATGACCTAGGCACTACATGACATTGTCCATCCCCTCTACACATCTAAGAACAGAGGGTGCAGTTCAGGTAGAGAACCATAACCCTAACCCTGAGCCACTGAATGCAGCCCTTGCAGTTCTAGGCAAGCCTTCATTCAAGGAGCTCCCAGGACCTTCACTTTAAAGCCTTACGTGCTACAACCCAGCAGTGTCTGAAAAACCAACCATGCCACAGCCAAAAACAGAGGACATGGGCACTGCCAGTGCAACAACAGGGAAATAACAGCATAATATGCCCAGGTTACAGGAGGACCAGGAAAAGATGTCAGGGGGAACGCACAGGGCAGACAAACCATGTGGCCTTCCTAGTGCACATCTTTTCTATATCCAAACACTGACTTTCTTTACTGGAGGGACGCTTTGGGGGGGATGAATTACAAGAACATAGCAAATGACCCCCCTCAAAGGAGCTTGGACTTTAGACTCTGCCCTGTCACCCACCTAGCTGTCACTGTTAGCCAGTACGTATCAACGTATCACACAGAGGTGCACCAATACATCAGTGCCATATCAGATCGGCACCAATATGAGGAAAATTGAAAGTACCAGCAATGAGCTTTTGTCGTCTGATGTGGCTGATAATGTGGCCAATAAATGCTGCGTGCGTGCATGCATGCAGCCGCAGCAGGGGCAAAAGCCAGGCTAATGCACCCATGCACGGGAGGATTAGTTGACTGCACATCAGCATCGCTTCAAAGCCAGTTAACTGCACACAAACACCATTTTTACACATGCAAGCGCCCAGCGCTACGAACCTTACAATCGTATAAGCGGCGAAATGCACATCAGCGCTGAGAAAATAGCAGCGGTCCTTCTGAACCTAAACACATAGAAGCCGTTTTTATTCGAAAAGGCACCGCCGCCGTTTTCTGCACAGACACAGGTTTCGCCTGCGACACAGCGCATGTCAGCAAACGGCACGTAGAGCACGTTCGATTCAGCAAGTCTGCAACGAAGCGGTGGATCTCTGCTTCAGAGCAGCCTCCCAAAAAGCGCGTGTACACATGCCCTGAAGTTAGCACCTGCGTTTCCAGGTACGAGCGTTAACACACACGCGTGTAGACGTTCCCCGAGGTGCGCTGCAGCTGCCTGACGAAGCTGCTTTCCTTGATGCTCTTGCACTTCCTGGGGAGCGAGACAGTCGCTTGTTTCTGGAAAGGGAAGGTTTTCTCCAGCAGACAAACCCCCGGCTGCTCCTGGGAAGGAAAACAAGAGGCGGGGGGAATTGAAAAATATCCTCAAAATGTGCGACGCGTTTCGGGAGGGGGGGGCGAGAGCAAGAGTTAGATTGAGCCCCCCGCCGTCATATACAGCCCTAGCGATGGCAGGGGAAGCTGCACCCACCTCTCTTGGGCTCATAGCTAAGATCAGGGAGATTCAGGCAAAGCCAAATGCAAATCAATGCATCTACCCCCGGCTCGGGCGAGTATCGGGAGCCCCAAAACCTCGGGCCTGTGGGGCCTCCCCGCCCGCCATCACGCTTACCGCTCGCCTCAGACACCCGCCAAAATTCCAACTAGGCCCCACCCCCCGCCTGGGAGCCACGCAGGCGCAGTAAGAGCCTCGGGGGCCTGGCAAGGGAAGTCCGCCTTCTACGCATGCGCGCAAACATTCTCCTCCCCGTTGAGTACGTGCCCCGCGCCATTTTTATCAAGGGCACCTCCCCGCTCCAGCTTCATTCTGCTCCTTCCGCTGTGTGTTTGGAAGCCATCTTGGTTGTGGGCAAGGGAGCTTGCCGGCGCCCGTCTGTGGGGGCGGGCAGTTTTCCCGCCAAATTCCTCCTGTGAGCTTGAGAATAAAGTGGCTGCAAAACAGCTGCCTGGGGCCTAGGAAGGATGTTAAGGTGTTTTGTGGTTGTTGGTCAACTAAATTTAGTCGGTCTAATAAAAGATATGACAGGACTGGTAGTAGAGATGAGGTCTTTTATGAGACCAACAAGCTTTCGGGCACAAACACCCTTCATCAGGCATCAGAGACAAGCTTGTACAAATTGTCCTGGGTAGAAATGAAAGTTCACATTTCACAGGATTTCACCAAGGAGTCAATAGATGGAAAACTCCTCCGGGCAGGCAGTTCAGAGCTGGTGTGGCGCCTCCGCCTCCCATGAGGATCTGTGAGGAATGATGCGGATGACCTTGAAAAACAAAGGCAGGAGCAGGCTCTCCGGTTTCAGGGGGGTCACAGCTGCTTCCTGCTTGGGAAAACACGAAAATTTCATTAAATAAATAGATGGCATTTCCCCCAAAGACCCTTGTTTGCACGATGCTGTGTGGCAAAACTGATGATGTCACAGCAAGCAGGGCAGTGATGTCACAATGAGTTGTGTCCTCAGCCTGTCCCGGTGGAAAGCACCAGTGAGGACGCTGCCCCGGCCCCACCAAAGGACCTGCATGGATGCTGGACGAGGCGTGTTGCAGCCCGGTATGTCACCAGCCCTGCCGGGAAGCACGAGCAACTTGCTGCTGTGCCCCACCGAGAGGCCCCTCGGGATGCTGCTTTGCTCTCCGGGACCCAAGCGACAGCCTAAACGAGCACCCCTCATCCTGACAGGACACGATTCCCCGTGTCCCACGCAATTTTTGAGCAGCCCAGCCCAGCCAACCAACTCCAAATGTTTCAGCCTCAGGCTGCAATCCCCATGTGAGATTTACATCCTGCCTGCTTAAAGCAGCACCCATGAATTATGATGATGAAATTAATGAAACACCTCTCATTTATTGCCGTGGGCACTTGGCAGAACTACGTGTGCAGCCCGCTCCATTTGAGCGCGTACCCTGGATAATCAAGAATCATCTCACAAACACGTCTGATTCCTGCCGCTGAGAGAGGGGACCTGACACCCCACCTTGCACGAAGTGTCCATCAAGTGCCCCTGTCCCAAATGACTGCAGAAATTAGACACAGAGCATCTAAACTCCAGGAAGGGTCATGGCTGGCTTCACCGACCAGATATAAGGTAGTGCAATATATTGCAGTGCGTTGCAAAAAAGACAGGAAGTCAGGGAGAACTGGTTTATATTCTCACCGCTGCTACTAATTTGCTGTGTAACCCAGGCAATAAATCTACCTTGGAGACTCTGTTTCCCCACCTGTGAAGCGTGAGTAATAATGCTTGCACACATTTATAAAGCATTTTAAGCTCTGCCAACTGAAAGAGCTGCCTAAATGCTAAAGCAGGGGTGCGTGCCACAAGGGGGGTGGGCAGCCTCTGTGTGTAGGAGGGCAGCGAGGGAGCAGGCAGCGCGGCAGCAGGCAGGGGAGAGAACCGCGCGGAAGGGACCACAGTGCAGAGAGCGAAGCAAATTGAGCAGTGGAAGGGGAACAGAGTGGGATTTGGAGGGCACAGGATCATGCCTACCAATTTGTGACATGCCTACCAAAAAAAGGTTGGCCTACGCTGTGCTAAAGCATCTTGGATCAGGTGTAGAAGAGAACTCCTGGCCCTCGACCGGTTTTGGGTTTCAAACAGGAAATTTAATGGAACAATGTTGATTTGTTTTCTGCACTTGTCTAACTATGGGCTGTCCAACACATAACTGCGAAGTGTATTCTGTTAAAAACAAGGGTACAAAGCTTCTATTATTGTACAGTGGCCTTAAAGCAAGAGCAAATTGTGTCCATTTAGGAAAAGTAAATCTAACATGCAATTAAACTTGGGCTACACATGGCCACCTGTCAACACCTAAAATCTCTCAGTGAGAATCCTCCATATTACTTCAAATGCAAAGGTCAAATATAACAAAGAAATGGCAGTTCCTTTGCAAGGTTTAATTTCTTGCAGTGTTTGGTTTTTAATCTTAGCTGTTCCTTGCTATGCTTTCACCTTTGTTCCTTGTCACATCATATATCTTAAATATGATGTGTTATTTCTTCCTGTTGACACCTGCTCCAATTATTGCCTGTGCATTACAGGTAACATTCTGTACAAAGGTCTCTGCCTTTCTAATGCCACTTCAGAATAGTTTTTGGTTTGACTTATGCATAAGTAATTTCTTGCTATGGCTTTTGTGTTGATTTGCTATGTTCTTTTCAGGGATAATTATATATGAAATCAGATCTGTTATAATTAGCTGTATTCATCTAATCCTGGAATTCTGTCATCACAATGCTAGAACTGTAGCATTTCTATCAAACAACTGTCATTACAGAAACCACGATAACTGCAAATCTTCCATAATAAAACAGAGAACAGGGAAAGAAGTCCATTTGACTTTCTGTCACAAAGAACAAATTAAAAGGCAATGAGAAACTGCATTTACCATGGCACAAGCAGATTCTGGAAAAGGCTGCAACCAAACCTGTGAGGCTCTCACAGTGAGAGATTTCAGTGCATAGTAGTCCACATTTTTTTGGATGAAAGTGTATGGTAGCATAGACAATGGGGCTAGGTATTTTATCCTCAACTAACTTCAGTACTATTGGAAGGCTACAATGTAACTGTAATGCTAAAACCTGCCCTGTCCCCATCACCATTTACAGTATTTACTGTGTGACATGAAAAAATCTCTTGCTGGTCTCTCTAAAATGGGGGTGCCAAACATAGGCTATGGGTTGGACCTGGCTTGCAGAGCCGCTTTACACAGCCTGCAGGCCTCCCTGAGGGGCCGCGACTTCAGTAGTGGGGCAAAACTGTCACCAAACTCTCAGCTACAGAGCTCTTCTGGGATGGATGTCAAGAGACAGATTGAGGGGGAGAAGCAGCAGGGGGGCTGTGTTAGCACCGCTTTACCGCCTCTGCTACCACCACTTGCCCTGCTGCTGCTGGCTCTGGATCTGGCTCAGGGGCACAGGTGAACTTGTCACCTCTGTCCTAAAATATAGGAACACAGTAAGTGTAGTCACATGCAGCCATGATGTGAGTTGTAACCTGGCTCCCCCACAGGTCCCCCCCATCTTTATTATTGCTCCCCTAATATAGCCTTCTAGTGCTCTGTAATGATTGTGGAAGACCCAACTATGATTACTCCATATCTGCCTTTCTTTATAAAGACCATGATTGTATTAAAGTTCATTAAAATATTAACAATAAATAATGATTCTTTAAACTATTTACACTGTGACACCAACCTAACACTATATAACTATAAAGGGAATGTAAATATAGGAACACGATAAGAATATAAGCGTTGCCATAGTGGGGCTAGACCAAGGGTCCATCTTGCCAAACATCCTGTCTGCAAAAGTGAAAAAGAAATCCAGGGCTACTATGTATGTTCGCATGCATGGCATGCAAGATGGTTTTAATGAGGAATCAATCACAAATACATGTAATACGTTCTGAATGGTGCATTACTGTAATATATTATACTGATTTGGTACAGATTTTTAAAATTTATGTTGTGCTGCTTTTACACCCCTGGGACGAGAAGACTACTAAACTTTATGGGTTATATTGGGCCTAATTAATTTTATGAACTGCACTGGGTAAGGGCTCATTAATCTCCTTGATTGCTAGTTTGGGACTGTGGAGGTCTCATATAACTAACTTGTGTAGGTTGCTTTCTGCCACTTTAATGGGGTAATTCTAGGTTTTTACTTCTTTAAACTTAATGGGGTAATTCTAGGTTTTTACTTCTTTAAACTTCAAGTAAATAGACAAAAGCAAGTACTGAGCACAACTACAGATGTTTTTAAACTTGCAGTTATTTTTAAGGAAGAGAGAAGAACAATGTGGCCTGGCCATCTGATTGCTCAATACAGTCAAACAACCTGTTAAACCAAGTACAAAACTACTGTGCTGCAGGCAGCTTCAACAGTAGGGGTGTCTGCTCCCTACACATTTATTCTCTTTTCTCCCATCTTTTCTCCTCATCTCTGTGCAGTAGAAGAGAAGGGTAGATGAGTGCCCTAAACACCAGGCTGTGGGTTTGCCAGGGCTGAGGGTATCCTCCAGACCTCCGGTTGAAATTGGCTCATGGGACAGTTGAGGGGGAGAGAGATGTTGGGCCAAAAGGAGAGCAAGCAAGAGAAAACTTGTCTCTGTGGCCTCATAGGTCTAGCACTGCCCAGGAAACATGGTTTTCTGGCTCCTGCCCCTAATGTTCCCAAAGTTGTCTATGCATTTCTATTAAATTTTCATTGGCTAAAGTGCTGGGAGCTACTTCCAGAAGCAAGATTAGGACTTCAGATCATGGCCTTGAAGACTGGCAGGGGATGATCCTGCAGTCACATATGTCCCTTTTACAGGTCCCATGAGAAAAATTGCCCATATTTATCCAGATTATGAAGTGTTGAAAAATAAAGTCACAAGTTTCCATGCTCAGCAGATCCCTCACCCTCTCCTGTTCTAAGGATAATTCTTTGTTAACATGCTTCCCTTTGCTCATATTTTGCAAATGCTTTGAGTGGAGCATCAGCTCTGCCAGCCTATAGATAGAACACATGCACCTTTGGAGAACAGCCTAGTAATGCTTTTCCTTAAACATTTTTTTTGCCATGAAACCTCTGGATGCTCTAGATGTGGCCTCAGAGATAGCAGTACTTGCAGTATGTATATGACACGATAGCTGCACACAATCCCTGCAGCTAGATTATCTATGTGAAACCTGATAACTTGCATCATCAGATAGCTTGAAAATGTGCAAAATTCAGAATTCACTTTGGATCCATCGGAGATTCTGCGAAAGTAACTGGGAATGTTATGATCATGTCTAATGCTGGTTTTCCACAGGAAATAGCAGAATTGAATTACATTTAGATTTTGTGTGATCTTAGTTATAGCCATCCACATTAATTTCAATTAAGTGGAAACTTAATTCTTCATTTTCAGGTAAAAATATATTTGTAGACATCTATAATGTTCACTTTTTTTCCCAGAAATGATCAGTATAACTATACTTAATGCAATCTCAAAAGAGTGCTTTTGGTTGGGAATCTAGCTATAGCTCCGCTGT
This sequence comes from Caiman crocodilus, assembly GCA_030014935.1. NCBI lineage: Eukaryota > Metazoa > Chordata > Crocodylia > Alligatoridae > Caiman > Caiman crocodilus. Next base: position 130,604,953 of record JAGPOW010001296.1, read on the forward strand.
GACCTGAACTCCCTCTAAAGTTAATTGAATTATGCACACAAGACAGAAACGTATTAAGTCTACTAGCAGATCTTGCTTTGAGATGTCAGCATCGGAGGTCACCACAAAAATCACATGGAGGGGCTTAAAAAAGGCCCAGTCCAAAGTGGCCCAGTCCAAAGTTTAGTTAAGTAAACCGATTGAACACTGGGCTGGTTTCTGCACTGGATGGCAGATGTGTAATCTCTCATGGGTAGTTAGGTAAATATTTGTTTTGAAGAGATTTCACTGTTGAGTGTAGGTGAGGTAGGCTTGACCAAGTAGTTTCAATGGTCTTTTGATTGTATTTACTTGAATCTAAGATGACCCCCCCCTGCATCATCTTGGGGAACAAAGCCTCATCTTAGATATACATATAAAGTTGGGGGTGGGGGGAGAGTTGCTGACTCTGACTCTGGCCCAAAACCAGTGGGAAGGGCAGGAAGGCTACAGGGGAAAGAAGTGGGGTGAAGGCCAGAGGGCAAACCCCACTCCCACCAGCCCCCCAGACACTACTTTCACACTGCTATAGCAAGGATCTGTGTGTGGGGGTGTGTGACAAATTTAAGGTGACCCTCTGACAATCAGATTCTATATATGGAAGATTATATGGGAAAACTTGTATATTTCTTATAAAGAATCTAATTATGGAGGAGGGGGGTTGTCTTAAATTCAGGATTGATTCAGATTGGAGTAAATATAGTATACTTCCTCATCTTGTTCGTCTTCCTCGGATTTTAATGTTTACAAAAGTCCTTGCACTGCATTAACCCAACATGTGGAAGAATTCCCTCCCTCCCTGCAACGTACTGGTATTACTTGGTACCTGGTGGGTTATGTAATGTGATTCTTCTGTTGCATTACAAACTGGGCACTGCTGGGGATTGCCCAGTGGTTGAGCACTTCTACAGTCCATCTGTTCTTTTTAAGACAATGCTCAAACTGGGATGAAGAAGCACGTGGCAACGATTCCACGTGCTTGTGAGCTGCAGATACCACTCCTGTTGAAGCTGGCAACCAAGAATCAGCCTCTGCTTAATCCAGGTTCATTGATCTTGTGTTTCGCTAGACAGTATAGCTATGAATCTTTTAGATATGCATTAACTCCTAGTTTCTCTATTAGCTGTGCTCTCCTCAATATAAGTTTTATTCGAGATGCAAGGATTTTTGTGGGTGATATCTTTTATAGGCCCAATAAAATTTATCATTTGCAAAAACCCTTGCCTTGTGCGTATTTGCTGGGCTATCACAGCTACAACATCCCTCCAACACTACCACATCTACATTTTATGCCAGTCTAAACCAGTTTCCTAATTTCTATATTTCTGCTTTTCCTTTCATATTTTCTATATTCCCACTTTCTATATTTCTGCTCTATTACAATCAATACTCATTTGCAGTTTCTCATCAATGTGCTAAGGTCGCTATTAGATCACAAGAGGCCTTGTTATGCCTTCACATCCCACAGCCAAAGACAGATATGGGGAAACAGGCCAAGGTGAGCTGGCATTTCTAAATACTGCTGAGATACATCTCAGGTCCCTGACTAAAAGGTCTTGCTCCCACAGTCAGGACTAAAGAAATCAGATTTGGAGTCAGCTAGGAATTTTCCCCCACTGCCGGTTACTTCTTTAAGATAACACATGCAATTCCCATTCTAAAATGCCTAAATAATCTTAACAAATGCCCTAACACCACAGGAGCCCAGATAGCCTCCTACCTCCTGCAAAATAACATAGGGGTCTATTTTGGACTAAATATCTCAGGTTTGTTATGCAGTGTTATCTTGGTAGTTTGGTGTGTCAACGGACTTATATATTTTGTGGCTGCTTGTGGACAAAGTTAATACACAATTCCCCAATTTGCAGGGGTGGACTCTTTTTACTTTGGTGATCCCTTCCAGATCCATGGCTCCCAAACCCCAGACAAGGGCAGGATTTAGGCATCTTCTCCACTGCTACCTCACTTTTCATAACCTTCCCTTCATAATAACACTGACTGAGGGAGTCCAAGTCTCCCTCCTCAGATGAGTGCTCCTAACCACTAGCCTCAGGTTTTATCCACTCTTATCTTTTTCCTTTGGTCCAATGAATCTTGAATTTCCTGTACAGAAAATCTAATAGGAAGATGAGAGAGCATCCCCAGCCCCTTGGATAGTCAACAACCGACTGCCCCAGTGTCTGGACATGCTTTTGGAAGGTGCTAGACCAGGGTTTAAGTGTCCCGAGGCAAGATGCGATTAAACAAAAGACTCCAGAGATAAAATACTGAGCCCACAGAGTTCCTTTACAGAAAAGCTGTCATTGTGGTGGTTGTGCATGTTAAAAAGATCACACATCTTTAGAGAGAACCAGGGGAGTTACCACAACCCACAATCTCTTGGAGGAATGACTTTCTACATCCAACATCAGCATAGCATCAGATCTGTGGAAATAAAGGACCAACACATCCATAATTATTTTAGCTTAATCTTTATTTCAAAGTATTTTTTTGTCTTAATAAAACAGCTAACTTAAAAACAAGTGTATTACAATGCATTGCAGCAATTAGGCCTTGCTGATTTTAGCCATTTTTAGGCAGATAAGCATAATTATTTTACCATTTTTTAAATTAACTTCCCTGCATTGCCATGCACCACCAAGCCTTTTATTATAAATGTGGCAGTTTCAGAAGAGGAACCCTTTATTTTTCAACAAATGGAAGAGGGAAGCAAGTAAAAAGGTTAAGAGAAAAATCTCTGCTCACTGGAGCCAATTTCAAACAAGGTAATTGCCAGCTCTCCCTGGCTGATAATCCAGTGCTTTGCCAAACCAACCCATCAGCTCACCCCTACCTTCTCATATCTAGTCACTAAGGAGCTCAATCGGAAACCTTCCTACCTTCCTCTAGCTCCATTGCTTCCCTTTCAGTGAAAGCCACCATCTCAATTTTAGTAATTTCTTTACCTACCTTGCAGTTCTTGTACTACTCTCCATCTTTTCTAAATCAACTAAACATTCCCTATAATGCACCACATCAAGATGCTTCATGTTCAAACAGCCTACTTTACTGCTTTTCATTTGTTTAGTAAAAACTAAACCCATTATAGCTGGAAGAGCATATAAAAGTTATCAATTCAAATTATGTCAAGATAGATGCATCCGAATCCAAAACTGGTAGTTACTTACTGATAAGATTTAAGAAGGTGGATGAGACCTCTCAGCTCTTTAACAAACAATGAATACCTCTGTTTTGCTACTGCTGGCATGTTTTCTGTAAGTACTTTCTCTAACACTCAGTAAAGCTCAGGGCTTCCACATTTCAACCCCAAATGTCATAAAGCATATTTGTTAGATAGGCTAAACATTGCGTGCAAGTTCGTAAGTCAGACAAACCATGGAGAAAGAGAAGTGCAAAATTATGAACAAATCACAGTGGAGACTCTGAGTCTGTGCTCAGGGAATACAATGTGTTGGCACTTGGTTTTCCATTCCTGGTGTTCAAAGATTTGTCTAAAGATTAATTCTCTCTCCTTTCACAAGCCGTCCCCGTATCATCCAGATGTCCTTAAAACAAAAAGAAAGTTAACAGCAGTAGAATAGATTGCCATATTTTCTCACGTGCAGCATGCCCTACAGTATATTACACCCCTTGTTTAGTTTTGGTTTTGGGGAATGGAAAACAGAACCAAGGGAAAAAAACCTTTCAATATACTATCTAACTGAGTAGCAGCAGCCAGGGAGCTGAGCCTGCTCACTGCTCTGCTCCTCATGGATTGCTTTCACCTGTAAGTGGTAGAACCTGCTCTTACTGTATGTCTTGCATATAATGTATGCTAAAATATCTAGTAACTGTTTTTTGGGAGAGATGCATGAACCCTGGCCCTGTTACTAGACAGAGTAGAACAAGAGACGGAGGGAGAGAGGTTGTAGAGTTTAAAGAGTAGGGGAAAAAGAAGAACCCAGAAGGGAATATAGAGGGCCACCCACCATTTTCACAGATGAAACAGCAGGTGGTTTAAGAACTTGATAATTAACTGATTAGCGACTCCATCCCAGTCACCAGGAAGTGAGACAGGGAGAGTTACCTGGTTATTTAAACCTCTGCTGA
>JAGPOW010001296.1:130618912-130649574 GCA_030014935.1 Caiman crocodilus
ATTATTCAGGGGGTTAATCTGGAGTTCGTTAGTCTGGGGTTTAGTTTGCAGTTCATTATTCAAGGGGTTAATCTGGAGTTTGTTAGTCTGGGGTTTAGTTTGCAGTTCATTATTCAAGGGATTAATCTGCAATACATTCATCTGAGGTTGAATCTGCAGTTCATTATTCCAGCATTTCATCTGGGGGGGACATTCATCCAGGGTTTAAACAAAGGTTCATTAGTTTGAGGTTTAATCCAAGATTTAGTCCAGGGTTTGATCCAGACTCCAGAGCTCATTATTCCAGGGTTTAATCCAGGGTTATAGCTGTGATTTAATCTGGTGTTAATTAGTCCACAATTTAATCCAGGCTTCATTAGTCTGGGGTTTAATTCAGGGTCCAAGGTTTGATTCGCATCAAAATGGGCTGGGGGGTTTGGGGTTGTGTACACAACTCAGGCCTGGACAGCAATTCACTCGAAGGCCAAGTCTTAATGCGAGGCTTCACAGGTATACCATGTGGGGTGAGGGGCTGGTGGGTCTGCATGGCCTGGGCTTTGCTGTGAGACAAGATGCTCCAGTCCCAATCAAACCTGTTTTTCACCTACAACAGAAGGATTTTCTGTAGACAAGCAATGAGTGAAAACTAAGAGCTGTCAATTTTTAAGAGACCTTGAGTTTCTGGAGGTGGGGGCTCAAGTCTGAAAAGGCTGAGAACCACGACCCTACACCAGTCACTGCCAGCCTCTTTGGGCAGGCACTCTGGAGCTGACCTAAGAGAACTGCAGCAGAAATGTAATGCAGGCGGACATAGCTTTCTCCTGCAACCGCTTCTCAGTTCAGCTCTTGCGTGCTTCCTGATAGCCAAAGGTGCACGAGACAGTTGCACCCCACGACAGTGGCAGCACCCTGTTGAGAACCGCTGCATTAGGGGCTTCGGCATAAGCACCTCCACCCTGTAGATGTCCATTATATAAAGACAGGAGGAACTGCATGTTGTTGCTGTAACTCCTTAAACTAAAAGTGATTCTCAACCCTCTTAGCGTCAAGGTAGCACTCCATAACTCTTCTGAATTTGGTGGCACACTGGGGTGCTGGTTGTGATTTACTGAGCTAGCAGCTAAATTTGGAGTTGTGGAGGGCTGCCTTGTGGCTAAAAAGGTTGAGAAACACTGACCTGCTGCAGGAGTGCCCCAGCTGCAGCTGATACCAGGGAAGGCAACAACAGCAGGGCTTCATCCCCTGCTCTTCCCACCCCCTGCTGCCCCTTCCCATCCCTGCAACTGAAGCTGCTCCCTTGAGGTTGCATATGCTGGCAACCAGAGCCATCTGCCCCCACCGCCCCTTTCGTAGGTCCTGGGAGCATGGGAGCAACCCCAGGGATGAGCTAACGCAGAAGGCATGGCTTTGTCGCGCATCTGCCTGCCTGCCGCAGAGTGTGGGGGCAGCCAGCACAAGTGAGCCAGAGGGCAGGGAAGGGCAGCCGGTCCAATACAGTTGTTCTTTATAGACTCAAGGCTTTCCTTGGAAAACACCAGATCAGATTCACTCAGTCTTTGAAAAAATAATGAAGCAATTCTATTGCAAAGCGCTCAGCAAGATGACAAAAAGTTGGGATGTTTTTGACACTGAGGATTTGTATTTAAAATCTCTGGGTTTATATTGTGAATTATGTGCATATGTTTGTGCCAGTATTGTGCATCACTCTTAAAAGGATCTCATTACACCCAAGGATGCTGCAGGACCCCAGTTGAGAATCACTGTTTTAATACATTCATGTGAAAGCTAATGTAATCCTATCAAATTGCTAATACTAAAGAATTTATAGTAATTGCAGAGCTACCATAATAAAATTGGGAACATTAAAAGAAGCCCACACATTTCAAAGGCTGGAGTTTGCAACTCTGAAAGACACTAGAGCTGCATCCAGATGAGCTCGATTGTGTGGTGTGGCACTGCACACCTGTCTGTGGCACCACACGCTACACATGCTGGTGCTCCCTGACTTTGCAATATGGGGGTTTTTTTGATCCTGGAATTACAAAAACCCATGCCAAAAAACACTCAGGGTGGCCCATGTGTTGTCAGCGTGCACCATCCAAAACTGGAGCCTAGCTGGTTGGAGCCAGACTGGCTGGAGCCATGCTTCAGCTGTCGGCCAGACTCCCTGCTGCAGGAGTGCTGTGGCTACAGCTCCCCAAGGCTGCCAGGACCCCAGGTGGGGCTGCTGGGGCCACCAGAGTTCCTGGCCCCAGCCTCCCATACCCCACCCAGGGTAACTTGCTGCATGGCAGAGCACACACAGACTGGCGTTCCCCAGGGGCAAGCAGCAATGACACAAGGCATGCCACTGTTATTTGCCCCTTGGGAAAATGCATATTCCTGCTCATCTGGATGTGGCCTAATTGGTTAGGATTAAGCCTAGTTTGTCAAAGAGGGGTGTGCTAATGCTCCTAGGACTAAAGCCTGAGGTTCCTGGCTAGAGGCTCTTGTCCCTCCCCCCAGGGTCAGACCAATTGCCAGATTTGGGGTCAGGAAGGAATTTTACCCCACGGTCAGATTGGTATGGACTGTGGGAGGTTTTGCCTTCCTCTGTAGCAGGGGGCCATGTCTCTACCCAGGACCCACCAAGCACATATTGACATTTCACAGAAGCAGGATGTTGGCTGCCATGATTCCCTCCTTTACCTGTGGCAGGTTAGGGTGTTAGTTTTATGTTGTGTCAGGATTGAAGGTAGTCTTATGTAGAGTTTAAATTACGATGTATATGGGATGGTTGGGATAGAGATGATCCTGTCTCAGGCAGGGGATTGGACTAGATGACCTCTGGAGGTCCCTTCCAGCCCCACTTCTCTATGATGCTACGACTCTAAAGAGGCATTAGTCAATACCAGCATAATATCATCTATGTTGTTGGCTAAAGTCCCTCAAAGTGAATCTGGATGTACGACTAGTAAGTGTTGGTTTCAAGTCACTTTAACTGCAGTAGTAGAAATCCATGATGTTTCCTGGGTAGTCATTTTTAGCATTTAAGGAAAGGTAATGGCTCAAAACTCAGAGGAAACTGAAATTGCACAAGCCTTTACCCTGCACAGACTTTTAAACCTTTTTCATAGCAATCACTACTACAACCCAGGCTGCCCAGCTCCCATATATTTTTCATATTTTTAAAAAGCAAGGGATTGGGAGCGAGGCAGCCTGGGCTGTAGTGATTGCTGTGAGTGAACCTGGGGATGAAAGTTCCCTGTATGGTGGTTTCTCCATCTGTAAAACAAAAGCAAACTAAAACCCCATGCCAAGAATTGTCACTGTCAGTGTTGGTGAAGAGACCCAAGATGCTTGGATGAAAAAGGTATATTTAACATCATTTGATAAGCATTTCCACTTCACTTTTTGGTGTCTTGTTTTCTAGATTTCAGGGGTAATTCCACACTACAGCAAGAAAGAATAGCCGGTCATGGTGAGATTCTAGCTCAGCCCCCCAAAGCTCAGCCCCTCAAGTCAAGGCTGTTCTGGCATGGCACCCTGGTTGAGAGCACTTTTATTACATCACTGTGTAAACTAGGAATTTAGGCACTGCTGACACAATTGAATTAATCCAATGCATATACACTTGTGCAATGTGCGTGGATTTTCAGACTGCATGTGCACCTGAATAAAAAGGCAACTAAAATATCTACAAGCAGACTTGGTTTCTGTATTTTGAAACAGATTTATTTTTTGTCCTGTAAATGAGAAAGCCAAATAAGTCTCTTTCAGTCAGGTTATAGCTGTGCCAACTCTTTTCAGCAAAATAATTTTGAATGCTACTGTACAACTTCAAGTGAATCATTACAGCTGCACATTTAAAACTATGACTTTTTCTGTAAAACCAAGTGACATATACCAGTGTATATCTATATTGCAGGCCCAACCAATTTCTCTTGCACTTTGCTCCTATCTGAGTAAAGCAAAGCAAAGGGTATGTCTCATCAAGTATTCTACACCAAATTTACACAGTTAAAGGCGCCACAGTAAAACTGCTACTTGGAGAAAGAGCAAGATGTGTTCCAAATGTGTCATACAAAACTATTTCATTTTATTAAAAGCTTCTCCAACATGATTAAGTTTTCCCTAGTTAAACTTATCGCCACTTTAGTTTTCAAACTTACAAAAAGTGTGCATCTTCATCTCCCCTTTGACTACATACATTCAGCTAAGTTCAATAAATCTTCCTCAGTCATAATTGACTATCAACTACCAGAATGAGAAGCTTGTGAGGTGAAGGTTACATAAGGCTTCCACTGCTGCAAATATACATGGAGTTCTTTACAACAGTTATTCATTTTAGACTATAAACATTCTCATCCTAGAGCAAATTAAAACAGGAACAGCCAACCAGAAGCGTGAAGAAGGGTCAGAGTGAAGGCTTTCACTGACCCCAATGAGGGAAAAATACCCTATAAGACTTTCTTTGGAATAGAATTGGATCCTGTTCTAGCAGAAAAAAAATCTATTTGCTTGGCAGGTGAAAAAATTCCCCTCTGTGAGGAGCTGTTGGCCAGCATTCAGATGATGCAGTCCATCACGTGGATCTGAAGCGTGTCAATGTCCGGGAGAATTTTTCCACATTTGGGGCAGGAATGCATTGGAATATTCGACTGCTGCCAATCTTGACCACCAGTTCCTGCCAATAAAGCAAATGAAAGACTGTTCACTCTTAGGCCCCATTTTTACTCCACTGTGCAAGCATGAATTTAGCACTAGGAAATTATGCTAAAGTGAACTGCTGTGCTGTCACAGGAGTGCTGCACCCTCCGTCCAATCAGCAGCTCTCAAAATGCCCGAGTAAGCAGCTGGGCAAAGACAGAGCAGTTCTGAAAGTACTCTGTGTTGTCCGCTCTGCCACTGGCATAACATAAAGCTGGTTTGGACTAGGGACAGCAGGGCTAGATTTCAGAGCCTGATCCAAAAGTTCTCTTAGATTTACCTCTTTGAACAAGATGAGGCAAATGTTCTCGATCTAGTGAGGTTCTTGCTCCATGCCGACTTTGCATTTCCACCAGAGAATTTCTGCAGAGATGAAAGAAGGGGTGAGGCACCTGCTTTCAAATACAGTGAAAAAACCTATGAGGAAGAGACTCCTGTTTGATATTATACCAGGTCAGACAGAAGATGGTGTCATAGTGTTCTGCAGTAGATCTGGTCACCCAGGACTGTATTAATTCAAGCAACCTTTTAGGAGCAGTGGGCCAAAATAATGTTGCTTGGTCCCAAGCCAGCCAGTTCTTCCCATCTTGCCAACTGTTTTTTCCCATCAATATGAACACACCTTATTGAAAAATACCCCTTCATCCTGCTGTTGACAACCACCAAAATGCTGCCAACATTTGGGCTTTGCAGGTCAGATGAATGAAACTGATGAATAGGCCCAAAGGCCTTAGTTTACTGACCCCTGCATTAACTCATACTGCCTTACGGACCAGAAATCGAGTCCAGATCCTCAAGGATAGATGGTTCTTAGCTCCCACTGAACTGGGATCCTATCAAATTGTGGGAGTCAATAGGAGTTAGGCACTTAAATACCTTTGAGGATTGGATTTGATTCTTTGGAACATTATAAAGACTTCAAATAGACTTTCGGTTATGTTAAACAATTTAAAGTCTAAAAGGCAAGTTATACAGGAAAGCATTCTGGGGTAAATGTCTTCCATGTCCTGCAGGACAGCAGGACGCATTCACGTATAATGTTTGCAAAGAGATCTTGGTTTTCAAGTTCTTAGCTTTGGTGAAATACATAACCACTAATCACAGAACAACCAGTTTCTGCACTCAGTTATACGAAGGAAAACTATATTAAAATGTGGCGGATGGTGATAGAATTTAGAGTAGCCAGAGTATATATTATCCAAATGGAAATTTAACCAAGACACCAGAGTAAACACCCTTCCTAAAGTACGATCTGAGGACAATGATGGTAGTCTGTGCTGGTCTGAAAGGAGGCAGAAGCATTTAAGTCTCTAAGACTGCGTCCAGATGAGTGTGGATGTTTGGTTCCCTGGGGACAACTATCAGTGGGACACCTTGTACTGCTGCTAGTTGTTCTAGGTGGTCTAATAAAAGATATCACCTCTACCATGAGTTCTGATTCCTCATGCCTCTAGACCAATATAGTTACAACCTGGATACCTGACAAGATGATACAAAGACATTCCAGCTAGCAGTGCCTCTTACCTGCCCAGATCTTCAAGGTTGCTTTCGTCTTTTAGCAGGTATGCCAGCTGGACAGCCAACTGCTCCTTCTCTTCATGGATCTTCTCTCTCGCTGCCCTCTCAGCATGGAAGTCAGAACAATAAAGCTCCATCTGGTCAGAAAAGGAAATAGAGTCACATTCATCACTGCGCCCTTACAACAGCTCTAATCCTCCTGGTACACGTTATGCCATATGCCAAAGACTAAAACTCTAGCAGGCACAAAGAAAGTAGTGCTACAGGTCCCAGCCAGAATCAGGGCCAGCATTTTACAAAAGGCTGCACATATTCGTAAGCAATCACAGATCAGTGAGCTGGCAGTCTACACAGAAAAGGTGGGGGAAGAAAGCATCCTTGTCACTGAAGGCCTGTGATGTGAAGAAAGAGAATGAGTAAATGACGTGACCAAGGTTACACAGGAAGTATGTAGTAGGGCCAGAAACAGAACCAAGAGTTCCTTAACCACAAGGCCAGACTTCTTATTGGTTCTTTGTTGCAAATCTGACAGAAACTGGTAGTAGAGATGCCCACTGATGACAATGCAGCTATCTTAAGCCTATGGGAGGCCAGTAATTAAACTAGTTAAACTATCTAACATTTTATCTATGGTGCCAAACTCTGCCTCAGAATTCAAACTCCAGTAGTTCTTACAACTGCCTTTCCTTAAAGGGAACAGACTTGGGAATTCACCCAAATACAGATTCTAGAGAAAACTGCAGGATCAAATGAAAAAAGGGAATACTATCTATTTACAAAAGCGGAGGCATGCACTCAGAGCAAAGGCTTGGAGCATTAAGTATATTCTTCCAGCTTCTGGACAGGGGGAACTATCCAAGCCTCCTTAAGTTTTCTGAAAATACCTGAGCCCGGAGGACAGCCATGGTTTCAAGGTCTTCCTCTTGCTTAGCAACGGTCTGCTTAATTTCATCCAGTTGAAGCTGTTTTGTAGCCAAAGCCGCCTCTGCTAGCTCCAGCTTTTTATTGAGTTCTTCTACCACCACCTTCTCCACTCTCTCTGACTGCAAGGAAAAGTGATTGTAATCAGTCAAGTGGCCTTTTTAAAGAAACCTCTCCCAACTCCCTGAGCGTTCCAGGTCCCAGGTGTACAATAGCCAGCTACCATCACTATTGCCTTGAGCAACATTTCATTTAAAATTCATAATGCAAGCATTCTGCTTCACACGGTTTAAGTAGTTCCTTTGTGGCATGATATAGGCTATGATGGATTTTTCCTTGCTAGAAGAGCACGGTCTCTTAAACAATACACAAGCCAATTCAGAGATAAAGTGCAACGGAACTCCTCCATTCATTGCACCTACTGCAGCATATATTGTATGGTACATAACTGTGTGCATTGTAAGTCATGGCGATGAGTCCTAGTTATGGACAATAGCTTACTGTGCTAAGATTACACTGATATAATTGATACTAATGTCAGGCTCCCAGGTCTGGAAGAAGAAAAAATATCGAGCAAAGTATCCAGACTAGTGCACATGCAAAAGAATCATGACTGCACTATTGCTCTCTAGTGGGTAAATTTAGAATGGCTCAGGTAGATGCACGTGGCATAATGTACTCTGTTAAACTAAATCATCTGTGTGATTCAAAAAAGGCTATGTGCTTTCCCAAAGTATGTACTTACTGCAAGTGTAATGTTAACAATGTACACAGCTATGTCAGCATTGCTATTCGAGGTTTGAAAGGAACCAGAGCTAGTCACTTTGAAGCTCCTACTAGAAACCTACTCAGAAAGGCACTAGAATTGTTTGCAATCACTGGATGTTAAATGCAGGTTAGACAAGCACTTGGCTGGGATGGGTTAGGCAAGAATGATCCCGCATTAAACAGGGGACTAGACTAGCTGACCTCCTGGGAGCTGTTCCAGTCATATACTTTTTAGAATTGAGCCTTGAAAAATGAAAGGGAGCACAATCTCACAACTGACCAGCTCCCATCCTTTTTAAGACTTCTCATAACAGAAGCACTGCTACTTCCCCCTTCACAGTTTCTGCACCAAATAGCACAATGTAAGTGCAACCCCTGGCCCCTATCCGCAGCGGTGCAAAGCACATACATTGCATGTATATGGATTCACAGCACTGCGGTGAGTTTTTATGACCCCAGGAGGTCCCAGAGTCAAAAAAACCCAAATGTGGTCAAAAAAGCAGGGCAATGCAGCATGAATTGCTCAAAACCAGAGCCTGGTTGGCCAGAGCTAGACTCTGGCTGCTGGCCAGGCTCTGTGCACCTGTATCACTGCTGCTGTAGCCCTGGGAGGTCCCCTGCTGCTGCTGTTAGTTCCCGAGGAAATGCACGTTCCTGCTTGTGGGGATACGCTCTACAAGTGCATACACTTACATTACAAAATAGGCAGCGGGGTTGTGCGGTTGTATGCCCTTAACGGATATGCCAATAACCAGTGTTTGTTGTCATGTAACCAACGGAAAGAATTGGGACTAGCAATGTGTTTTGCAGTTAAGTGAATTATGCTGTTATCCAGATGCGTATAAATGCAATACACCCTTGCAGATGACAGCTAGTGTTCCGCATTCTTGGTTTTTACCGATTTTCACTGCTAAATACCCTGATTATTTAAGTCATTTGGTTTTTACTGTTTTATGCCATTTTTCAGTTCAAATCCCTGTTAGCCAGCACAAGTGAGGAATGGCCCATTCCCCACTTGTACTGGTTAAGAGGGATTTGAACTGAAAAAACGGGTGGTGTCGGTAAGCTAGAAGTGCCACTGTGCTGGCTGCCTGAGGCATAGGATTTCCAGCTGGATGCAGCCACATGCGGGCTGCGGGAGGGGCGAGGGGGTGGTGGTGGCCAAATGGGGGCTGGAGGATGGTGGCTAGAGCCACTACCTGGGGGCACAGGGCTCCTGGCTTTGACCCCGGGCAGGGCAGTCTGGGCCATGGGAATTGCACCCAGGGCAGGCAGGTCCTACCTGCACCCTGGCGGCTCTGGATTTGGCACTGCCCCAGGTGCTGGGAGCTGGGAGCCCTGAGCCCCACCTGGGGCAGATGGGGCAGGCGGGAGAGCCCAGCTCCACTCCCAGTGGCAGGGGATTGGACTTGAATGCTTGTCACAGGCCCACAGGGCTGAAGCCGTTATCTGGGGCCACAGGGCTCCCAGCTCTTAACCCGGGCAGGGCAGGAGGTGCAGGGGTTGGGGTCGGGTCCCCCTCCAGGTGCTGCCGCGCACCCCAAGTGCTGGGAAGAGCCTGGTGCTGCTGCCAGCCACAGCCTGCAGTGGCAGCAGGCTGCAGCAAGAGCAGGCTGCCACCCGCTTGGAGCACCTGAAAGAGCCTGTCCTGCATGCAGATCCTGGGACATGTGTCCCCACTGGGAAGAGCCCAGCACAGCCCCCAAGCCTGCAGCCCTCCCGGGGGGTGTGTAACAAGAGCCGTGCCCCTCGCCCTACACCCACTGATGACTCCCTCCACTTTGCTCCCTGCTGTAGCCCCAGGAGCAGCCAATGGGCTTCACTGCACCCCTTCCCCTTCCCTAGTCCCAGCATTACTTCCTCCCTCCCTCCATCACAGCTGATTTTCCCTTGATTTAAACTGATTTTTTCCCTTTAGCTTGATTTCATCCCAATTTTTATGTTTTAAAGAGAAACCTTGAAAAATTCCTGAATTTTGTTTTTTTTTAAAATAAAAACTGAGAATGCAGAACACTAATGACAGCCTAATGCAGAGATCAACACTAGCACAGCAGAGGGAAGACTGAAATGGTGACACCTGTATTTCCTGGAACAGGAGACTTCAAGGTCTGCCTTTGCCAATGATCATAGTGCTATGAAGTGCCACTGATACAGTGCTATGGCACGTCTCTGTCTACAGTGCCCCCTGCCCCAAAACACTGTAGTTTCTTTTCATGACCAAATTACCTCTTTGCTTTTCAGTTCTTCAACTGTGCTCAATGCATCAGTGAATTCAGGAAGGAGCTTGCTGTATGCTTCCTGCAAGGCAGCACACTTTGTTCTGTTGAAGGGGGTTGAGGGGTAGGAGGGGGAGGGAAAAAATAAATTAAAAAAAAGAGGTCCGTATCGATCCCTCTACCATCTTCATTTTTTGCTAAATTTTTCTACCTGTTCCTACTTTCACATTGTTTGCACCTCTAACAAACCTGTCTTTCCCCCAGGTTTAATCCACCAGAAGCAGAATGAGCCCCAGCTGATATGCAGAGAACTTTTTATGGCTGAGAAAACTGTCTGTCAAGTTCTTTGCTGATTGGCTGCTTGCTCCACTCTCTGCTTCCCCTTACCCGGCAGTATTTTCATCTTGCCCTTACCCAGCAGTATTTTCATCTCAGCCTCACCCTATCTTTTCCTCCCCAGTTGTGTAATGCACATGCTGCGTGCTGCAATCATATCCTTTGCTTTACACTTCTATGTTGTATACCAGAGGTGTAACAAGGAACGTTGGCACCAAGCACAGAGGCAGTAGCTGGGGCAGCAGCAGTTATCACTGCTATACTCGCCCTCCTTCAAAATTGATTCCAGGAGCTGTTGCCCTGGTTACATGCCTCCAATTATGCTACTGCGTTATAAGTCTCTCTCCCTGTGCATCTGTCTCGTTTGTTTGGATATGCTAGAGATCACCACATGGCAGAGTTCAAAACTTGATTTCCCCCAAGTTTGAGACTCTGCAAGAGAAGCTCCAGTTTGGGCTTACTGCAGAGACTCCAACCACCCAGACTGAGGAGATCCAACACCAGCTCACCTCCAGCAGCACATGGCTGTTTAATGAAAAAACATATGAGCGCACACAGCAATTATTGAGGTTCAGCTCCATTTTGAACTTTTTTTCTCTCTATAGTTTTTCCCTTTACCCTGACCCCATTTCTTCAAAGCACAGCACTGTTTCACACTCACTTTTCTTCTTGTGTTTTGGCTTGTTCCAGCTTAATTTCTGACTGCATGCTCTCCACCTGCAGCTCCAGCTTCTTGGTGGTGTACAAGAGCTGCTGCTTCTCATCCTGATCTGTTGATACAGCAGCACTTTTTCTTTCAAGTATCTGACACCTGACAGAAGAAAAAAGGAGAGTGCTTCTATTTCCCCATCTCACTCTCTTGACGGAGTTATCATAACGGGCATTATACAAAGCAAATCTTTAGTTGTGATTAAATTTGCCCCCAAAGCTTGTTTTATGAAGACTGATGAAAGAAAAACCCATACACAGACATCAGAAAATAAAGCTGTAGAACCAAAGCCTCGTTTCCTCAGATTATACATTCACAAGGAGATTGGAGCTTGTCTGAAAGTTCAAAAAATAAGTCTCTACACTGATAGCCTCTTTTTATGCATCTAAATAAATCTGATTTTCAAAAGAACCAAGAGTTCATTTGAATAAGGCTAGATTTGGTCTTTTGGGGTTTTCTCCAGAATTTAAATCTGTCTGCAGGTGGGGTTGGGGGGGCAGATTTGCATTTGTTTTACAGGTCAGGTCCCCTTTAGCCTCAGAACAGTGGGATGGGACACATCTACATGTGCATGAACATGCTGCAACTACTGTACATTGAGTTTAGTACCTGTAATAACTAAACTGTAATAACAGGTACTAAACATGCCATAGTCAATGATACTGCACAGGAGTGCCAGTGCATACTTTTTACATGATGCCAATGCACTGTACTGCACATTAGCACAGCTTTCACCATGACGTGATAACACACAGTAGATTTAGTCTGCGCTTCTAGTGTTTTGTATAGATGCGTCCACTCAATCTGAAAACTAGGCCTTTTGGGTTTGATTTCCAGCTCTGTCCAATTCACTATGCTGTCTCAGTCCTTATAAGAGCCACCATGTTTCTGTGATTCTGATTCTCCAACTAATATATTTCCACCTTCAAGACCTGGCACAAAGCTTGCAAGTTCATGGTGATATAATTAGTTGAGCTTCAAAGGAGAAAGATGCTATAAATGCTGAAAACCATCATCAGTACAATCAAACACCTGAGCCTTACTTTTCTTGAAGCTTCTTCTGAATCAGCTCAGCTTCTTTCAATTTAGAGTGAGCCTCCTGGAGTTCTTTAAACAGAGCAGACACTTGCAGATTCAGAGTTTCTATTTCACTACCAACCTATTATTGAGAAGGAAAAATTGCACACGCTCAGACAATGTAATACAGAATAACTGAAAACCAGTCAGAGGCTTACCTCAGGCAATAACTGTTTTCCTGCAAGAACAGCACACAACTTTCAACATCAGTAGGCTCTGTGTTTAATAAGGGAATCCCTGTCAAAGGCTTCACAACTACTAAGCATTCCTGCTATAGTTGAATCCTAATTTTGAACACCCCAAACTTTTGTAAAATGGGGAGGAAAAGAAATACATTCCCCACAATATCTGACAGATACAAACATCTTATAAAATTTACAATAGCGGCCATAATGTGCTAGGTCTTGTTCAAACAGAAAAGGTGGTAAGTTCCCATCTGAAAGAATTTACAACTTAAAGATGCATCCCACCCCCACAAAAAAGATGTAGTGATTGGAATCAGCCTCTGATACAATATGCTTGCTTGTTATATGTTAACAAGTTATCCCCAAGCAGACCTGAAACTTGCTATCATCAAGCTACTTTCACATAGGTGACAGCAGATGTAGAACATCAGAAGGTATTTGAATGTTGGCTCAGCACAAAGTAATGTGAGGAAAGCCCCCTTTTCATGCCTCTTTGATTATTCATCTGAGGGCTGTAGCAGCAGGTAAGGAGTTGCTAGACTTTATCAGATGTCTGCATTGTACCTGAACCAAAGCAAAAAACCTCAACCCAAGCAGTCTTTCCATGCACACTACATTCTTTGATATAGAACAAACTGGTGCGACATAAACAGGAAACCTTTAGCTAGAGTATTTCTGAAAGGGTTAAACAAACAGTAATTCCATTCATTTCCAGGTTCTAGGGAAATCTGTGGCACAAACCCAGAAGATGAATGATTTCTTGCAGAACTACAGGTATCTGTAACAGAGTATCTTCCTTAGAAGACCCTCTGGCTTCAGGTTCTCATTTGGCCTTCAAATCACACATGAAACATTTTGGTAAAACTTTTCTCAAGTTAATTGACCATAAAGTTTAGTCAACCCCAAACGTGCATGCAGACAATACTGCAAAATGCTATTAGAGCCAAACAAAACAGAACAAGACAAAACACTGATTTCAGTGAGCTGTCTATTCTCGTGAGCTGTTTACAGTCAAGTGGATAAACCACATGGAATACTTGTCACTGGAAGATGATTTTTTCAGAGACCTACCAATTGCAGGGTCTAACAAAACCAGCACCTTTCATGATCTGAATTTGGACAAGATATGGAATTATGTATGCATTGCAGACTCAGTCAGCCCCATCATAACACAATATAACACAAGCTATAAGATCCTAGGAAAAGACAAGGGCAAAGGAAATAGTTCTGCAACTATTCTCTCCTCCAACTTTAGATGAAGAAGATACCTAAGAATCCAAATTCTTAGAATGCATTCTTCTATCTATAAAACTAGGGACTAGAAATCCAAGGTTTTCCTTCTGGAGGTAGATGCCAGAGGAGCAACTAGACCTGTTCCTTACCATGGCCTATTTGTCTCTACCACTAATTTCTACATAAACACCCTAAGAACATGCAAGTGCAAGACATGCAGATCTATGGAGTTTCTAAATACGTAATTCCACCCACATGCTTCTAGCCTGGGCATGTGCTGGAGTGAATCTTCAGCATTAAAGCAGCCACTAGCAATAATCATAGAAATTCTGCCCTAGTATCTCACATTAGATGACGATCATACCTCTACCTCACCTGGCTGCTGAAGTGACAGAGCTGTTTAGCCCATGGTTATTGCAGTTTCTCATCTTACTCTACAAGCGTGGAACAGTCAAAGCAGTTGGAAAACTGTAGGACACAATCACGTACTAATGACTGTTACCATCTCTTCCAAAACTATCAGTGAGACACCATGGGCAGAGGCTACAAGCCCAATTCCAATTCTGTCCTCCGGCAGCACAATGTACCTCAATAAAAGCTAAAAAAGACTCTTCTATCCTTCTGCCATCACAGCCACAAAACAGCAGCCAACAGCAGGATTATTTCATAGTGGACTAACTAATCTGATCAGATTCCATATTTCAGGCTCAAGAATGAACGTACCAGTCAGAAGTTAGGAGCCGTCATCTTTCTTTGCAGAAAACCAAATATGAGAAGAAAATGGCCATGGCATTAAAAGTAAAGGCAACACCATCAGCATATGTTACTTACTATGGAAAAGACTGCTAGATGCCTCCGGTAACATTTGAACACTGTACTTAGCCAAAGGAAAAGTATGTACTTCCATTAGAAGTGGGTACAGTCAAAACATTCTTGAATAGTAAGTCTGCCAGCCTCACAGAAAAACTGGCTACCCCACATCTCAGAAAAAAGAAAAAATGTCAACACAATGTAGAGAGCTCCCCTCAGATATCACCCTACCTCCAGCTTCCCAGTACTGCCTATGAACAGAAAGTAGCTACACCCAAATTTCAGTATCATTTAACTACACTGCTTCTTGAGCACTTTGCAGTTAAGACTAGGACATGGCCCAGTGACAAATATAGGGGTCCTTTAAGACACCTCTTCTCGTGAATATGGATGAAGGCCATTTCCAAGCTATTGTTAGCCTGACTACATGACATAGTTCAAAAAGGTTGATGCAGTATTACAATGCCATCAGCCAGATCGAGTGGTGACAGAAGTAATTCTTCATCTCCAAGGGCTTTCACCTGCAGAGCCCCAGGTGAACTATGCCACTCCCCCACTTTTTCAATACCTACACTGGTGAGAAGAGACAGCTTGGAGATATGGTGGAACAACACGAACCCTGCTGCCAACACCAGCACACTTAGGAAACACAGCTGTCCACTTCTTTTTTTCAGAGATGCAACCAGTGCCATCAGGAAGACATCAGATGCCCAAATAAGACCAGTAGATGGACAAAACATCTGGATGAAACTGTACAAAACAGTCTGTGTTTGTCACCTTCAGACTGGATAACAGTAGCTCCCTGTACTTGGGGCTGAATATGCAATGTGGAGGTTCCAGCTTGGGCAGAATTCAGATGCCAACCTGTTAGCCTGGGCAAAGAGCCTCCTGCTTTGTTCTCTGCTGACTCCATATGAACTTGAGGCGTTAATTAAAAACATTAGTACTATTTATGACTGCAGCTGCATTCAAGATAGGGGTGTGGCTTTGGGACAATGTAGCTCGTCAAAATTGCATGATTTCTGGGAGAAAAATAACCCTCTTTCTAAATATCTAGATCTTTATAGTGCACTGCCTGTGCATTGTGGCTCAAAGCCTGTACAGCCAGCTATGAAGGGATTGCTTGAGAGTAAAGGCATTTGTGCCAATAGATGCAATTAAATCTCCTTTTCAGTGAGCATGGTCAGGGGAAATAGGACACGGCTGGGATTTCACATGACCCATTGATATCTGATATAGCTGCTGTAACCATCTCTTAGAGTCTTTAGATGCTACAGTAATTCAGAACAACTTTTAAGAGGACCAGCTGAGAGTGAGAAGAGTTCAAAGAGTGCTTTTTAGTTCAGTTCCTGAGCTCTGCTCCATACCTGGTGGGCACAGCTGAGGATCTATGTCTTGTGTCCCCCACAGATGACTGGCACCTACCGTCTCTGAGCTTTTGTCATCTTCGTTCTCCCATTCCGTTTGAGTCCCAATCTCCAGTTGATCACTAGCTGCCTTTTCCAGCTTCAGGAGTCTGAGAAACACAAAGATCCAATGATGTCAGTCTCAACGTGCATTTGATAGGAGATAATGAGAAAAATGGGTAGTACTCATAAATCATGCACTGTTGATGTAAATATACTCTGTCATTAGAACATACAATAGAAGTCAGAACTCAAAGCCATTAGCATGTTGAAAACTGAAGGAAATTTGGCTCAAAGCCTGTAGAGCCAACCATGAAGGGATCAAAGCTTGTACTCAAACCCATCAGCACTCGAAACCATAAGCACACTGCAGATTGTGCCTATGCCTCCCCCACACATCTACACTTATATTACTTTATATAAATATATAATATTATACTTATTATAAAGTATATTATATAATGCCATACAATTACTCTGTCATACAAATAATATGAGTTTGTCATATTACTTATATGACAAACACTTATATACTTATATGACAAGTTCACGGTAAAGAAAAACAGTGAAATTCAGTTATGGGGATCACTGCCTATAGGGATCATTTGCCAATGTAAATCAAAACTGTTTCTCCAAGACCTTTCCCTATGGGTATAAATATATTTCTCTCTTCCAAAGATTAGCTCTAAATCAATTTTTTTTCAATTAATATTTTCAAAAGATAGGGAGGTTTTAACACTTTTCTGAGAGTCCCTTAGATGCAGGTAATGCTTGTTCTCTCTCCTAGAAGGCCACTGAGAGCCAATTCTAAGTTCCCTTAAGTGCCATACTGTAAGATGTCTTACAGGTCTTACTAACTAGAAGCCTCTGCTCAGACAAAGGAAATTCCACTACTTGAAGAATCACACCAATCTACTTAGCAGAGTTAGGCCCTCATTCAGGTCTCACTGAGAAACTCATTTTAGGATCTGGAATTAAAACTAGGAACTCCTAACATGCTCCTTAATGATGTACCCAAGAGCCTTGAAAACATGACTGAATTTAGCCTGAAACACAAGTATGAACATCCTCATTTTCTACAGTGACTGATCCAAGACCTCCACATCAAATGAATCACACGAATGGCATAATCCACTGAACTGCAAAGCTGTATGAACATGTAGGGTGAAACATATCCTCAAATATTCATATCATAGTTTTTGTTTAATTTAGGGCAAGTTCAAACCCAGCTAGGCCAATAAAAATGCATCCCAAGGGACTCTGCATTAAGAGAGTTAATAAGACAAGAAAGGGAAGTTTCCTTCTCCTTTACCCTTGCTGGGAGAGGGTGGAGTGGGGGAAAAGACATTTCCAAGGAACATGGCATGATTGCAGAGCTGTTCAAACTCCATCTTGTGCACTGCCACGAAGACCACACAAACATCCAAGATCTGACTACAGGCAGGTAGCAACCAAAACTATTCTGAATGGCAGTGTACCCATTTCATACCTCTCCTTGTGCTCTTGAAGCTCCTTTTCAAGGCTCTCTCTTTGCTGAGTCTCATTTCTGAGACAATGAAGCAGCTGGCTGACAGTGAGCTCCTCAGATTCCAGATTCTTCACTTCATCCATAGATTTGTCCCTGCATTGAGCAAACCCACTGTTAGTTACGAATTAACTACAGTCCCTTAGGACTCAGGGCAATTTTCAAAAGTGACTAGTGATTTGGGGGGCACCAGATTATCAAGCCTGAGAAACTTAAGTGGGACCATATATTCAGATGGAACCATGCATCAGCCCTCTTGCAGCGTAGCAGGTGCCTCAAACTGACCTTCCTCAAAAATTGAGCCTTGTCCAACAGTTTAAAAGGGTGGCAGTCCCCTAAAGTGCCAGATCAAGGAACCTGAGTACAGCTTGTTATGTGCGGCAGTTCCACAAGAGTTTGCCCCATGAGTAGAGAAAAGCAGTTAGCATTTAATTAGGTCTACGCAAAGAGAACAAACTCTTAAACAATATTCATGAATTTATTCAGGACTCTGAAAGTATTGTTATTGCTGATGGAGAGTTTCATAAAACAGCTCCCCCCACTCTCCTTCTACCCCTTCAAGGTAACATGCAACATTTCACAACTCTATGCAGCACTGTTTCCTCTGCCCCAGCTAAAATGTCATTTAAAAAAATTTAAAACAGGCAATTTTGATTAAAAATACTCTTTTTTGAATCCTGAACTCTGCAATATATTATCTCCATGCTCTTTTGAAGTCACATGATGCTAGTGGAAAGGCAGTCCATGACATCAAATCCAAGACCTCAGTTCAAATAAAAGGGGGAGAAAAAAAAAAAAATCACCTTTCCAGAGATATGACACAATCTTCCC
This sequence comes from Caiman crocodilus, assembly GCA_030014935.1. Taxonomy (NCBI): domain Eukaryota; kingdom Metazoa; phylum Chordata; order Crocodylia; family Alligatoridae; genus Caiman; species Caiman crocodilus. The sequence goes on from JAGPOW010001296.1 coordinate 130,637,116, forward strand.
ATTGCACGTCACATGGAAGTTCATGCCTGGCTGTTCACACATGACACACAACACATATACAAGGAACGTATATGTAAATACACACACATTCTCTCTCTCACACACACATTCTTTATTTCCACATACAATACATACTTTATATAATAGAATACATAGAAATCATGTGGCATAATACCGAAAAGTATCCAGCTTTTATAACAGGAGACAGCAGTTGCTTAAACTGCAGAGTGAGCTTATAAGATGAAAAGGTCAAAATCCCACATCCACTGGCAGGGCTATTTTGTTCAGTCAGATGTTGCAAACAAACACCCATATGTCAGTCAGCAGTGCCAAGGGATTTTTGTGCCCATTGTTAATTCTGTGTTGACTTCAGTGCAAGCAGGATCCTGTATCTCTGAATCTGATAATGGTCTTATTCTAAGGTTTCTATTGTGGAACAAAGATACAGATTTAGGAACGCTAGAAATACAGCTGCTGTAACTCACAGCAAATAAGGCCATAGTGGTACATTTAAGCTCCACCAGATAAGAGGAACTCAGAGAATATAGGATATAATAACACTGAATATTAAACACAGTGCAAATAGCATCTTGCACGAGTGAAGCCTGTCTCATGGTGAAATTACCAGAGCTTCTGTCGTCCGTCTTAATCACCGATCATAATAATAATTGGCTAACTAGTATTTAATGGTGTGCTAAGTGAAGTAGTGCCATAAACTACTGCATGGCCTGGAAACAGGAGCACAAGAAAAGCCTGTCTATGGAACGCAACTTGTTCATCTCCAATCACGCTGGCTTGTGTGTATCATCTTCCCATGTAACGGGGAAGGCCAAACCATAAATCCAGCAGTCATGCCCTTTGTAATTCTGTAAGCTGGTGCTTGCTGTTCAACTGGGCAGCTTCCAAGCTGGAAACCTTAATAGTATTAGCTGTCTAAATCTATGAAGAGTAAAGGTTCAGCAACTGGGGAGTGGGGGTGGGCAGTCCAGCACCTAGGCACAGTATCTGATGCATCTTAATCAGTTTGACAATTTTCTTTAAAATGTGTAAAAGGCAGACTCCCAACAGAACCAGAATCCACATACATGAAGGCAGCCACGTCACTCGTTCCTTGGCTATTAATCTCTTGATTTTCTCTTAAAGCTCTGCTCACTTCTCCTTCCTGTTAAAGGAGAAGAGTATTAGCTTTGGTAGTTTCAAATTTCATCCAGACAGGGAGCATGCTTCTACGTCATTCACTTTTAAAATTCAGGGAAAGGTGAGGAAACCTTGCATCTTCACAATAAAAGTAGACAAGGCCTTGGAAATCCATGTCTAGTTTGGAAGTTTTTAAAATGAAATCTCTGATGTGCCCTGCTTACTCAAACGGTGAACAGTGGCTCTCCCAACTGTCTTCCCTAGTTACTAACCCATAAGGAGTAAATTAGAAACCAGACAGTAACTGGCAAAGTCATTGAGATCAAAGATGATTTTGAGAAAATACCTCTCCTGTCCTCCCATACAGGCCCATTTTTCTTTACCAATCCAGAACACAATACCTTCCAACTTGAAGTCAAGGGCCACGTACCCAGCTTGCAGCATTCCTTTGCAAATCTAGAAACTCAGTGAATGGGGCTTAATCAAAAACCTTCTCAACTTCACATTTCTAATACTTCTTACAGACAAGAACCTGTTGCCATAGAAGTGGCCAAGGTCATAAGAACATAAGACCATAAGGACTGCCACTTACTGGGTCAAACGAAAGGTCCACTTTGCCAGTGTCTTGTGTCACACAGTGGATGCTGAAAGGGAGATGGAACGGGGTACGACCAGGGTTTTTTCCATGGTTCCTCTCTCACTTGCAGCTTCTAGCATTTAAGGTCTAGGAAGTTCCGATTCAGATGCTGTACCCCTGTCTCCCATAATCAACAGCTACTGATGCCCCTTTCCTCCAAGCATTTGTCCAATTTTTGAATCTGGCTAAACTGTCAGCTTTCACAACATCTGGTGGCTACAGGTTCCATAGATTAATTACATGCTGTGTGAAAAAGAACTTACTTTTGTTAGTTTTAAACTTATTACCTACTAGTTTATGACCCCTACATGGAATAGCCTTAGCCTCTGTAGTCTCTCCTCATATGGAAGGCCCTCCGTATCACTAAATATCCTTGTTGCCTTTCTCTGGTTCTTCTCTGTCCTTTTTGAGGTATGGGGACCAAAACTGGGCACAGTATTCAAGGTGTGGACACATCATAGATTTATGAAGGGGCATGATGATATTTTCACTTTTGTTTACAATTCCCTTAACAATCCCTAACATTTTGCTTGCCTTTTTGATGGCTGCTGAGCACCAATAGGATATTTTTAGTGAACTTTCCTGTGTGGTAGCAGCTAATGTAGAATTCATCATAATGTTTGTACAGGTTTCCCTTACTTTTTTGCTGTACGTGCATTCCTGGAAAACTGTGCATAACTTGAATTCACGTAAAGGGAGTCTACTTTACAATGTAATGAATAGGAATACTTTCCAAGACCTCGACCTTACTGACCCCCAGACCCATTTCTCCCACTTTTACAAGAAAATTTTGCTATTTGCCAACAGCAGACAGTTCATACAAGCACAGGGCACTATCATCATGGGGATGGCAACTACAGAAATAGGTGTCACAGACAACAAGCAAGGAGCACAGATCCACACGGGAGACTGTATTTTGGTGTGCATCACTCCCACAATCCACTGCAAAAAGCAGCCAACTGTGGGCTTCCACCACACTGATATACCATAAGGGTGAATTTACCTTACATAGAACAAATTTTTGGTATAAAAAGGATCATCACATAAGAGCAAATTCACACATATAGAACCCACATAAAGTCAGACCAGGCCTCTCTTGGTCTGCTATCTGGTACCATGTAAACTAGTACAGCCTGTTCCACGGTTGGGGGTTCTTGGCAACTAAACCAGTGCTCCAACTGGGCTGGCCTGGGTGAGCACGACTTAAAATGGGACTTGTCAAAGGGCAGATGAGCTCCATACCTGGAGAGGACATGGGCGCTGCCAGGTCACTTTGCCCGAAGAATCACTAATATATAAAGCAAATCAACTAACCTAGGAAGGTTGTTACAGCATCTAAGGTGCCCCAATATTTGCAGTAGCCTCAGGACCAACTTGACTTGCATCACTTCGCAAGTCAAAGTCACTACATTGACTTTCATCTGCCATTTATTTGCCTATTTGCTTAATCGTGCCAGATCTTCTGTAGTTCTTTGCAGGCTGCCTTGGTCTTTATCACTTTGAATCATTTTGTGGGGGTAATTTTATCATCCACAAATTTGGTCACTTCACCACTCACCACCTTTGAGGTTTGATGGATTTTGGCCCAGGAAAAAGACTTCCTATATATAATAGTGGTAAAAAAAGCTCCTGTGCTTCTTGCCTTTCTAGTGCATACCATAGTTTCTAGCATAAAAATTAATCACACTAGGGTACCTTTTCAACACTATGAGAATTACCTGTGCAATCTCTGTAACTGCTAGTAGGGATTGTTCCAGTAAATACCCATTATCTTAAACCCAATGGGTACTATTCCTAATACAGGCCAACTGATAGCCCCTGAAGCAAAAATATGCAGCCTTGTCTGGACAAAACAGCTCCCTATTGCTGTGAAAGGCTTGTTACTTACCATCATCCTGATCTCAACAAAGGAGTCCTCCCCTGACATATTCAACTTGAGCTGCAGTTCAGAAATAATGGCGACCAGATCTGCCTTCTCAGCCTGGAGCCGTGTCACCTGTGTCTTCAGCTGTGCCAGTTCCTTTCCAGGGGCAGAAGCCAAATACACAATATATTAGCTAGCCAAGAATTAGAGGCAAAACACAATACAACAGCATCCTACATGCCCTTTCATTTACTAAAATCCCATTGGGCACCAAAAATTCAGTTTACAACTATTAAGAACTGCTCTGGGCTTGCCCCTATCAATGAGATCAAACTGCATTAGTCTCATGGTTGAATAACCCAGTTTATCTCCTGCAAGGCTGTAACACAATCTGGAAATAAAGCCTCCATACTCCTCTTGCCAATATCTCCATAAAGCAGGAGTAACTTTTTTCCGCCCTGGTATAAGCAGGAGGAGAATTAGGCCCATAACTTAAACGTTCACTGCTCTTTACGCTGCTAGGCCCAGCTGTGTTGTTTAGTTAACTAAGCCAGTGGGATGAGTGTCTTTTAAGTTGGCCTCCCATGGCAGCAAATCTCAGTGCAGGCAGGACTATTTTAAACATCTGGACACTATGATGAAAGGTACAAAGGACAAGAAGGTAGAACCGAACCCCTCTCACCATCTGTACTTCTTCCTGCCTCTGGCTCCAGCACACTGGGTACCTCTCCACAAATAGCCCCTGCCACAACTATTTCTTCTCTTTGCCTCTTTCCTAGTTCCCAAGGCTCTGATATGGTGGCACTGCCCCTTCTTCATTACCATCTTCTCTGCCTGTGTCCTTCTCTGTGGCTCAGATTTTATGCTTAGAGGAGGCAGCAGGAGCCTACTGCAGCAAGGAAGCAGTAACTTTTTAGCAGTCAGCAGCAGAATAAAAGCCAAAGAACTTCTCTCTCAAAACTCATCTAAGCACTGGGCGATTATAGCCTGTGGAGGCCACAGGATACAAGTGACCCATGGCAACTAAAGCAGATGAGGTCATCTGCCTACAATTTATCTGGAATACGAAGATACAGTAAAAGAATAGGGGGAGAAAAATAGGGACAGCTTTGTTCTCTCTCTCTCGTGAAGACAAGTAAAACAGACTCATCACTAGTCTGCTCTTCTACACCGGCAAAATGCTGCATGACTAAATTTGTAAGTGTGGTTTTGAGAATATTGGATTGCTTCCTTGAACAAAGTTTCCACAGGAAAAAACAAACAAACAACCTAATCAAAGTCAAGGAATGTGCCTCTCCATGGAAAATTTAAAAAAAATAATAATTTGGGGCCAGGCTTGACTGGACAGTGCTGCTTTAGAAAAGGGTTTGAGAAGTGAAATGAAAAGGTTTGCTTCCTCAGCCCTAACTGCTGCAATGGAGATATAACTTGGCAAACTCAGAAGCTTACCCACAGCCGTACTCACTTCTGGTCTGAGCTCATCCCCAGCACCTGCTCAAGAACCCTGGGCTTTCATCTCGTCTGAGAGCAGGCACCGAGGACAAGCCCAGAGCAGCTTCACCAAACAAATTTCTCCTTCCTGAGTATGTAAATGCTTTTCACCCGAGTCTGCTGACATTGGGGCGGGCAATTATTTCGGACAGAGGGCCACTAACTGAGTTTTGGCAAGCCATCGAGGGCTGCATGAAAGGCAGCCAAGGGTGGATATATATTAATTTTCTACATTTTTTAAGGGCCCTGTGGGCCGGATAGAATGGCCTGGCGGGCCGCATCAGGCCCAAGGGCCAGATTTTGCCCACCAGATTGCTTCAGGACTGAAAGCATGAATTTAATAAAGGTTAAACGTGTCAAGAAGCAAATCTCCCTTCAAGTGCCTAATCTGAGCATGGAGCAGGATTTTGAACAGGATTCTTCATTACCATCCTCCAGCATGACACTACAAACTACATCCAATCTCTGTCTAGGTGCCCCATTACCAACCACTCAGTTGCAAACAGGGATAAACAAGGTTTAGTCTAACTCCAAACACGAGTGTTATAGGACAAAGTCTGACTTAATAAGAACAGAATTATACTTTCATGACTTTAAAAATAATGAGATGGAAGGTTTTTTTGGTTAAATATTTTCATGTGATATTGAAAATCCAAACACAAGAGCACAACATGAGTACACAAGAAATAGAAACTAACTAGAAAATAAAATCCAAAAGTTAAAAGTCAGAAACCGCCCCCACCTAAAAACAGCAAAGAAGAGAATAGAAAGCTAGTGACTTATCTGAAACTCGTCACCTTCTGATTATTTCCTGTGATTTAATTTTCAGAGTTGTGGAACACACCCAAAGCTGAAAGGAGTCAGTTATCTTTGCAGAACATTAAATAAATATACAGCATGATAGTGGTATGAATGCTCCCCCTTCCTTAAAAAAAACTTCAGAGTTGAATAAATAGATGGTGCTTAAATTACCATTTCAGGCCCTTCCTTTCTCTCTTTTAAGTTTTGAAGTTGTTTCCTCAGCTCCTCATTTTCAACACACTTGGCTCGTAAGCAATTTTTAGCTTCTTTGAACTTGGACTCAAAAAACTCACGCTCCTCCTTCTGTTTCTCTCGCCATACAGAGAGTTCCTCATACCGATCCTTCATAGCTTGGTTATGTAGTTTCATGGCTTCTAGAGAGTGTTCAAACACACAAACATCAGTGTATGCTGATATCTGGCCTCTAATACAGGATGCTGCTGGGCCAGAAGGAAAAGCAGAACTTATTTAGCTGGGCAGTGATCTGAAACAGGCATTCCTTTACCATATGTACTAACACAGGAAACACAAAAGGATGCTGACTTTGTTGGGAAACCTCTCGTGTTTTAACAAAGATTATTATTACCAATATTAAAGCACAACTTTGTGCTATCTCTATGGGTTATTGCTATGCCAGGGCACAGAGCTCACTTCTCTGCCTTGCACCTGGAGGGAAAATACTGACACTTGAACAATGTGGATGCAAAAAACTACCCCAGGAGAATGGGAGTTCTACACCTAATTTGTGCTAGTGTCAATGACAAAGAAAAGATGAAGACAGTGGAGAATCAGACATGTTTTTGAACTTGCCCCTCTAACTTGGGTGGATAATCTTGACATTTTAATACTCTGCATGAAAGATTATTTAGTATCCAATTATACCCTCAGATATAAAACACAGCTTCCACTGACTTTGGTATGAAGGACACGTGTTCAAGGCCAGTGTTAGTTTTTTCTTAAAACTAAAAAAGTGATCAGTCCAAAGGAAAGTAGAGTTTGTGGGCAAACAGCAACAACTATTACTATATTGTAACAGTAATACAATATAATAGCAGTGATAACTATTACTATACTAAACCTGTTATATTAGACACAGTCAGGGATTGTACATCTAAACTCCAAAGATTTCTGAATTGGAGTGAGACTGCCAACTTGAAAGTCACTTTTCTGTCTCAAAACATCCCAAATTTACTTAAGATTACTGCTACTTTTTCCCTAGTTAATTTTGTGCTTTTGAAAAAACAGTGTGTACACTTAGTTTCCCCATTCTCTTGTATCTAGTCAGTTTTCTGTTGACAAACAGCAGCAAGCCCTGTTTTACTTTAAATATAAACTGACCATGGCTGTTAAGTCCATCCCACAGGCTCAGGGTCAATGTTAGGAAAAACAGCTTTCTCTTTTAAAAAGTTGATAACTACAGATAAAGACCTCAAACTGCTATTACCCTTACAAAAATCATAAATCAAGAAAAAAAGTATCCTTTATACTAAAGATAGTGTTGCCCAGGACTTAACATATTGTCTTCAGCCTTAAATTCCATGTCAATACATGAAGACAAATATTTTTAGTTACATGGAAACTTCTGACAGACTCAAAGACAGACCCTTCTTGATGTTGAAATACATTTAAGTAAAACTTTCAAGTATGTTCAGAAACACCTCCAATGTATTGGCAGGGCTGAACAGCTCAGTGTTCATCTCACACAGCTGTGCTGCTCAACCTTTTGGCCCTATAGGCCAATTCCCATATAGGGTCAGCATGTAGGGTTCAGTTCCACAAGCCCAGAATGGACCCTGAACTGCCTGAACTAGGACATGGGGCCATGCTGTCATTTGGCCTACAGGACTCTCCTTTGGTCCAGAAATTTAGCAGCTGGGGAGTGGTAATTAACACAGTCACATTCCACCCCAATGTCCTCCTTATCCCTCTGGTCAAATTTTGAGACCTGTCGGGAGCCCTGCAGACTGGATAACACAGCTCGTGGGGGTTGAGCACCCAGCTCCATGGGGAATCCACATTTTCTGGAACATGTTTGTTCCTCTCATCTGAAGACAATCCGGGCACCTATACACATGCAGCAAGGCTGCTCCAACGCACTGTAATTACTTGATTAGTCAAGTCTCCTGGAGTGTCACAATTAGCGTACTCCAGCATCTCTTGTATTAACATCCCTGAGCTGAAAAACGGTGGTGGGGGCACTTTAACTAAAGCTTGCTCAAAAAACTTTAGTTAAAGAACCCCCACTGCCATTTTTCAGCACAGGGACACTGATACACAAGATGCTCTGGGCCCTTTAATCAGAGTTGCTCTTGGAGCCATTCTAAGTAAAGCATTCTCCCCCTCACATCTTGCAACTCCCAGAGCATGTGTACAAATGCCCTCTGTGAACATGCCTACTAGATTGGGCACCACGCAAAATGCAGTGATGAACATGGATTTCTTTCAGAACAGAGGAGATGGTACCACTGTCTTTTTTCTTTTTTTTTCAATGATGGCTCAATGTGTAGAGCATTCAACCAGGCTGTGCAAGAGCTGGATTCAGGACTCTCCTGTACCTGGAAAAGCAACTGGCTTAACCATTTGGGGGAGTTGTGCTTACTCTACCCTTTTCTTCCCTACTTTCTGGCCTAGTGAATCTTTCCAGGCACAATGGAACACCTTCAAAAGAGACGCTGGACAACGTCGCCACCCCAGAACAGCCTGTAGGTTGGTGGTACAGGCACTCTTTTGGGATTTGAATCCTCTCAAGCAGGGTGCAGAATTGAACCCAAGGCTACTACTTCTTGAATTAGTGTTCTGTCAAACTAGTGTTTAAGGTGCAGAAGGGGCCCCAACTTTTCCTCCTCCACCTGTACTTCTAGTAGAAAGGAGTCACCTTCTACTCCATTTTGGAAAGAAACACCTAACTTCAGCAGAGCGTACAGGCTGTGAATTCCCAAGTAGGAGGGTCTGGCTGCATTGAGAAGCATCCTTCACCTCAGCATTTTGTTACTGGCCAGTTTAGTCAGCTCCCTGCTCAGTGTGCTGTTTTTTGTGGAGCTTGTTTTGAGGTATCTAACTCTCCCCCTGCTATACAAGAGCCTAGGAGACTGCCTCTGAGCTACCAGTTCCAATTCAGGGGAGACTTACTAGCTGGAGTCACAGATTGCAATGCCTAACCCTATTTAGCTTTGAACCTCAATGACTCAGGAAATCTCTGACACCTCTTAGACCTTTCAGAGCTATCAGGGCCTTGAAACCAGAAGATACCGGTTTATATGTTAAGTTATTAAAAATGTTAAGTCTGTGGAGTCTCCCTCATGGGTTGTTTTAAAGAACAGATTAGACAAATATTGGTCAAGAATGACCTGGGGGTCCTTGATCTTGCTGTGGGGCAGGAAGATGACTCTCGATATTTCATCCATTCCTGTTTTCTAATTTCAATGAATTAACAAGTGGAGGATAAACCTTAGTGAGGAGGGTCTTCCAGAATGAGCAGCTTGCAAGATGCTGAAAAAATGGTGTTTGGGTGTGTATACCCAGATATGAAGTTGACATTTTCTAACTCATTTGATGAATTACATGTTGCTCTCTCTGGGCTATAGCAAGAGTCTCTCTTAATGCATTTCTTATGTGTAGCATTAAGCTAAAACTTTAAAAAGTATCACTTCTTGAAACTCATGTAATTAGTAATGCATAAGAAGTACTGAGTGGGTGTAAAGTATTACCACAAGAGAGCAACGGAGTGGAGAATATATCCTGTATATAGAGACTTTTTTTTTTTTTGGACAAAGGTGTAAGTCACAACACATGGTACTCATGCAAGGCAGAAACAGACCGCTCCATTTCATTTACCTTTTAACTCATTATTCTCTGTAATCAGCTCCTTCATCTGCTGCACCATCTCCTCTGGGGTGTACATGCTGAACATAGAGGGGGCCATGTCATTGGCGCCATTTTCCATTTCATTGTTGGGGCACTTCCCATTTTCAGCAGGGCAGCTGGACATCACGGCAGCAACTATTATAAAATTAACAGACAGAGAGCGTCAGTCTCCTGCTGCAAGGCTGTACACCAAAAAAACCCAATGACGTATATCTCACACTTACATCAAGCCACAGATCAATTTATATCGGAGTGGGCAAAATATGGCCCACAGGCTGGATCCAGCCCACCAAGCGATTTTGCCTGGCCCATGGCAGGTCCCTCAGTCTTGCCCAGGCCAGGTGTGGGGGGCAGTATGGGCCATGACACATGTGGCCAGTCCCACCACTGCCCCCGCACACAGCAGAGCTGGGCAGTGCAGCAGCCAGACTTGCTTTCCACCACAGCAGTGGCAGCTCTTTCCAGCTGCTGCAGCTGCCAGACCTGGTCCCACTGCCCAGGCACCCAGCCCAACTGCCCCACATCCCATCTGCCCAGGTTGGGATCAGCACAGGCAGGGTGCTTGGCCTGGGGCTGCGAACCAGCGGGGAGCGGCATCCAGAAGCAAGATGGGTGGGCAGAGCCGAGTAGACCCCAGGATCTTGGGACTGAGGCCTGGGGCAGAATTGCAATCTGCTGCCCATGCAGCCTTGCAACGGCCATGGATTCAGTGAGCAGGGGTGTGCAGGGAATGGATTGTGAGTAGGGGCGCGCAGGGAGTTGGGGCGTGCAGGGAGTTGGGGCAGGGTGCTGACCTGGCCTGTGACAGCTCACCAAAACTCCCTATGTGGCCTGTGGGCCCAAATAATTGACCACCCCTAACTGGATACCTCTGCCCTGCTGTGATATATAAGAATCTCAGTGCTCTAAAACGTTGCCATGCAGACTTTACCAATTTAGTTTCTAGCACAAAACTCAGCTCTGGCTCATCAACCTTTTGCCACACGAAGGCCACACCAGCACCTAGATCAGAACTTTCAAAATCAGGTATCAACTATGGTGGGCTCCATGATGTAAAAGCCCTCTCTTCTACCTCGTGCTCATGTATTATCCTTGCCTGCTTGATCTAAAGCATACCAACCAAAAATTTCCTCTTCCCCTTCCCCAACCGTTCCAAAGGAGTTCGTAGATCGGTTGCAGTCGGCCTTGTATTTCCTTCCCTCCTGTTTCCTTCCTAAAACAGGCACCCTCCTTCGCTCTCAACATCTGGCTGTGTTTTACTACAGCACATTTCTTTTTCTTCCATGAGCAGAACTCCCAAGTGCTCCAGTAGCTGTGGCCACAGCTGAGTGCCAAGGGCAGACTATCTGTCAGAACTGCAATAATAAGCAATGAGTTAATTATTAAAGCCAGCAAACAAGCTACCCAGGGCTGCAAGCCTGCTTTCAGGAAGGGAAAATACTGCTACTTTATTCTTATATTTCACTCTGCTTTTTATTCATAGAAGTCAAAGTGCTCGATGAGAGAGAGCAGTAGCCACATCTGAAATGCACAGAAGGGTGGCAACTTGCCCAGTCATTCAAGAAACAGTTGGCAGAGCCAAGGATGGAAGCCAAGCCTACCAAGCCCAAGGCCTGGGCCTAATTCACAGCATTACCCTTCCTCCCTTCTTAAAGAACTTCTGTTAATTGGAAGCCAAGAGAGATTTCAGAGCTGGCTTCATAGTCTCTGCAAAATAAACCAGGCTTGCAATGATGCCCCATGCCATCCCCCCAGCAAATTTTAGATTTTCTCACTGCAAGATAAGTATTTTTCACTTTGCTTTCATCCTTCCCCTAATCCTTCCTTTTGTTGGTTGTCTTTAATTGCTTTCTCTACTTCGGATTTTAACCCTCTTGTCCTTCAGCTCTGCAAAACTATGACCCCTAAATCCATTTAATGTAGAATAACAACTAGATAAGTAAACAGCAACTAGTTCAGAGGGCACTGTTCAGGCAGCTGTGTCCATAGCAGCCAAAGCAGTTATATGCCCCAGCAGGAAACCCCTGGGAAAAAATGGTTCAACTTTGCAGAGTCATGGCTGGTTCATGTCACAGGGCCTGTTTCTACTGCATTTCTGTGGTGTTACAGGGGTGGAGGAACATCCTGGAGGTAAGTCAGGCCTCATGTTTCTTGCACTGAGGCCTCCCAAGACTGAAGCAGGCTGCAAAGGGCATTCTCAGTGCTGGGGAACGGGAAGGCTCAGATGAACAGGCTCTGGCAGGAATCTCCCCGCTGCCTCCTCCCTGGGCAGGGGCAGAGGGGCTGCCACATAATAGCACAAAGGCTGTCAGGGGCAGGACTGGATTCCCCTATGGCAGCAGTTTTCAGCCTTTTTAGTGTGCTCTAACCAAAAAGTATTTCACTTAGAGATGCGGGCCCCTTTGGACTGTAAGTACAGGGATCCCCTTACTCTTGGATTGACCATTGTCTGCGAGGTGGGTGAGAAAGAGCTGTCTGAGGACCGCAGCGTGAAAATCATCATCCTAAGGGGGCCCTGGGAAACTCCTTTTTGGTTTCATTAAAATAGGTGAGCAGGTAGATAGGCAGGTAGGTAGATAGGTGGGTGGGTAGATAAATAGGCAGGGAGGTAGACAGGTGGGTGGGTGCATAAATAGGTAGATAAGTAGGTTAGTGGGTGCGTAGG
>JAGPOW010001296.1:130649674-130686019 GCA_030014935.1 Caiman crocodilus
AGGTAGGCAGGTAGGTAAGCAAGTTGGTGGGTAGGCAGGCAGGTAGGTACACAGGCTGGTGGGTAGATAGGCAGGCTGGTGAGCGGGTGGGTAGATAGGCAGGTACACAGGCTGGTGGGTGGATAGATGTGCTGCCTATCTACCCACCAACCAGCCTGCCTAAGTGACTGGTGCCTCCTGAACCAGGGGGAGATGGTGGCGTCAGGTCGGGGAGCACGTGCACCCCTCCCGTCACCTCCGGCAGGTAGATAAGTAGGTGGGTGGGTTTGCCAGGGCGGAGGCCGCAGGCAGCGCGGCCGGGCGGGCCAGGCCGGGGCGGGGCCGTGTCAGCGGGGCAGCAGCTGCCCTTACGACCCCCGCGGCAGGGCCGAGGCGGGGCCGGGCCGGGCCGGGCCGGGCCGGGCGGGCGGAGGCGGCTCGGTGCCCGCTCGGACGTCGGGGTCGAGGGACGCCGGGCCGGGCCGGGCCGGGGGCGCTCACCTGCGGGCCCCGCGGTGCCGGGGCACAGCGGCGGTCGGCCGGTCGGTTTGTCTGTCAGGCGCTCGGTTTCCCTTTCACTTACCTCAGCTGACGCCGTGACGCCTCCGCCGGGAGTTTCCCAGGCCCCGCCCCCTCCGCCCGCGCCCCGCCTCCGCCCCGCACTTTCTGCCCCGAGTCTGCTCCGCGGCGCTCGTGCCCGGAAGCTCGCAACGGAAGAAAGGGTTGGCTCTTTTTTCGGAAAACGTGTTGGTTGAACAACGGTATCATCGCTACTACGAGTCCTGATTGCCTTTACCCAGGTTTCGCTCACTCACCGAGCAATATAAAGAGCATCAGAAGAAGAATTATTTGCACCCTTATTTCCACCTGTCTTTGCATAATTTTTCAGCGTGCCATTGTGTTTGCTGAAAGACTGTCATTTTGAGCTTCCAGTACCATCCTTTCATATTTAAGACCTGGCAGCGCTGTGCCCCACGCAGATCCCGAGGGGGCGCATCCTTCAGGCCTGGCTTTATACATCAGCCGCTCCTGAAAGACCCCGGGACCCAGGCCAGCAAGGCAGTCCCTCTCCCAAACCACCCCAAAGGCGGGTGCGTCATCCCATGTAACATACAGTTTTCTCTGTGTAAAAAGAAACTAGAAGCTTTATCTTTTGCTGGGGCCCAGGGCTGTCAGGTCATTTGAGGTGAAAGCAAAAGCAAATGTAAAGTTATTAGATGCAGGGGTTTTGGTTGTAGCTGTGTTGGTCTAAGGACACAGGCAGAGAAGGTTCCTTGGGTGAATTTGATATCTTAATAAAAGATATCGAATTCACCCAAGGAACCTTGAATGCACATCTAAAAGCATAGGCAGACGTTTGCCATGTCCTCTATTGTGCACAAACGCACGACACACTAGGCAAACAATAAGCAAACCACATCCTTTCTTTAGTCGTGTTGTCATTAGAGTCAAGTGCACCTCCCTTTCAGCTCCCTCCAACACCATCAAACCTTCCTGATTATCTTAACCAGCGCTTCCCTGAAAGTGATTTCCTCACATGAGTTAATGTTTCCACACCTGAAGTGATGTTTTTAACTAGAGCTAAAGCAGCCTGCAGGCCTGCGAAACAGGCGCTGCTTTAAGAGGAGTGGCTAAGAGCAGGATTATTGAAGAAAGAAGAGCTGGGTTAGTGGGACATCATCAAAATCATTGAAAAAGACAGAGGGTCATTAACCTTCCTGTGGAAAGAGGAGTTTAGAAGCAGTCAGGTCCATTATAATGAGCCATGAAGTCAATTGACTCCCTCAGTGCTGCCTGAATAGAAATGCTGCTGCCACTGCCGAGCAGTTGGTTTTAGACTTTGGATGGAGCAGGAATCAAGGGGGGAGGTGTAACTGCACCCCTGGGTTTGCCCCATGCTTGCATTGTGGTGTGACTATGGTGGGCACACACACGGTATAGCCAGAGGCTGGAGTAAGATACGTGGCTCCTGGGTAAAGTCATGCTAGGGAAGTCAGGAGTGACTAGCCATTGGTGTAAGTTACCCAGTGTATGGGTTGTGTGTGTGCACCCCTAGGTCAGTTATTCTCAGCCACAGCACCCTGGGGTGATTAAGATCCTTTCAAGGTTACCACAGGATGCCATGCAATGTTAGCACTGTTAGGTATGCAAAGACGATTCACAAGGTAAGCCCAGAGATTTCAAACAGAAATCCACAGTTGTGTTCTTTGCAACAGAAAAACTTCTGCATTACTCTTCTATAGTTAAAAAAAAAAAAAAGTGAAAACTAAGAGCTGGCATTTCCCAAGGGATATCTGGAATCTCTCCAGGGGTGTCTGGCCTAAAAAGGTTGCAAACCACTGCTTTAGTCAGTGCCACCTCAGGTTAGCATTTTGCTCAGTGAAAGGCATCCGCGTCTTGTTGTGAGGCGCAGTAATGGCGGCTGCTACGGGCAGCTCTCTAGAGCACCGGTTCTCAACCTGTTGAGACTTGAGACACCCCTCACTGGATTCAGGGCATCCCTCGTTGGACTTGAGGCACCTGTTGGAAAATGTCAGTTCTTAGTTTCCACTAGTTTTTTTGACTATAGGAAAATAACAGAGCAATTCTTCTGCTGCAAAGATCTCAGAAAGGTCATACCGGTCCAGAATGTTTTTAACACTATGGATTCTTATATGAAATGTGTGGGTTTATCTTGTGAATCATTTGCACACCTTATAGTGTTAATAACGTGTAGCATCCCCTGGTACCTTTGAAAGGATCTCAAGGTGAGATTGATTGAGAATCATCAGTCTAGAGAAAGCTCTTTGTGGCGGTGTCCAGACAAGCACAGCTGTGCGGTATATGGCACCACAGACCTGTCTGCGGTGCCAGACTCCGTACATTCAAGTGTTTCCCACGCTGCAGGGTGGGGTGTTTTTTTGACCCGGGGAGATCCCAGGGTCAAAAACCCCTGTGCAAAATAAAAAGCAGGTGGCACGCACTGCCCCAAACCAGAGCCTGGCTAACTAGACCCACACAGGCCGCCGGCCAAGCTCTGAGCAGCAGGATCGCCACAGCTGCAGCTCCCCGAGGCCCCCAGGGACCTAGGTAAGGCAGTTGGGGCCAGCAATGCACAAAACTGATGTATATTATGCTAATGCTAACATGGGAACAGCTTGCACCTAGAATCACCCAGTCACAAAACTGAGGTTATAGAAAATGAATGCAAAGTAAAGCCCATTTTTTTTCTCAATGCTAAGGATTAGATCAGGGGCATGACCACTCATGGTATTATCCCCATACTTGTAGGTTTTGTTGGGGCCAGGAAGGAATTTTTCCTCCCCATGTCGCTACATGTCAGACAGGTTTTTTTGCCTTCCTCAGAAGCACTGGGTGTTGATTGCAGGCAAGGCTGGGGTGGTTGGCTGGGGTGTGTTGATGCTCCTGCTGGGACATAAACCCAGAGGTTCCTGGCTAGTGGGTCTTGCCCCTTTGCTCAGGGTCAGACCTATTACCATATCTGGGGTCAGGAAGGATTTTACTCCATGACCAGATTGGTACAGGCTGTGGGGGTTTTGCTCAGTAGTGGGGGACATGGCCTTCTTGGATCCCCTAAGCAGGATCAACCCTTGCAACAGCAGGACATTGCCAGCCAGTGTCCTCCTGCTGTACCTGTGTCAGGTTAGGGTGTTATGCCTTATGGCTGTGTGACAGGGTTGTCTGTGTAGTTTTGGTAATAGGTGAGATAAGGATTTGGGTGGGATGATTTAGCTAGGGATGATCCTGCCTCTGGTAAGAAGTTGGACCAGATAACCTGCAGAGGTCCCTTCCAGCCCTACTTTTCTATGTTCTATGAGTCCAGGATTTTATGAAAGGAGAAACTGAGGCAGAGAGGATTTCCAAAGAGTTCCTGGAGAGGAACTCAATTTACTGGACCTTGCTCTAGGTATGTCCTGTCATAGATCCAGAGGTGTAAATTCAAGTCTTATGCAAAAGACCACCCCAACTGTGAATGGGTATTCAGTCCTCTAGGCTGGAGAAGTGAATGGGAGCTGGGCAGAATGTCAGCAACGTCACCCCATTTTGCACCATTGAATACAGAAACTGTCATGCCTTAACTGTGCTTAACTGTGTGACAAGGGGCTGTCCAGCTTGGGCTGACCTCTAACCTTTTGAATCATCTGCTAATGATGCCAGCCTGCATATTCCATCTTTCCTCTTCTCACACATCTGTTTTCATGCTTCCTTCCATGCTGCCTCTGTCCCTTAAATACTCTCCCTAAAAAGTTAGGCCTCCTTATCAAAATCCTTCCTTAAAATCCACTTCTGTGGTGATGCCTGGAAGAAACTGCCCCCTACGCTAAAACAAGAAACAGAATCGTAGGGCAGGAAGGGACCCCATGGCTCATCTTCTCCAACTCCTGCATGAATGAAAGACATGCAATTCCTAAATCATCTCTGCTCAATATTTTTCCAGCCTGTTCTTCCTTGGAAAACTTCCAAGGAAGGAGAAATCAGCAGGTAGATGAGAATGGGGCATTTGAATACTTGGATTAAAGATACTATGCTACCACTATTTATTGAAGGGAAGGTTTGGAAAGGCTCCAAGGTCAGTTAGAAATTGAATTTCCACTGATGTTCAGTGGGAATTGGGCACCTCCCTGCTGTGTATGCCTTTGAAAATATTTCACGGATTCACAGACCTCCTTATTGATCTCTATTTATCTCAACTTATAAATGTAAAAGTGATGCACATTCCCAGCCCTAGGAGTTCTTTGGCATGTCATGCATTCAGGGGACAAGGCACAAGGAGTTAGTCCATGACAGTGGGATTTTCTATCTTCAGTTTCTTCAGCACTGTGCTCCCTTGTCCCAGCCAGGTCAAAGCCTAGCCCAAGCAGACCAGCTTTGCGTTGGGTCCCAAAGGTCAACTAATCTGATCATTTTGGAGCAAGTTAGGAATGCCAAGGGGCTGTCCTGATGCATACCCTGCAAAAATCTCCCTCTCTTATCCTCTTATAGACCTGGAAAATGTAACTGATAGTGAAAGATCCAAGCAGCTTAATCTGCCTACATCCTCAAGACATCACTATCTGTAAATGCTTTCATGGGAAATATAAAAAAAATATAGTAATAGAGTACACTTCTAGCAGGCAAGGATATAACATGATCCTACAGCTGGAAGTCACATCTAGGCAAATTCAGACTAGGGCGCAATTTTTCTACATTTAACGACTGAAACAATACTGTAAGGGTTGTGAGGAATTCCCCAGAGAAAATCTTTAAAAGACCCGAGATCTAGTCTGGATTTGAAGGAGGAATTTATTCATGTAAATAGATCACAGTATCATAGAAAAGTAGGGCTGGAGCAGACCTCACAAGCTCAATTAGTTCAGCCCCCTGGTCAAGGCAGGATCATCCTGACTAAACTATCCGAGCCAGGCATCTGTCCAACCTCCTCTTGAACATTTCCAGGGATGTTCCTCTAGGTAGCCTGTTCCAGTGATTGCCCACCCTCCTCATAGTTAGAGGGTTCTTCCTAATCTCCAACCTAAAATTCCTCTACTGTAGCTTGAGGCCATTGCTCCTCATCCTGTCCCAAAAAGCCACAGAAAAATGGTCATCTCCAGCCTCTCTACAATTGCCCTTCAGTGATTCATAGAATCATAGAAAATACGGGCTGGAAGGGACCTCAGGAGGTCACATGTTGTCCGAACCCTTGCTCAAGGCAGGAGCAGCCCCAACTACATCCTCCCACACAGGGCTTTGTCTAGCCGGGTCTTAAAAACCTCTAAGGATGTAGACTCCATCACCTCTCTGGGTAGCCTGTTGCAGTGTTTTACCACCCTCCTAGTGAGAAAATTCTTCCTAATATCTAACCCTAAAGTTCCCTTGCTGTGACTTGAGACCATTGCTCCTTGTTTTGTCATCTGCCACCACTGAGACCCATATAGCCCCTTCCTCTTTGGGACCCCCCCCTTCAGGTAGCTGAAAGCTGCTATTAAATCCCCTCTCAGTCTCCTCTTCTGTAGACTAAATAAACCCAGTTCCCTCAGCCTCTCCTCACAAGTCATGTCCCCAGTCCCCTCACCATTCTCATTGCCTTCCGCTGGATTTTCTCCAATTTGTCCACGTCTTTTTTTGTAGTGGGGGGCCCAAAACTGGACACAGTACTCCAGATGTGGCCTCACCAGTGCCAAATAGAGAGGAAGAAACACTGCCCTTGACCTGCTGGCAAAACTGCAGCCCACTACACCATTAGCCTTCTTGGCAACAAGGACAAGAGTAAACACTGTTTGCTCATATTCAACTTCTTGTCCATTGTAACCCACAAGTCCTTTTCTGCAGAGCTGCTACCCAGCCAGTCAGCCCCAGCCTCCACATCTGTCTTGAAGTGTGGGGCCCAAAACTGAACACATTACTCCAAGAGTGGTGTCCCCAGTACCAAATAGATTGGGAGAATTACTTTCCTTGATTTGTAAGAGATGTAGGCACCCAAACTACAAATCCCAGGAAGCACTGAGGCAGCATTTTCAAACTAAATCGCTTTGGCTCAGCAGAAATACATCAACATTCAAATTTCCAGTGCAGTAAAAATATTCAGCAGGAAAAAACATGAACTGTGTCATGGCCAGCTCTTAGTGTGCTGCATACTGGCTATGGTGGTTGTCCCAGCCACCTGCGGAGGGTTCGGGATTGAGAGTATGGTCGAGGGTAGAAAGGTAAGAAAGGTTTATTGATTTAACAAAAACATGACAACAGGTAGTATACTAAGACAGATAATGACAGACAATAATAATTCATATTGGCAACTTATCGGCAGTCCCCTCTGATGCCTGATGTATGACAAGTTTCTCTTTCCACAAAGCTCAGCGAAGTCAGGCATCCCCGATCAACTCTATCCAAGAGGTACCGGGAAGGACCCTGGTATTCAGTCCTTGGGCTTCTCAAGATCCACGGGCCCACTGATCCAGGTCAACAGCTAATTAGTCCCTTTCACAGAGCTGTATCTTCCTTCTGAATGATTTCTGGATGTGCCAGCCAATTTATACCTTCTGAGCTGTGCTGATAACTTACAGCCATTCAGATTCTTTTTACTTCAACTGTCCTTAGACTGATCAATAGCAGTACAAGCCTTGCATTCTTTTGATAAGGTTAATTTTAACTATGCCACAGGGCCTTACTATTTCAAGGCTTTGCTAAATTTACTAGGCCTCACTTCATACAAGGCCTTACTATAACTTAAACTTTAAATAGGCTCTTAGCAACAACATATAGCTTAATATCTGAACAAATGACAGGAAAACACTTGGTCTAATATTCATAGAGCCTTCAGAAAGCACCTTTATTACACAGACATAATTTTCAGCTGTCACAGTGGTAGCAGGAGACTTTAGGTTCCTACCTAAGCCTAAATATCTTCATAAATCTCACTGAGAGTCTTTACTCTGAATCACTGCCACTTCCTCCAGGCTTCTTCATGGTCAGGATGTTTCAGCAGAGCTTGGCAAGCAGAAAGCTCTCTTCCATGACACTTCAAATAGCTACTTCTGTCACTAGAAATAGCAACAGCTCATCTGAGGTTTGGCTGATTTTTATTTATAGAAATCTATAAAAATATCTTTATAGAAGTCTATTCTCTATTTATAAAATTCTACATTTTTAATTTATAGAATAAGCGAGGTTCCTGAATGCAAAAAAAGTAGGCAGGACAGAGCAATGAAGGCAGGACAGAGTAGTACATTTCAACTTATGATTACTTAATGTGTCAGATTTTTTAAAACGGGTCTTTACTTGGCCTCCTATTCTCGAGAGTATAGTTTCCATGTTTTTGTACTCAGAATCTATTTGCATAGTGAAGCCATGGTATTTGGATTTTAAACCCCCCACCCAATTTGAGCGAGTAGTTAAGCACTGAGCTATCTACATAGTAAGAGTTTGTCCCGCAACTATTTAAAGATGCACCTATGAAATGGAAGGCTGCTGTTGGAAAATCAGAAGTCAAATATCTAATTAGAGCTGTTTGAAAACTAAGAATAATTTTGTTCAAAATTCTTCATAGTTTTTCCCTTTGGTTTTTGACAAGCTGGAAAATGAGAGACATCTTTTGCAGATTTTTTAAAAAACAAATCATCACTGGAAAGGGGGTGGGGTGGGGGTGGACACATTCCAGTGAAAACAAGCAGACAAAATAAAATGCTTTCTGTTTCAAGCAAACAGCTGTCAGTCAAACACGGGCCTGAAAATCTTACAAAACTGAGGTCAAAATATGAACTTCAGAAAGTTGAAGGGCAAAAATGTACATCTCTGTCTCAGGCAGTGAGGGCTTCAGGCTGCCGGTGAGTGACTTAAGTCAGCTGTAAGCTGACTAAGCTTTTTTCCCTGCTTGTTTATCTTTCCAGCCTCTGCCAATGGGTCACTAGTCTTACATGTTTTATTGATGATTAGTGTTTAATATTTGTGCTGCAGCTGTATCTAGAGACTCCAGAGATTGACCAGGATCTCATAGATGTTACACAAAAGCAGAACAAATTGATGGCCATTTTTCCAAAGTGCTTGTGCTCCAAGTCTACTTTCTCCCAGAACACCCTCACAAAGATAATGTTTGCCTGCGCCTTGGTGAGAGCTACTGCCCAAGACACTTGTGCAGCACTGGAAACTCTGCTAGCTGTGTATCCACTACCCATCAAATTACAGAGCGATAATGGCCTTCACTTCCGCAATCATCTTACATATGTCTGGGCTGCGAAACATAGCATGTTATGAACATACCATATCCTGTACCAGCTGCTGTCTTACAGATTAGTATAGTGAGCCAATGGCATCCTCAAATGTAATTTGCAGTTAGCCACTGGCCCAGCTTTTAAGGACTGGAACTTGCATCTAGATCAAGCTACCAATTGGGCCAATAACTGGCCTCGTCCGAGAAGTAGCCCCATGCAGCAGGCCTTCAGATTGGGTGGTCCTCGCGAGCCGGCTGTAAAGCAACCTAGGGGGACAACAACACTATTGGGGAAAGATACACATAATACCTAGTGGGTATTTAAGTCAGATTCATCTCCTTATTCTCTTGTTCATGCAGATTGAATACATCCACAAGCACAGCCATAGCCATTCCTAATTAAGCCTACCTCTGAAGATGAGTCCTGTTCTATCATCTGTCTAAATCGACTGAGGCCATGAAGTGGCGGACTGTTATGATTGTATTCTTCTTAATAATGCCTTATTGTGTTTCTTGAGTGGGGCATGTCTACCATCCTTATTACCACCCAGATATTAATGAGTTCACTCCTGAAGATTTGAAAGAGTAGCCAGATCCTAAGGAGCATCCTCCAGAGCTGTGCTCAGATGACCTTCACAGAGTACTGCCTCAGTATTCATATTAGAAGAAACCTGCTACCCTGGAGCAGTTGAAATCCTACCTTCCGAGCAGGAGGAACAGAATAGTTGACTGACAAGGTGGAAACTGCCAGTGTGCCTGTGGCACCAGTTATAATTTTGGGTTCATCCCCTACCTGAAGGTTGGACTAGCTAACTGTGGGTGAGAAGGTAATTGCTGTAGCTATGCTTGATTATAAATTTGTTGTTACATACTTCCTAAGGGAAACCTCATTAAGCGTAACATCCCTGAGTCTTTGCCTCCACTGATGCATTCTGCATCTCTTCAGCAGCCCCTCAAAATACTGCGTTCATGGGAAAATCTACCCCCTCCCATTCCTATGGCTGACAACACTTTCTAACAATGGTGTGAGATCCACCAGGTGGGAGGTCATGCTACAGGTTGGAACAAAGTCACTACGTGGTTTGTAAATCATACCTACACAGAGGCATGGCAGAATGATACCCACTTTAATACAACTAAAAGAAGGCTGTATCCACAAGTCTCCACTACTTATTCCCCTCCTTTTATAAATGGTAGGATTCCTAAAGCAAATTAGTGCTATGATTCTACCAGGGCAGTGCCATTTCACCAAGCCGGTACAATATCATCCCCATGAGCGACAGTGGGAGCTCTTCCACTCTTTGGGAGGTGAAGCATGGTTGCAGATTCCCAAAGAGGGAAGGATTAACGTGAGCTGTGAGGGGACGGGGTGTTCACTATTGTCTTTGGCTGTTCCCCCTCGGGAGGCCCCAACACCTCCTGTGTATAACACCACACCATGGTGGCAGTCACAGGTTAAAACCCCAACCTTCCTAAATGCTTCATTGTTCGCTGCCCGAGTATTATTTAGACCGGAACAATGGTATGTCTGAGCTACCTTTCCAAACTATTCAGCAGGAGCCCATGTAGCTAAGGGGTTACTTAGGTGGGAATGGCCGACCATTTTCCGTTCCACGAATACAGTTGGACCCCACCAACAAAGAGGTGCTCATGGCTATCCCTGAGATGGGCTTAATTTGGCTATGAATGTCTGGAACTTAGACAAGTCCCAGAAAAATACTGAAGGGGTAGCCAATCTCTGACAAGTGGTAGGGCTACTCACTAGGGGAGGCATGCTCAAGGGAAAAACTTTGAAACACACTGAGAAATTGTTGTCTGATATAGGATTGCAGACAGCCTGTCTTCCCCAGGCCATGATGGGCACTGCTTTCAGAGCAGAAAAAAATCAAACCTGAAGTACTGCTTGTGTGCAAGTTCAGTTATCATTAAATATGCATTTTTTCCCAGGTAATAAACAATATTAAAAATAGAAAATGGCCCCATGGCTTAAAACATCATAAAATGCCTGTAACATTTAATAAAAGATACCCCTATCAAAGCACCTTAATTACCACTTAAAAAGACTGTAATAAAAAAAAAGAAGTGTTCATTCCTGGTGCATAGGGTAAAAAATAAAAGCTAGACCACTACTTGTTTGCTCAGCACTGGGCTAGGAAAAAGATGCCTTTGGGACTGAAATCTGCATTGCCCCATATAGCCCTCGGTATGTAGCACAAACGCCCCTAGTTCAGATCAGTAACATCTTAAATAAATTAGGAACCCTATGGAAAGAATGGCCTCTTAGCCCACCCAACATGACCTTCTGTACAAACTACCTAATATTTCATATGTAATGATAGGACAGCATGTTAGGAGGAACCAGGTCGCTTGCTGTATAAAAATAATACCACCTAAGCCTTGTGCAGCTCATGTTGCTTAAAAGCTAAGAGTGAAGTTGTTGTTATGCTACGGTTACGTAACCATACTATTGCCCTAAAATAGCCAGAAATTTCTTCTGAAACCATAACCCTCAACTTTACACTGCCCACTTCGCGGGTATCAAACATGAACATGCCACAGTTAAAAAAACTAAAATAAGGTAAAGAATAAGCTGCAAAACCTCAAAGCAAAGGCTCAACAAAAAACTCAGTTAGCCTTCCCTGCGTGGGAGGGTGGGCAAATCATCAGTTTAGCTGTCAACGTGCCTGAGCCATGTAAATGGTACAATGTAATTTGCATTGTTCATATGTCACCAACTGGAGTGTGGCAGTGAGGAGTTGTGTCTGCTTGAGGGAAGTGCTTGCCAAGTGCCCTGTGATGGTTGGCCCAGCTGTTTACTGTTGTTTATCTATGTAACGCAAAGTGTGTTACAGCTAAGAAGTTTAGTTAAAGTTTAAAGAAAACTGTTTTGAAGCCTTGTAAGCAGTGGCACAGCTAAAATTAACCTTATAAAGAGAACGCGAAGGTGTGTACTGCTATTGATTAGTTATATAAGGAAAGTTCTTGGTGTAAATTGTAAGTGGCAATAAGCCAACAGCGTAGCTTAAAAGCTATACATTTGCTAGCACATCCGGGAACTGGCAGAAGGAAGATGCAGCATGGTAAAGGAAGCTATCATTGTGAAAAAGAAGCTGCTGACTTGGGTTTGGTAGGTGGTGGATCTCGAAAAGCCTGAGGACTGAATACCAGGGTCCTTCCCGGTGCCCCTTGGCCAGCGCAGATTGGGGATGCCTGACTTCACTGAATTTTGAGAGGCTTGTCATATACGAGGCATCAGAGGGGACTGCTGATAAATTGCCGACTCAGAATATTATTGTCTGTCATTGTTATCTTGTTATAGTATGCGTAGTTGTGTGTTTGTTAAATCAATAAACCTTTCTTACCTTCTTACTTCCAACCACTTTTTCAATCCTGAACCCTCCCACTGACGGCTGGGACAAACCTGATTATACATAACTTCCTGGTGCAAGTGTTGGAGAGGCCAGCTAGGGCCGTGCTCTTCTTGATTTGCTGCTTACAAGCAGGGAAGTATTGAGGGGGAATGTAGAAGTGGAAGTGGATGGCAACTTGTGCAGCAGCAACCATGAAATGATTGAGTTCAGGATCCTGAGAAAAGGAAAGGAGGAGAGCAGCAGAGTAAGGACTCTGGACTTCAGAAAAGCAGACTTCGACCAGCTCAAGGAATGATGGGCAGGATCCCCTGAGAAACCAGCCTGATGGGGAAACCAGTCTGAGGGGGGAAGGAGTTTGGGAGATCTGGCTGTTTTTTAAAGAAACTTTACTTTTAAGCCAACAGTGTGCCCTTGTTGATTCTATGATCCTGAGGCTGCAGGAACAAACCATCTCGATGCTCAGGACTACTAGCAAGTATGACAGAAGAACAAGCTAAAACACAGTTGGAATTGCAGCTAGCAAAGGATGAGAAGGGTAACAAGAAAGGTTTCTACAACTATGTAAGCAATAAGAGAAAGATCAATGAAAGTATTGGTCCTTTACTGAATGGGGGAAGCAACCTAGTGACAGATGATACAGAAAAGGATGAAGTACTTAATACCTTTATTATCTCAGTCTTCATAGGTGGGTCAGCTACCAGACTATGGTTCCTGGCAGCCCAGTTTAGGGAGGAGGTGAGCAACTGACCATGGGAAAAGAACAGGTTAGGAACTACTTAGAAGAGCTGGATGTCTACAAATTCATAGGATCAGATGTGATGCATCTGAGGGTGCTGAGGGAATTGGCTGATGTGATTGCAGAGCTATTAGCCATTATCTTTGAAAACTCATGGCAATCAGAAGAGGTCCTAGGTCATTGGGTAAGGGCAAATATAGTGCTCATCTTCCAGAAAGGCAAGAAGGAGGATCTGGAGAACTACAGACCTATCAGCCTCTCCTCAGACCCTAGAAAAATCATGGACCAAGTCCTCAAGGAATCAACTTCTAAGCACTTGGAGGAGAAGAGGGTGATTAGGAACAGCCAGCATGGATCCATCAAGGGCAAGCTATACATCTGACCAACCTGATTGCCTTCTGTGATGAGATGACTGGCTCTGTGGATGCAAGGAGAGTGGTGGATGCGATATACCTTGACTTAAGCAAGGCTTTTGACACGGTCGCTCACAACATTGTTGCAAGCAAGTTAAGGAAGTATAGCTTGGATGAATGGACTGTAAGGTGGATAGTAAGCTATCTAGCTAGTTAGGCTCAAAGGATAGCAATCAATGATGCAATGTCTAGTTGGTAGCTAGTTTTGAGTGAAGTGCTCAAAGGATTTGGTTCTGGGCCTGGTTTTGTTCAATATCTTCATCAGTGACCTGGAAGATGGGATGGAGTGCACTCTCAGCAAGTTTGCAACTGATACTAAACTGAGGGCAATAATAGATATACTGGAAAGTAGGGCTAGGATTCAGAGAGACCTTGAAAAATTGGAGGATTGGACCAAAAGAAATCTCATGAAGTTCAGTATGGGCATGTGCAAATTCCTGCACTTAGAACTGAACAATCCCATGCACCAGAGCAGACTGGGGACCGACTGGTTAAGCAGCAGGTCTGCAGAAGAGGGATTGGAGTTACAGTGGGCAATACGCTGAATATAAGCCAACAGTGTGCCATTGTTGCAAAGGAGGTTAACAGCATACTGGGCTTCATTAGTAGGAGTGTTGCCAGCAGATCAAGGGAAGCAATTGTTTCCTTATATATGGTACTTTGAGGCCACATCTGGAGTACTATATCTAATTTTGGGCCCCCCACTTCAGAAAAGATGGGATTATTTAGTCTCGAGAAGAGAAGACTGAGGGGGGATTTAATACAGCCTTCAACTACCTGAAGGGTGGTTACAAGAGGCTTGTCCTAGACTATTCTCAGTGGTGGCAGATGACAGAACAAGGAATCATGGAATCATAGATAGAGAATTAGGGCTGAAAGGGACCTCAGGGGGTCATCTAGTTCAACCCTCTTCTCAAAGCAGGACCATCCTCAAGTAGATCATCCCAGCTGGGGCTTTGCCAAGCTGGGCCTTAAAAACCTCTGAGGATGGAGATTCCACCACCTCTATAGGTAACCTGTTCCAGTGCTTCACCACCCTCCCAGTGAGAGTTTTTCCTAATATCCAACTTTAACTTCCCTTGCTGCAACTTGAGATCATTGCTTCTTGTTCTGTCATCTCCCAGCACTGAGAACAGTCTATCTCTATCTTCTCTGTAACCCCACTTCAGGTAGTTAAAAGTTGCTATTCAATTCCCTCTTAGTCTTCTCTTTTTCAGACTAAATAAGCCCAGTTGCCTCAGCCTCCTCATAGAAGTCATGTGCCCCAGGCCCCTCATCATTTTCATTGATCTCTGCTGGACTATCTCGACCTTGTCCACATCATTTCTATAGTGGGGGCCCAAAACTGGATGTAGTACTCCAGATGTGGTCTCACCAGTGCCAAATAGAGAGGAGTAATTACTTTCCTCGATTTCCTGGCAACACTCCCGCTAATTCATCCCAGGATCCTGTTAGTCTTCTTGGCAGCAAGGGCACACTGCTGACTTATATTCAGCTTATTGCCCACTGTAACCCCCAGGACCTTTTCTGCAGAGCTGCTGCCCAGCCAGTCAGACCCTAGCATGTACCAGCGCACAGGGTTGTTCTGTCTTAAGTGCAGGGCTTTGAACTTGTCTTTGTTGAACCTCATGAGATTCCTTTTGGGCCAATCCTCCAATTCGTTTAAGTCACTCTGAATCCTAGCTCTACCTTCCTGCAGGTGTTTAGGCTGGATATAAGAAAAAAATGTTTTTCTGTATGGGTTACCAGAGTATGGAACGCATTCCCAGTAGAGGTTTTGCAGATGCCATCCTTGGAGGTGTTCAAGATGAGGCCATAGAAGTACCTTGTTGAGATTGTTTGAGCCCAATAACTTCCTGACCATGTCAGGGGACCAGAACTGATGATCTTACAGGTCCCTTCTGGTCCTTCGATTCTATAGTTCTGCTACTCCTCCCAGCTGTGTGTCATCTGCAAACTTTCTGTAACTCTATACCATCTTCCAGCTGATGAAGATATTGAACAAAAGTGGCCCCAGGACTGATCCCTGGGGCACTCCATTTGATACCAGCTGCCAACTAGACATCAAGCTATTGATTGCTGCAGTCTAAGCCTGAGGCTCCAGCCAGCTTTCTATCCATATTATAGTGCATTCATCCAACCTGTTCTTCCTTAGCTTGCCTGTGAGAATGCTGTGGGAGACTGTATCAAAAGCCTTGCTAAAATCAAGGTATGCCACCCACATCCACTGGTCTCCCCGCATCCACAGAACCAGTTTTTTCATCATAGAAGGCAATCAGGTTGGTCAGGCATGACTTGCCCTTGGTGAACCCATGCTGACTTTTCCTTATCACCTTATTCTCCTCCAAGTGCTTAGAAGTAGATTCTTTGAGGATCTGCTCCATGATTGTTCTGGGGTCTGAGGTGAGGCTGACAGGCCCCCAGATACTCTTTCTTTCCTTTCTTAAAGATGGTCACTATATTTGCCCTTTTCCAATTGTCCAGGACTTTCCCTGATCACCACGAGTTTTCAAAGATGATGGCCAGCAGCTTCAGAGACTTCATAGACATTAGGGCTGGAAGGAACCTTGTGAAATCATTGGACCCAGCTCCCTGCCCAAGTGGTAGAAAGTCAGCTGCAGTCAGATCACCCCAGCAAGATAGACCTGTAAGCGGTTTTTAGAGGTATCCAGAGTAGGTGCTTGCGCCACTTTTGCGGGGAGTCTGTTCCAGACTATGGAGACTCATGGAGCTTCACAAACATCAGTCAACTCCCTCAGCACCCTCAGATGCATTGCATCTGGCCCCATGGACTTGTAGACATCCAGCTTTTCTAAATAGTCACCAACCTGTTCTTTCACCAGGAGCAATTACTTCAAGTTGCAGTAAGGGAGGTTTAGGTTGGGTGTTAGGAAAAGCTTTTTCACCAGGAGGGTAGTGAACCCCGGAACAAGTTACCCAGAGAGGTTGTGGAATCTCCGTCCCTGGAGGCTTTTAAGACCTGGGAAGGCAAAGCCTTGGCTGGGATGAGATGGTTAGGGGTGATCCTGCTTTGAGTAGGGGGTTGACCTAGATGATCTCCTGAGGTTCCTTCCAACCCTAACTTTCTATGAATCTAGGATTCTAAATAAGAGTGAAACATGGATCATTTCTCACCAGGGATCCAGGCCCAAGTACCCAAAAACAATTCAGCCTATTCTCTCTCTCTATAATTACCTTCAGCTCTATAAAAGTACCAGTACCCTTGAGTAATACCAGGCTTCTTGCCAAGATAAATTTGTAGTTGTTTGACTTGACATGACTTTAAATTTGTTGATTAAGTTTAATTTCTAGGTGACAGGCCATTTCAGAACACCATAAAGACGTGTTCCTTTCACACCTCAAGAAGATTAACTGGGAGGCAGTCTTATGAGAAGCATCTAACTTTTGCAGTCAGCAGTACTGTGTGATGGATGTCACCATCACCCATAGAAAAATATGATAATGAAATTCAACTCATATCAAATGACAATTAACCACTGCCTTGGCTCCAAGATAACTTTTGGCAGGCTGGGCAAATGTGGAATAAGAGCTGGCAGGTTTCAGTTTTACATCTTCTGCAATAAAACCAATTATGTAGAGAGCACAAAAGTCAGATGCTTGACCTGTGTGCGGATCTAGTAATATTTCCTCTCCCAAGATCATCTGTTTTTGACCTTCAGTCCAATATTGCTCCTATTTCTATCTATTGGTGTTCTGCCATTGCCTTCAAACCAATTTTCCTCCTGTTTCCAGTCTCATGAGTGACCTCCTTTCCCATTTGCAATGGCAGAACATCCCTGTAGCAATGACAACAGTTGCTAACGTGGAGAAGCAGGATCAGGGAAGGATAAAGCGCAGCTTTTAGATTAAAACATCTGGAAA
This sequence comes from Caiman crocodilus, assembly GCA_030014935.1. Taxonomy (NCBI): domain Eukaryota; kingdom Metazoa; phylum Chordata; order Crocodylia; family Alligatoridae; genus Caiman; species Caiman crocodilus. The sequence goes on from JAGPOW010001296.1 coordinate 130,666,739, forward strand.
ACTGTGGCATGGCTAGACTCTGTAACAAAGGTCTTTGCTTCAGACTTTCTGCTAAAGGACAACAGAGGTCATTGCTGCGTAATGGGGTTTTGCGAAATGGCCTGTGGCAGAGCTATATTTCACCCAGCCTCCCGTGAGAACTCAGCCTCCTGGCTCTCACTGCACTATGCAGCCTATTTCTTGACTGGCATTGACTTCATCGATTGTAAGCACTTTAGGGCCAAACAGTCCCAACTCTCACAAGACGTGGTGCTTTTTAAATCCGTAGCTTCGGGAGTCCTGTGAATACAGAAGAATCCCAGTTCTCCTGTTTTATAAAAGAGGGAGTTACAAGCTCTCGTAGTTTTGAAGAAAAGCCAGAAAACATGACCTGACAGTAGCCAGAAGACAAAATGACTTTTTTTTTACTCTCATGACCTGGGCAGGTGAGAGTGACTCAGTATTGCTTGGGTTGGCAGTACTGAGGGATCCTTGACTAGTCCATGTTTTATACCAAGGGTTGGCAGTGTTTGTCAGTACAGGCTAGAGCTTGTGACCCAGCCATTGCTGCAGGCTCAAAGTCTCCACCCCACGGAGAAGCCAGCTATTTGCTCTCACGCTGACCGGAGATACCTGACCCCTCAGCAGCGAGGGAGCACAGATTGGGAGAGCAGCAGGCTCCACAGCCGAGCAGTGAGCTGCAGAGGGGATGGGTCACGTGGCACAGCACAACTCCATACAGCTGATCCTCTGTGCCATACTGGATCACACCAGGTCTGGCCCATAGACCAGGGGTTCTTGTTTATATTGCACTGAGCAAATTGTTAGCCATCAAGCAGGTGGGGATCTGTGCATTCAGAGCCACACCAAGTCCAATACATTTTACAAAGGCCACCAAACAGACATTACCAGAGAAAATTTTGCTTCTTTTTCCTTTATGACCCTTAATACAGGTAATTAATTATACTGTGCTGTCAAAGTGCTGTCAAAGGGGAAGAAAATCAGAGGGGGGTAGTTAAAAATAGAGCAAACATATGCTTGCATTTATATCTCTCCAGCAGATGGAGCCAGTCCTCTTTGCAGTAGGTTGGATGAAAAACTTTGATAATTTGTTAATTTAAGAAAATAGACAAAAGAAAAAGCAAACCAGAGCCGCATCTGTCCTTTTCTTCGGCTCCATTTGAGTGTTAAATTTGGACCACGAAGAAAGCAGACTGAGAAAATGATTGAACCTTTTGGAGCGTGTCACTGCTGCCAGAGATTGCAGCGGCATATAAACAGAGAGAGAGCAATGAGGGAAAATGATGTACGTCGCAGGGAGAAAGGAAGGTACTTTGCTTTTGGCCAGAGAAGATCACAGTGTTGATGGTGGGATATTTTACATATACGTTATACAGCAGGGAAGTTCCCTCTGCAAAGGAAGATGGCATAATAGTATTCCAGGCCAGATAAAGAAATGTTGTTTTTTCTTTGCCATCCAAACTGTCATGGGATCACTATCAGGTCTAGTGTTTTGTCTTCAACAGTGGTCTCCACTTGCTGCTTCTGAATGTGATGCACATGCAGGTTTTCTTTCAAACAGAAACAAGCAGTCAGGCAGGAGAGGGACTGAGGAAAGTACTAGATAGTAGCTCTGCAGTGAAGCAAAGAGAGAGAGGCAGGGACAGAGAGAGACATAGCCCTAAAGGGCAAGTAGCCCTAAGGCCACCTTCAGGATAATACTGTTTATTATATGCTACTAACTTGTTCAGTTCTAGAAGATGACTTTTCTTTACCACCATGATCTACAGAGAACATATGGGTGATGGGAAAATTCTGCTCTTTTAGCAAAACCAAATATTATGCCAGCAGAGAGATCAACCTATCACCAAAATCATGAGATGTTATTAACCTTATTTCAGAGAATGTAACTACTAATTAAAGCTGGGTGCGTAAAGGGAGTTAGGAGCCTGGCTGAAGTTGGTTACCTAAATCTCTCTAACTAAAACCTGACCTGTATCATCTCTCATAAATATATGCAATCTTTTAAAAACCCCAGCTACAATCTTTAGTTCAATGGCCTTCTGTGGCACTGAATGGCACAGGTTGATGACATGAGGAGCAAATAAATAGTGCTTTTGAGTTGTTGTAAAGAAAGTCATTCTGATATTCCTGGAGCGATTGCTTGTTTACACTTTACAGGGGAGAGAGGGAGCAGATTGGGAGTAATGATATCATATGGTAGAGTGTAGCAAAAGCACTTTAGATGGGAGGGGTTGCAGCCAAAAGGGGAAAGCAGGCGTCTTATGCTACAAACCACCAGGAAAACTGAATTACAATCCACCTTGGAATGAAAGACTGCAGCACCTAGCACAATGGGGCACCTGTCCTCAAATGGGACTACAACAGCCATGGCAATATGTATAATGAAAAAGGTGTCTCTCTGGGATGAATCCTTCATCTGCACAGGGGGCTGGATTAGATGACGCGCTAAGCCCTGCCCAACCCTATAATTCGAAGGTGTCAGATAGTGCAAGTCACTAGGAATACCTTGTGCCCAGTTGGTGATCAACTCATGAGTGATTTTTTTAAAATATCCCAAGTGATTTAGGAGCCTAAGCCTAAACTCCACAGAAAGCCAGAAATCACTATTGTGCTCAGAGAAAATAGGATTAATAATCCCCATGAATCCCACACCATTAGTTATGATATACCACCCTTCCCTGGAACCTATATGGAAAATCCTCAAACAATTACAACCCATACTAGAAGAAGACTCAACTCTTAATGAGTTCTTTCCAGAACCTCCCATCCTAGCCTTTAAACAAGCACCGAACCTTGCCAACCTCATCAACAGAGGCAAACTTCCTATGGCCCAAAGCACACCAGATAGATCCAGACCAGGCCAGGACAAAAAATGTAAAACCCACCGACGTATCTCCACCACTCCAACACTAATGACACCACCATGAACATGAGCCAGCAGTGTAACGAGGCCGTCAACAATGAACATGAGCTGGCAGTATAATGAGACCATCAACAAGGCCAATCGCACCTTGTCGTGCATTAGCAGGTGCGTGACTAATAGATCAAAGGAGGTGATGCTCCCCTCTATGCGGCACTGGTCAGGCTGCAGTTGGAGTACTGTGTCCAGTTTTGGATGCTGCACTTCAAGAGGGACGCGGGGAATCTTGAGAGGGTCCAGAGGAGGGCCACTTGCATGACTAGTGGCCTTCGTGATAGACCCTATGGGGGGAGGTTGAGAGAGCTGAATCTCTTCAGCCTTCACAAGAGACGGCTGAGGGGAGATCTTGTGGCTACCTATAAATTTATCAGGGGAGCTCAATGGGGAATAGGGGAAGCGCTGTTTACTAAGGCACCCCAGGGAGTGACTAGGAATAATGGGTGTAAACTAGTTGAGGGTGGATTTAGGTTAGATATTAGGAAGAAATTTTTCACAGTAAGGGTGGCCAGGATCTGGAATGGGCATCCAAGAGAGGCGGTACCATCACCTAGCTTAGAGGTCTTCAAGAGGAGGCTAGATAGTCATCTGGCTGGGGTCATCTGACCTCGGTCCTCTTTCCTGCCAGAGGCAGGGAGTCGGACACATGATCCATTGTGGTCCCTTCCAACTCTACCATCTATGAATCTATGAACCACACAACAGAACCATCACCATTCCTGGATCTTACAGCTGCACCTCCAGAAATGTAATATATCTCACCCAATGCACCAAATGCCCTGATGGAAGATATGTAGGAGAAACCAAACAACATCTGTGTCTCAAAATGAATGGACGTGGAAAATCTATCAAAGACAACCCCCCTCCCCAAATCTGTGGGGGCCCACTTCTCACAAGTTACCCACTCTCTCCAATCTCTCAGTTCTAGCCCTCAAAAGGAATTTACAAAACACCTTTCATGTACGAAGCGACAAACTTCATCAATCTACTGGATACAAAAAATCGAGGACTAAAAATAGACATTGGATTTATGGCACTTCATAACCTGCCTGCTATCTGATAACTCTAGGTAACCTGTCTGCATTTTACCAGCTACATTTTATCACTTTCTCCCCCTTCCTCTCCACAACTGCCTTTTCACACCTATTGTCTCCCATTCACTTTGAACCCTACTGCCACAGATTTGCATTTTCACAAACCTGCATTTTGCATTTGGGTTTCTATTCTACCCAGAAAAGCACACAAACACCAACAGACTTTCCCTATGCCTTAAGAAGGGCTTTTGTGTTTGAAAGCTTGCAAAGAACAATTTTTCCAACTACTTAGCTGATCTAGTAGAACATATCACATCTACCCAATGAGCCTTGTCTGCCTATCAAACTAAGGAAGGATTAAAGAAACACAACTAAGTTTCCAAGACAATTTAGGCAATTTTAGAATTAAAAATATTGCATATCTAAAAGAATGATGATTACTCCTAACATATAATGCCTACATCCTCTGGAACATGGCAAAAATCAAAGTTGTATTTTACAAGGACTGCTTTTGACTGCACATATAGACCATGGCATATGTTGGAGATACAAGAAAGAAAAAAAAGGTTTTTGAGAAATATTCAAGATAGTAAAACATGCAGGAGTTAGAATGAAAACACCTCTGCTTTCTCTGGGAGGTGAGGGTGTTAGGCATTTTCTAGGTGTTTTTTGCACCTTGCAGGATGGAGACTTAAGAGATAACATTAATTTAAGTCTTGATGGATTTTTAAAGAAACCCTGGCTGGTTCACAAACTTCCACAAGGGATTTAGACTCTAACACTATCAGCAAGTGCAACTAAGAAACAAAAGGCATCTGGTCTTCTTGGACCGAAGTAGATTTAACACCTACAACTTTAACAGTATTTTAAACGACTTCCCAGACCCCCATAAAGCAGCAGTAGTTCTCTGACCCTTCCACCTCCCAGCTTGAGTTTCTTTGTATGAAATTATCCCGGGAGGAGGAAGTGCCTGGGCAGGCATCACTGGTTATTCATTTTCTGAACAGGTATCCAGTGAGCCCTGGCGGAGTAGCCCTCTTCAATAGAGCCCACTTTCTGCAGTGAGTGAGTAAGTCTTGGTATAGTCTTCACCATCTCCATTTGCCCTGGTAATGCCAAACATTAGCAAGAAAGTCAGAGCCCAGTGTGCTGGTAGATCCCATGATAGGGACAGTTGTCAAAGAGGATTTATACAGAGACCTCCCTGAGGAGAAGAACTCATTTCACCTAGTTTATAGCTAACGATTATTTTGATTTGAATTGCAGCCCTCATTCATCACTTGGACAACTCCTCAGCTTAGTTTGACATCTAAAAATCCCTCTATGTTCTTTGTATTCTTTGCATTCACTGACATTCATTAGCAAATGCTTGATTCATTAACGTGGCAAAGCACTTTGGGATCTCACACAATGCTAAAGAGGTGTCAAGTGTTATTATTAGCAATTATTTTTATTTCTATCTGTACGCATGTCACCAGTTTCCTGTACAAACAAACAAAAAAGTATATTTGTTTCTTTTTTTTAAAAAAGCATAGTAAAATAATTAGCTCTATTAATAGATCTGCCTCGCTGGACATCATCTCTTCTTGTGTCTGTCAGAAGAAGGATTAATCTGACTAAAACAGAAATCACTTCTAGCCTTGTTTTAACACTAAGGGCCAGCTTGACTCAAGAGACTAAGGAATGAACTTAATATCTTTCACTTTTAGGTCTTCACTTCTAATACAGCCTACGTCAATTGTGACTTACTTCCAAACACTGGTACCTAAATTAGAGTGTCCAGGTTCTTATTTAGCATCCAAATCATCGCCTAAACACTCAGTTATCTATTTTTGGCACTGATGTGCTAATTTTGAATGCACTGCTGCAGAACCAGTGACCTTAATTTAGGGGCTCAAGTATGACAACTTGGCACTGCCAGCCCCCTCAGTATGGAAGTTTTTAAAAGCTTCATGATGTGATGAGCAGCAAAAGTGAAGTCTCTTGCAGTGCACTGCAACGCAAAGTTGTACAGATCCTGCAAAACTATCTGGCATGTTCTTGAGTTCCATCTACCAGCATTTGACACGTCTCCCCACTCTCCTGCCCCAAACCATGTACATTTGGAGAACACTGGTAGCAATCATCATCCTCAAAGGTGTTTAGATGCCTAACATCCACTAACACACCTGTGAGCGCAAGGGCCTCAAGCCGCTGTGGGTTGAATCGGCTTCACTCTCATCCCATAGAAACGCAGTGATGTTAGTTCTGTCGGACCATACTAGAGACATTCCCAAACAGTGGTTTGTCTTATTGAGGACTGAAACAGACTGCCAGGGTAGTGGGAAATTGTGTACTTCCGCTGCCTCCGCTGTTCTGCGCTGTAGAACTGGAGGCTCCAGGGCTTTTCATCGGGTGCCTCATGAACATTTCATGGGGTTGTAGGTTGTAGCTGTGTTGGTCTAAGGACATAGGCAGACAAGGTTCTTTGGGTGAATCTGATATCTTTTCTTAGACCAAGTTAAATAGTTGGAAAATATTTTCTTAGCAAGGTTTTGGGTTTAAAAACCCTTCATCAGGCTAAGGAAGCATCTGCAGTTGGTGTATGTGCTCTTTCTGAATGGAATGAATCAACTATTCATTAAATAAACTAGATAAACTATTCTTCCAGGAAGAGCACACACATACCAACTGCAGATGCTTCCTCAGCCTGACAAAGGGTTTTTAAACCCAAAAGCTTGCTAAGAAATTTTTTAAAAGATATGAGAGTCACCTTATGAACATTTCAGTGCATTCAGTAAAGGACATAGAGTTCTGGTGATGTCTGAGTTCCCAACAAGTTTTGAGACTGTGACGCACACTTTATTCATTATGGGATCAATCCTTTCCACACAGGATGTATTCCTTTGGCAACTGACTCCCCAGCCTAGCCTCTGGCTTCTTTACTTTTCATTTTATCCAGGAAGAGAACACACCAACTGCTGACACTTCCTTAGCCTGACAAAGGGTTTTGAACCCAAAAGCTTGCTTAATAACTATTCTCCAACTATTTGAGTTGGTCTAATAAAAGATATCAAATTCACCCAAGGAACCTTGTTTGGCAATAATGTCACTTGTGATTGTGCTCATAGAAAATTGGTGCAGTTAGTTGATGAGGTCTGAAGGTCTGGTCCAGTTGTCACCTGGTGTTGTGTATTGTATAAGGAAAAAGGGAACTTTAGCCTTATTCACATTGCATATCCATGTTTTGGAGCTACTCAAAGCTTCAAATCAGAATTCAAGGCATAGCTGAAGAGTTCTCTGGATAGATTTTGAACCTGGGAGGGAAGAGTTCATATTCCCCTAATATGTCATTGATCTGGATTTGGCGTCTGAATGTCTGGGGAGAGGAGGACTGCAGTAGCTGGCAACACATTAAAGATCTGACTTTGAGAGGTACTGAGTGACATCCAGTACGAGTGAGATCAGCCATGTACAAGACTGGTTTACAAGGACTATGTGAAGGGTTTGTAGATATGCTAGCATTTTCTCCTGTGGCTGTAGAGACCAATGTTAGACTTATAGTTTCTGCCACAGTGGTCACAGGTGTTCATGGCAATAGGGGCTACTGTACTGACAGGCTGTTTCTTTTGGTCACATTTCTATTGCAATTCAAGAGAAAATGCACCATCAGTCAGTAGAATAGCTGCAATATCCACTGTCACTTACTGATGAATGGACACTATTATGATATGGAGAGTAGGGATTATTTCCCCGGCTCCCATGGGCTTCCTAGTATGCGCCATAAGGATTTTCCTGCAGTTTAATTTCCTCTGTTAGCAGATAATGCTATATAGCTAGCTGGGTGTAGGTTGTAGCCATGTTGGTCTAAGGACATAGGCAGACAAGGTTTTTTGGGTGAATCTGGTATCTTTTACAAAAGATATCAAATTCACTCAAAGAACCTTGTCTGCCTATATAGCTAGGTGGTCACACACTGAATTAAAATCCCATTTTTAAGTGGTTCATAACAAGTACAACTATCGCATGTATATTACTACATGTAATAGGTACGTTACAGACGTGACCACCAGAAAATGGTTTGAAAAGATTGTTATCATCTGTACCTACAAACAGCCCATAGGCCTGCTGGCCTATATTACAAGTGAGTAACTGGCGATTAAAGCAGCTACTAATCAGTTGTTAACTCTTTTTAAATAGGACCTTAATAGAAACTGGGACTGTTAGCTTTATACACGTTTTGCTATTTCCTCTACTTCATTCCTCTGTTTTTTCTCTTTCCAGCTCATTTTCTGCAAGCAGATCATTGGGAGATATGATCGAGAGAGGGCATATCCTGCTGTCAGTTCTACTCGCAAAGCCTCCCTGAGGTGAGAAGGGTTGACAGGCAAGACTATATGCCTGTTTGCCCCCCCCTGCTTCCATCCAGTCATTCACAATCTGCTTGCTATTTCATTTACCATGTTCTTTTTATCTTCTCAGCTCTCCCTACTGGGTGCCTTATGCTTCCACTGCAGGATACAACTCACTCTCTCGTTGGAGTCAGTGGGAACCAGATAAAAAGAAGAGGTGGTACACAGCTTCAATAGGGGTTACTTATACCCTGCAGAGAGAGAATTGGTTCTTCTGAATGGTGTAGGCTGTGCCTTGATTGTCTTACATTATGGAACAGGGACATTAAAAGGGGTTTCCTTCTGCAGCAGAGACTGAGAAAGGGAGGGAATTAAATAACACTTTTAAGGCTGTCTCTTACAAAAGGGCTGGGCCTTAACAGGAGAGAAATCAGGCTGATTTTTATACAATGTGTTTATTTGCATTTACATTACTAGAAATGGGGCTCAAATCCCAACCCCACCATCTAGGTCTGTAAAAATCCAATCCTCTTGGCTCATGACTCTATCTAGCTTAGCGATCACCCAGATCTCCATCCCTTACACACCTTGGCCTCCTGACCCGACTGCTCCTGATTGCCTGCCTTATTTATTTCATTCATTCAATTTATATGCTGCCTTTCCCAACAAAGGTTCAGGCTTATTATGTTAAGAAAACAAAATACCTTCGGAAGAGGAGAACGACAAAAGGACCAAAACAATCCGAAAGGGAACTAGAGCATCAAGATAAAGCAAATTCCCTAAATAACATCTCAGTCTTGACTACATGCCATAGAAAGGTCTTACAGCACTTCCAAAAGATGCCTGGGCCCATCTGGTAAGCCTCAAGAGGGAGAAAGTCCCAGCACTGAGGAACAACGGTGAACAACCTCCCTCTGTGACTTGTGACTCTAGTTTGGACCCTTGCTTCCTGACCTTGCCTGCTTATGACTCCCTGGCTCATAAGTCTAACAACAAGCCCAGCCATCCATGTCCTGGTGATAGAAAAAAAATGTATCCATAGTACCAGTCAGTGTAGTATTTCAGTGCTGAACCTTAGGGAGGTTAATGGAATTACAAACAATGTATTCTGCCTCTCAGATGTTTTAGTCTTTGCTCTCAGTAGTACAGAAAGGGCATGTCTTGGTTCAGGAATGCAATCCTTTCCCACCCAGGAAGGCATACTCTCCTGAAGAATCAGAGGGCTCTCCCATTCTAGCAGAGGGCAGCAGCAGGTGAGTCCAGAGGCCTTTCCTGTTCACAGCTGGCACAAAACTCATCCCTAATCAAGAGGGGTAGAATTATAGGCAGACTTACATGCTTCCCTCATGTTGGAGTCTATCTCAACACAGTTTGCTAAGAGGGGAATCCAACTCATCAGCAGGGAGATGTTTCCCTGAACAAGACATCATCCTCCTGTTTCTCCTTTCCCCCAGCTTCAAACAGTTGATCCATGTGGCTTTTCTCCAGGTAAGGAGACAGGAACCTCTGCTGAGTTTATGTGCTTCTCAGATGGACTTGGACTGAGGCTGAACTTGGTAGAGTTTGAGGTCTAGATGGCTGTTCTGGATCACCACGGGCCATTCGTGGTAGGTCAAGTGTAGTTGTCTGCGTATCCTTCCAGACCAAAATGCAGACACATAAGAAATCTAGGTGTGCCAGCAGTTTTGTGGCTGGTGTTTGGGGGTGGGGTGGGTGGGTAGAGGAGAATAGGAATGTGTTTAGTGACTGCAGAGAGCTAAATCTTTAGGCTGAGGCAATATTCCTGCTCACCTGCTCCTACCCAGCTTGCCAGCCTCCCAAACCAAACAGTCAGATGGCCCTGGTGGTCACTCAAGCCACCACTTGTGAGTATGCAGGAGGCCCAGGTCCTGAGTATGGTGCTAGGATGTCTCTTAGCCATCCTCGCCTCATTTCTAAGGTGGATGTGCATGGAGCAAGTAAGCAGGGCTAGTTGTCTTGCAGTGAAACGAAGCTAAGTTCTCTACTGATGTAGTGTAGACATACCGTTAGGTGATTAAAAGCCATGTAGACGTAGGACATCCTAGAGGCAGAACAGGGCTTGAGTCCCCATCTGTTAGGGTAGCACAGCCTAATATGTAGAGCTGAGGCCTCTGGTGTGTAGTTGGAAGCTAGGCAGAGGCTCGGAGCCAAAGGTTAACAAGCTAAGAAACAAGTCTGAGATACCAGTCTGAGGCCAGGTATTGAAAGCCTGTAGCTAGGACAGAGGTCAATTGTCTAGAGCAGTGGTACCTGACTCATCCAGTAGTACCCAACTCACCCAACTGGATGAGAGGTATGGGGCCAGTATGTAGGCTCCATCCTGTGTGAAGAGCTGTGTCCTCAAGCCTATGAGACTCTCCATCCATTCAGAAAGTTGGCAGCAGGGTCGTAGTGGCAGCATTAATGCTGCCACTGCTTCCCCAGGTGAATCCCTGTTCAGGTGGACTAGGGCATAGGCAATTGGTCCAAAGAGATGGTGTTATAGCAGGGATTACAATAGTGTGCTGTCCAGAACCTGTCCAGGTCTCAAACTGGGAGGGGGGTGCATTGAAGTCAGGATCAAGGCAAGACATAAGTCATACCAGGAAGTCCATCCTGGGGACAGGAACACTCAAAGACAGGCAGGACAGGAATGGGACAATCCAGGGTGGGAACAGGCAGGCATAGTAGCAGGAGCAAAGATAGGCAGGCCTGAAGTATGGGTTCAGGCTGGGCAAGGTGCAGGTAGGAACTAAGCAGGCAAGGTACAGGTCTAACCTAGGCATGGGTGCAAGTGGAAACGTAGGTAAAGATCAAGGCAACGAGTATGCTAAGCAAGGTTCAGGTGGGATCTAGGCAGGGGTCCAGGCAGGTCAGGAGATGCAAGCAGGCACTCTGTTGTTCACATGAAGTTTTGCTATCTGAACCTCTGAAGGCCTGGGTAGGGCAAGGAGGGAGCCTCTTCCTGAGGGATGTGGGGATGATTCAGCCAGCACCATGATTACCTCCAGCTTGAGCCTGGAGCTGGATCAGCCTAGACTCCTTATAAGTCCCATGGGACAGATGACATCTACATGGGCTTATCCCACTCACAGGCTATATTGGGGGTGGTCAGAGTTACTCAACCCGGGAACCACATGCAATCCTCCACCAAAGGTGGAGAGCAGAGTGGGGGGGGTGCTGAGTAACCTGAAGTGGAGGTGACCACCCCCTCCCCCTTGCACTGCTCTGGCTTTCCCCACACCCCAGTGTAAGTGGTGCAGCTGCAGAGCATGGGGGCGGGGCTTTGCCAGGGCATGATGCAGGGGTGGGGCTTTGGCAGAGAAGCCCTGGAAAGCCACAACTACCATGCTGGTGAGCAGCAGTTTGGCCACCATCGGGCTATATCAGTTTGGTCACCCTTGGTAGACAGCCAGAGATTAGAAACCAGGAGGCAGGTAGTGAGGTCAGGGACTGGAGTCACAAAGCTGAGGGGCAGCAAGCAGAGATGCAGGGGCCAAAGAACCAGGGCAGGGAGTAGGAGGCAGGGTAAGAAGCCAAGAAGTTGAGAGCTGTTTACAGATTGGAGGTTTGATGTGTTAGGCAGCAAATATCAGGAGCTAGACTGGTCCCTTGAATGAGGAGCAGGAGCCAACCAAGTAGCTGGCCAAAGGCTGCCTTGGAAACCAGGTGGGACAGCCAGTTCATCAGGCTGGGGAGCGAGGACTTCACCCTTACACTTATATAGCTCGGTTTTTGGTTGTAGCCGTTTGGTCTACTCTAAAGACATAGGCAGGCAAGGTTCTTTGGGTAGATGGGATATCTGTTACTAGCTGGTCTAATAAAAGATACTCATTTGGTCTAATAGAAGATATTCCATCTACCCAAAGCACATTGCTTCCTTATATATATACATTTTACCAAACAGCCATTGGGCACAGCAACACGACACACTGTAGGAACAGGAAATGAAGGACAGTACTCTGAGTTCAAATGAGACAAGGATTTGGAAAACCTTAGGTGTGAGGATAAAAAAAACAATGGTCTTCTAATAAGGTAAGATAAGTCACTGTCAGGTCAGACTATAAAGACCTGGGCCACTTTAGTACCAGATGCTCCTCTTTCTCCCCGTTTCTTTGCCTGTCTATTCAGTTTTTTAGGACGTGCTCACTACTAGATTCAGGGAGGAGAAATCGATAATCCTTTCACATGAATTATTGATGGAAACAGCTAGCCAACTGAATACAAAACTCCTTTACTTGAAGGTTCACAGATACTGAGATGCTAAGGGAACCTGAATCCAATAGGATTTGCAAAGTACAGGTGTGGGTTACTTCCCCCCCTCAAATAAAACTACCTTTAGGATAGAACGTAACTATCCATTTAATAACTCACTGTAAAGCTACCTGATGGCTTATGAAGAAGTTATGCTATCCAAATGAAACATACCAAATGGAGGTGATGAACCTCCAAAAATTGAAGTGTAGGTATTTTAAATAGGGGTTTCAAGGACTAGTTTGAATTTATTACTATCACTACTGGCATCTATCTCTTCCTTCAAGAACGTATTTGGAATTTTTATGAATTATTCTCTATCGATGCAGTTTCATCGATATGCAAAAACATTATTAGAAGTGCCTAGGTATAATCTGCAGAGGAATCCAATTGGAATCGATGCCAAGATGACAGTGATAGGAACGTTGCATGATAACGTCGCAGTTGAGCCAAAGGGCAAGACGTACTGTGTAAAGACTTTCTGTCTTTCATAGGTTTCCCTGTAGAATATCTGCAGAGGCTTGGCGGAAAGTGCTTCGAATTCTAAGTAGGTGTGGTGAACAGTCTAGAAGAGCAATGGAAAAACTGTCTGAACTCTCTGGGACATAAGATAAGAGATACTAGGCATGCCCAATACCAATGGTAATGGTTTGGCACAGGACAGGGTATAAATCTTGCAGCAATGCAAGGGGCCAAATATTGGAGGGACATGGAGTCTTTGTGGGCAACTGAGTAAAACCAACCAGAAACCTAGCCCCATCAAGGGCCTGCTCTTGAGAGGCTATGAGAATCCACTATTTATGAGTAACATCAGTTTAGCAGGTATTCCCAGGTAGGTTACAGTTGTACCGTTGTGTTACTGTTGTGAATTCCCAGGTAGTTGTACCGTTGTGATTCTTGCATGATGCAGTTGGAGCACAGCTGGTACATTTTACACAGAATTGCTTGTCCTTTACAGAAGGAATAAGAGATGACAAACCTTCTCCATTTGAGCATGCAGGATTTCCCCTGCCAAAGTATCAATAGCCCGTATGAGGAGGGCTGAAATTGAGGGAGACTGTCAATTCAATTTGCAATGTTTTGTGAAGCTGATATAAAACAAAAGTGCATTTTGGGAGCCCTGGTTCATTGCCATTATAACCCCTCAGCTGGGTGAGGTTTCCATCACCCTTCCCAGTGAGATCAAATTGTTTTTTGTGGTCTTTTTTTTACTGTCTGCAGAGAGACGAGGAAAGTTTGAAGACACTGCAATTTAAAACCCAAACAAAAAAAGCTTTGTTAGACACACTCCATCTGCCTTTCCTGTCGCAATACATCTTCTCCCAGTTTCCTTCCCATGCGGCAGATGGCAGTGTGTACAAATCCAGGAGCACCGTCTGTTACCATGGGAAACCCGGGAGGTTATTACATCCTTTAAAACAGTAGAGAGGGGTGTTTCCCCACCCAGATACAGAGTTTAGAAAATGCCTTCAAGCTTTGTTCAGGCGGTGCAGCCACCGATACTGGAATCTCATTAATTATTTTGTGCAACAAGAAAGCAACTTGCCAACTATGGTGTTACTTTTTCAAATGAGATGTCCATTGTGCCGCACTTCACTGCAGCAAGCAAAATTGCAAATTCTGCTCCGATGCAGGGTCAAATATTATGCTCCTAACAGGCAGCAGAATGAGGATAGTTGTTATACAGGGACAGGATGTGAAGAGCTTGCACTATGAAATTCTGCTTTAAAGAGCTCCACCTGAGCATATGAAATAGCATTTTGAGCCCGGGGGAAGGAAAGGGGCAGTAGAGGTGCACCCATTGCTGATTAATCCCCTCATATGGACTGACCTGTAGGGTACAGCAGTAGTTGGCAGGCTGGGACATTGCTGCAGTAGAAGAGAGCTGGAGTGTGACAATTTTACCCCGCTGACAAGCAGCAGCTTTTGAAGGGTATTTCCAGTGGTGGTGTTAGGGTTGTTGGGGCCCTGGGCAAGAGAGCCATTTTGGGTCCCTTGCAGGCTTAATTTTGATGACCTGTAAGCAAGCTGGACACTTGTTGCAAAATTTTGGAGGCCCCTAAAGTATGGGGCCCCGGGTGGTCACCACCACTGGTATTTCCCACGGACCTGTTCTCAGAAGCCCTACCTGGCCTAACTTATCCTGGCATGGGAGAGTTGTTTGATTTGGCTTTTCTTTGCTTTTTTTTTTAATTGATCTTTCATTCTTTGTGACTTCGGGGCCCCTAAAATTTCTGTAGGCAGAGGCAATGGCAACAAATTCAAAACATAGTTCTACATGTTCAAGAAAAAAAAATGCTCCTGCTAATTAATCGTGAATGCGTCATTCCAGGATTTCTTAGTTTTCCCTAGGCTTCCTTATAACTAATTTATCTTGCACCTACCCAGAGCTCTGGGCATCTCCTCACATTTAAAATACACAATTAGTAATTCTGGAGCTTCCATTACAGTCTCTCTCTTCATCAATTTGCCAAGTCTGAATTCCCTCTAGACCTACCCACATGGAACTAACGTACCGTATCCAACTGTAGTCTATCTTCGGTATGTATATGGCCCCTGCGACTGAAGTATCTGAGTGCCTTGCAGTCTTTAACGTATTTATCTTCCCAGACCTCTGTTTCAGACAGGGAAACTAAACCACAGAAAGACTAAGGCCCAGATATTTGGAAAACTGGCCCTAAGCAACTTACTTAGGGCCACACAAAAAGCCAGGGGCAAAGAAGAAAATTGCACCCAAGCTAATACCATTCCTATCGAGAGACCCACCCTTTCTGCCTCTATCTACATTATTTTGAAATCTACAGCTCCTTTACTGATGGCCTCACAAATGTCCTGCAAAGAAAGATGAACCAAGAGGAGAGTGAATTTAGATATCAAGGGTTCCTTATCAGAGAATTGTCTGCGGGAAGCTCTGCCTATTACCCACCAAAGAAATTTCTTGCTCAAATGCCTTTTTCGGTCTAAAATGTGGAACTGTAATAAGAATAATTATTCTATGAATAATATGTGTGTCTTGTACAGCACTTTCCATTAGTACTTTTTGAGTATGACCCAGGGAAAGAAATGGTCTCAAACCATCCCAGACTTTAAAGCTGATCCACTTTTCATTGATATCGGTCAGAGTCTTCTATTTATTTCAGCCGTGTATCAGGGTCTTACTGATTATTAACTCCAGGCACAAGCCAATGCAAGTCTTGAAGTAGAGGCATGATATGCTTCCTATGAAATGTATCAGCCAACATGGAAGGGGCGAAATTCTGCATTAGCTTGAGCTTCTACATATCCCAAGATGCAGACCCAGGTAGGATGTATTCTAGTGGTAGCATTAATGCCAGTTCTGTTCTGACGAACTGATTTCGTGGTTAGAGTGCAGCAAGCTAATTGATCCTGGCATTTAGACTATTTAAAAATGAACGCCACTTCACCCTTCCTGTAACATAACAACTCATCTCTGCCATAGAGAAACTCAGGAGACAAAACTAATGTGGACTAAGGCAAAATATTAATTATTTACTGGGATAGGAAAAACAGCACCAGAAAAACACACCGGAAAAGAATAGCTGAATCTTTGCACTTCTAGAAAATGTCTAGAGCTAAGTACAGAGAGTCAAAAAGTCAAATTCTCTGCTGGAGAATACAGCCCAGGCCAGGGCTGGAAAGCATGCTGGGATGTTGGGGACTGTGATTTTAACATGAATCAGGAAGGGGTCTGGGACAGAAGTTTTATAAACCAGCTTTACCTTTATCAGTTAAGTCTGATACTACATTCAACCAGGTTTATCTTAAACCAGTTTCAGCCATTTTGAAACTGGTTTATGTGCGCTGAGTTTCTGTTCTGTTACAGGTTTAAGCCAATTTCTGGTCACTTAAACCAGTTTACGTGTAACTTTTGTCCCTAGCCTAAGAGTCTTAAAAGGGTAGATTTCAACCTATCCAAAACTTGACTAGAAATTCTGGTTTCAACAGAACCAGATCTGCAGTTCTTAAACACAAAACTTGTTCCCCTTTAGCTACAAAACTTGGAAATACCACAAGAGTCAGATTACAGGATTCTTGGCATGGGCAGCTCTCAGTGAGCTGGACACAAAACAGCTCTAAATACTTTAATTTAATATGGCACAAAACAAATATTGCTCCATCTTATGATCTGAGGCTGGACTTGTTTAAAATTTAATTTACTTCATTTCAATTGACCCACAGGCCTGAGCCAACATGTGTCTCTATTTGTGTACACATTATCTCTGCATCATAATGTCTAATAAGGAGCTAATGGTATTAGAGGTGGAGGATGTTAGATATTATAGCAGCAAAAGTCACTTCCTCCCTAATGATGAAGCCTTAGAAAACAAAGCTGCAGCCTGCAGAGTGTGAACATTCAGAGCTAGAAGTTTCCAGACCTCACAATCCTGCTCCTGTTGCCATTAGCTGGTCACCAAAGGGCTTGAGGAATGTGCTGGCATGGAAGATGCCTGTCCGTGACATCTTTTATTGTGGAGAAGCTGCTGCACAACAGCTTCCACATGGCTGTTTGCAGAATGGGATCTTGATCCAATGGCAAGGAGACCAAGACAACTGGAGAGCTTGTTCTGCTGCAGCCTTCGTCCACCTTCCCAGCTGTTGAGATCAAGGCTGGATTTACACCTCATGCACCCCTAAACATATAATATTCAGCACCGCCTATCTACTCTGACTTTTTTTTCCAAGCCAATGATATATCAACATCTAGCAGCCACCTGTACTGCAGGTAGTCCAACAGAAAGGTTTCAAGCGTGTATTGCGGTATATGGGAATTGATGCACTGCTTGCTGTCCCTATCTATAATACTATATACAATATATATTTTATTATTATTTTTATTTTTAGTTCAATAAAAAAAATCGCAGCACTATAATGCTGGTGCCTCTGGTACGTTGGTGCCCCTAGGTTCGTGCTTGCTTCGCTTCATGGGTAATCTGGCCCTGGTTGAGATTCTAACGCAGGGATAGGCAACTCCTGGCACACATGCCAGTTAGTGGCAAGTGGAGACATTTTCTTTGGCATGCCAGAAGGTGTGCCAAGAAAATTGTTAAAAAATTCATTTTTTTAAGTTGCTGCTCTGGGCTCTTCCAAGAAACTCAAGAGGAGATGCTGCTTGAACAGCCTTCGGGAGGAGCTCTTGGGGTGGGGGAGAAGCTCCTTCTGCAGCTCTCACTGTACCACTGCCAATGGGGCAGGTTTTCCCTCCTCCTCCTCCTCCCTGCCTGGCAGCAGCTGCTTCAGCTCTTCCCAGCTTGCCCTGATGCATTGCCCTGCAGGGAGCCAGGGGGATGTGCCTGAGCATGGGAGTGAAGGGAGGAGGGTGCTGAGGCAAGGGAGACTGCCAGCCCTGCTGTGCCAGATGCAGCTGCAGATGGGGGGCAGGGAGCATTGCCCCAGCTCCTTGCAGCTGCTGTAGCTGCATTGGAGCTGCTTGGCTGAGGAGAACCAGTAGCTCAGTGAACCGTGTCATCCTGGGCTGCAAGAGCCAGATGCACCCCAACATCGTCAACACCAACGAGGAGGCCAAGAAGATTGTGATCGTGGATGTGACCATCCCCTTTGAGGATCAGCACCAAGCCTTCACCAATGCCTGGGCTCGCAAGCAGAAGAAGTATGCCCCACTGGCCAACATCTTGAGGATCCATAGCTACGATGTGACAATAGATGTGCTCATTGTGGAATCGCTTGGAGCCTGGGCCCCCAGCAATGAGAATGTGTTGCGTGCCTGCTATGTCTCCTGCTGCTACGCCAAGCTATTGCGGCACTTCATGGTGTCAGACACTATCCGCTGGTCCTACGATATCTACGTCAAACACATCACAGGCCAGTGCCAGTACAAAGACACCACCAGACTGAGCACCATCTTACTGGACCCAGAGCCTGAACCCCCTCTGCATTTGATGGACTCTGAAAGCTATTTCTCAACCATAGACCACTCCACTCCACCCAACAAGGACTCCTGTGATAGGACTCTATGGACCGAGTAACTTCTTTGTTCTACCTACCCCATCCACCATTGTGGACTTTTGTACGGGTTTGTTTGTATCTATCAACTGTCACCTTGGGTCCTCCACAATCC
This sequence comes from Caiman crocodilus, assembly GCA_030014935.1. Classification (NCBI taxonomy): domain Eukaryota; kingdom Metazoa; phylum Chordata; order Crocodylia; family Alligatoridae; genus Caiman; species Caiman crocodilus. The sequence continues at coordinate 130,685,375 of JAGPOW010001296.1, forward strand.
ACTGGCTGGAAAATTGGCTCCGTGGTCGGACCCAGAGGGTAGTAATGGATGGAAGCCACTCATCATGGTGTCCTGTGACCAGTGCGGTCCCCCAAGGCTCTGTCCTTAGACCCATACTGTTCAACATCTTCATTAATGATGTGGACATTGGAGTCAGAAACGGACTAGCCAAGTTCACCTATGACACCAAACTTTGGGGCAAAACATCCACACCAGAAGGCAGACGAGTGATCCAGGCTGACATGGACAGGCTCAGCAAGTGGGCAGACAAGAATCTGATGGTGTTCAATGCCGATAAATGCAAGGTTCTCCACCCTGGGAAGAAAAACCGGCAGCATCCTTATAGGCTCGGCAGTGCTATGTTGGCTAGCACTATGGAAGAAAGATACTTGGGGGTCATCATTGACCACAAGATGAACATGAGCCTGCAATGCAATGCTGCGGCTAGTAAAGCGACGAAAACACTGGCTTGCATCCATAGCTGCTTCTCGAGCAAATCCTGGGATGTCATTCTCCCCTTGTATTCGGTCTTGGTGAGGCCACAGGTGGAGTACTGCGTCCAGTTTTGGGCTCCACAATTCAAAAAGGATGTGGAGAAGCTTGAGAGAGTCCAGAGAAGAGCCACGCGCATGATCAGAGGTCAGG